>CM041786.1:102486956-102612246 GCA_023375725.1 Nephotettix cincticeps | reverse complement strand
GAACCTCTCACTTCCTTTTATTGTTTTTAAGGGAAAAACCATCAATTTGAGTTGAAAATACATTTAAAAAATATTTAAAAGCAATATTTACATCCAACATACAGTACAGCGCACTCCAATCAGTGTTAAGTAAACTAAAATCAAGCATAGCCATATTTTCATCACTATACTTTAATACTTTACTTTAATACTTTACTTTAATACTTTTAACTGAAATGGCGACCTACCCAGGTAGGTATTTTAAGCCAAGTATGAATGAGTAATGAATGTAGAATGATTGTGGCGCGATCTTGTAGTCTTGTTACTGACTAAGGCTGACATGTTCCTTAGACAGGACTGTTAATTAATAGCCCAACAGCCGATGGCAACTAATGGACCTACAGTTTAACGTGGAATCCGAACCACGACCTCTGAATTACGAATTGGTCTAATTATGAGGATGGTCTTTGTGGATTAACGTAGTATTCAATAGTGCGGACGTTAATCCACACAAGAGAACACTACATCCACCGATCATCGCTCACAACTATCCACAATTCGTGACCTCCAAGTAGCTGGATTACAGGACGTCGCCACCGTCCCAGTCTAAACTAGTCATAAACTAGTGTTGTTTATGACTACTTGTTCTTTGGAATGATTGATATTATAGAGTAAGTCCACTAACAATTGCAGTGAAGTGAAATTTGCATTTGAAGTGCCTTTCACTTTTATAAGACTGTACAACAGTGACTGTACTTTAGTGGCAGTAGAATAGTCATGCAAAAGTAATTTAAGGGAAAGGGGTCCATACACCTTAATCCTTTGTGGATCTCTCAAGGATCAAACCTCTTGCACAAAAGTCCAAAATTCTAAGAGTTAGGCTAGCCAAATGGCCCAAGAACCTTTTTTTCAAATTTGTAAAGAAAATTTGTGAAAAATAATATTGTGTGATCAAAATTAATATAATAAATATAAATAAATATGCTTGAAATTACATTTTGTGGTTGTGGTGTGGTATTGTGGTGTTGTGTGTTGTAGTTACAAGTACTCATATAATGTATATAAGTGTTTTAATTCACTTCTGCATTTCCAAAATCAACATAAGGCTGGATTTTTACTTTCTCCCCTTAAACATAGTACATGGAGAAAGTATTGTTTTCGTCAAAAATTTTTGAGTTTGAGTTGAGAGTGGATATATCTGTTTTGGGGTCCCCTGAATCCAAAAAGTGGGTTTCGACGTGATGTCTGTCTGTGATGTCACACGACTGTGTGTGTGTGTGTGTGTGTGTGTGTGTGTGTGTGTGTGTGTGTGTGTGTGTGTGTGTGTGTGTGTGTGTGTGTGTGTGTGTGTGTGTGTGTGTGTGTGTGTCTGGATGTGTACAGAGTCTTTGTTGGCCACAGCCTACCCCGTTGGTCTGATTTAGATAAAATTTGGTATGTATTATATATTTACTGTATCTCCAGGCTTTTTTTCATTTTTACAAACTTTTTATTGTTAAGGGTAGTTCACCCTTAAAAACATGAAATACCCCCGTCGCAGCAGATCTGCGTACTCAGCGAATTTCCAAATCAATAATATAATAATAATGATAAAATATGACAAGTTTTATCAACATCTGTCCATAAATAAATGAGTTTGCCTTTTCCCAATATGATTGATATGGGAAAAGAGTATGCAGGTTTGCTGCCATGATAAACACATAAACTATGATTTTTAAGCAAAAAAGAATAGATCTCTACTATATGAAGCTAAATATCAAGTTTCATCAAAAAATATTGATTAATATGGGAAATATTAAATTTTCCCTATCCTTCATAAGATTAACATTGGAGCCCCACAATACAACGTACTGTGTTTATATTTTTTAATATCTCGGTAACCGTTGGAGATAGAGAAAAACTTTAAGGAACTTAATTGTGCACATTTTTAAGCTGATTCCAATAGTGAGATATAAAATTAGAAATTTTTTAAAATTACATGTGAAAAATGCAAAAAACTCCATTTTGTGGTACAAAACCCCCCCAAACTACCCGTTCCCATTGACCGATATGTCTGGTTTACGAACTGATCCGCGCATTTGTAGGAATACACGTCACTACCAAATTTGGCCTCGATCGGACCATTTTTACGAGAGTTATCGTGCTAACAGGCACATATATATATATATATATACATATATACATATATATATATATATATATATATATATTTTAACGACTATTGTTTTTGGACTCTGGGCACCTAAAGACGAAAAAATAACATGGTCCCGGGCTTAAGTCTTACCATGAGACCTACGGTGATAGCTTCTTCCCTATGGGAAATTCGCTAAAAATGAAGGAACCAGATATGATAAGGAACACTAAAATGTGTTATTTTTAATAAAAATATTTAACTTTAATTATTTAAATTATATGACAAGTTTTATCAAAATATCTGTCAATAAATAACAGAATTTACCTATTATCCATAAGATTAACATGGCAAAGAGTGTGCAGGTTTTGCTGCTGTGAGGAACACTGAAATTAGTCATTTCTACCATAAATAATTTTTAACTTAACATTTATACCAACTTTCATCAACATCTGTCCATAAATTAAGGAGTTTGCCTATTCCCTATATGATTATTATGGGAAAAGAGTATGCAGGTTTGCTGCCATGATAAACACATAAACTATGATTTTTAAGCATAAATGGATAGATCTCAACCACATGAAGCTAAATATCAAGTTTTATCCAAAAATATTCATTAATATGGGAAATATTAATTTTTCCCTATCCTCCATAAGATTAACATTGGAGCCCCACAATACAACATACTGTGTTTAGATTTTTTAATATCTCGGTAACCGTTAGAGATAGAGAAAAACTTTAAGGTACTTAATTGTGTAGTTTTCTAAGCTGATTCCAATGGTGAAATATAAAATTAAAAATTTTTAAAAATTACATGTGAAAAATGCAAAAAACCCCATTTTGGGGTACAAAACCCCCCCAAACTACCCGTTCCCATTGACCGATATGTCTGGTTTACGAACTCGTCCGAGCATTTGTAGGAATACACGTCTCTACCAAATTTGGTCTCGATCGGACCATTTTTACGAGAGTTATCGTGCTAACAGACACATATATATATATATATATATATATATATAAATTTTAACGACTTTTGTTTTTGGATTCTGGGCACCTAAAGAAGAAAAAATAACATGGTCCCGGGCTTAAGTCTCACCATGAGACCTACGGTAATAGCTTCTTCCCTATGGGAAATTCGCTAAAATCCAAATTTCTCAAAAACAGCTCTAACGATTTTGATAGTGTATCTAGTGCACAGCGTACTAAATAATATGACACCATCTGCATGTCTGTAAAAATGACGGTTCAAAAGTTATGGGCTTTTCAATGTAAAAAAATCTATTTTTTTAATTTTCAGCAAAATTATAAAAATAATGCATAGCTTGACTATAATAATAGTTTAATTATTATTATAAAATAAACAGATATATTTTTAATTAAAGTGCCCAATGTTATTCTTATGGAGAATATTTTCCTATTTTCCATAAGTTTAACCTGAAAGATTCAGGTTAGCTGAAGTGATCAAATCCAAAATCACATAAAAATAATTTATAAAAACTTAATATTATATATAATCAAATCATAAACATATTGTCCAAAAATAAAAATATTTTATTAATTATATTAAATATGGGAAATATAATCATTTTTCATTAAAATATCATAAACTATGATTTTTAACATATGCGATTTCCCATGAAGCTATATAAAGTTTTAACAAAAAATATGATTATGGTAAATTAATTTTTCCCTATCCTCCATAAGATTAACATTGGAGTTCAAAAAACAATTTTTAGAATATGTTTTTAATATTTAACGTTTAGATAGAGGAAAACTTTAATGTACTGTAAAATTGTTTTAGTTTTTTAAGCTGATTCCAATGGTGAATATAAAATTAGAAATTTTTCACAAAAAAATTACATGTCCATTTTTTGTGGTACATAATTAAAACTATTTCCCATGACCGATATGTCTTGGTTACGAACTCGTGAGCATTTGTAGGAATAATCTCTAATTTTTATGGTCTCGATCGGACCATTTTACGTGAGTTAATCGTGCTAACAGACACATATATATATATATATATATACATATATACAATAATATAATTTTTTTATTAAACATATATCTAAATTTATATATAAAACAATTTTTAACGACTTTTGTTTTTGGATTTGGGCACCTAAAGAAGAAAAAATAACATGGTAGGAGGGAAATAAATCAAAATGAGATACGGTGTATAGCTTTTTCACCAAGAAATAAAAAATAATGCATAGCTTGACTATCACTATTGTAACCACCTTAATAAACTAAACAGATTAGTATTTTTAATTATTTATTATGACTTTGGTAAACGCAGTACGTTGTCTGAAAGTGCCCAATGTTATTCTTATGGAGAATATTAAAAAATCAATTTCATCCTTATTTTCCAACCGTTTTCCATGAAACTTGGTATGAAGCTTAAGGTCAAATCCAAATCACCCAACAAAACCTAATAAAAAAGATTTGGGGGATATATATATATATATATATATATATATATTATGGTTAATGTATGTTAACATAATGTACTTAATGTAAACATTTTTTCAAGTACCCATCAAAATATTCTAACAATTAATTTTAACATTTTTCTCTTGTTATTGTTTTTGGAAATTGGATGATTTTTGAATTATAAATTATCAAATGATATTTAGATAAACTTTGAAGAATATGATAGTTTTATTTCATATTGTCTTTTAGCGAATTTCCCATAGGGAAGAAGCTATTACCGTAGGTCTCATGGTAAAAAACTACACAATTAAGTTCCGTAAAGTTTTTCTCTATCTCCAACGGGTACCGAGATATTAAAAAATCTAAACACAGTACGTTGTATTGTGGGCTCCAATGTTAATCTTATGGAGGATAGGGAAAAATTAATATTTCCCATATTAATCAATATTTTTTATGAAACGTGATATTTAGCTTCATGTGGTTGAGATCTATCCTTTTATGCTTAAAAATCATAGTTTATGTGTTTATCATGGCAGCAAACCTGCATACTCTTTTCCCATATTAATCATATAGGGAATAGGCAAACTCCTTTATTTATGGACAGATGTTGATGAAACTTGGTATGAATGTTAAGATAAAAATTATTTATGGTAGAAATGACTACTTTCAGTGTTCCTCACAGGGAACCTGCACCCTCTTTCCCATGTTAATCTTATGGAGAATAGGCAAATAATTCTCACGTTTATGAACAGATTTTTATAAAAACAAAATTAATAAAATATTTAGTTCGCTGAGTACACAGATATTCGATGTTTTAATTTACTTAACCCTAGAAGTGGCAAGCTTTTTACTCTTAACTGTAACATAAAAATAATTACTAATATCTTCTTGAAATATCAAAGTTTAAACAAAAAAAGCTAAAAACATGCCCCCCCCCCTTATAACCACTAACCACAAAAGCAAAACAGGTGTCCACTGCAATCCCAATTAAGCCTACAAATGCCGTCAACTTCCACCCAAGCCAGTCACCGTTTATTTAAGGTGGGCCCTCCACTCCGCTTTACCACACATTTGCAAGCCAAATTGGGATTGCTTATGGTCGGGATTCGAACCCTAGCACTTCCGAATGGCTAGAACGTTACGCTCGTCAGCATAGCGCGTTAGCCACCTCGGCCATCCAGTGCCTAGGAAAAGAAAGCGCTTACTTGGTTATAAACCTGCCCGGTTGCAGGCTCGTGTACTACAAGAGCAGTTTCGGTTGTTGGCCCCCAGAGGGAAACACGGTCGCGTAGGCGATAGTGTCTAACAATTCCACAAAACTGACGACAGATGCCTCCACCTGCCAATTCTTATTGAATATGTAAATGCATCGTAAATTACGACTTTACCATTTCTAGGGTTAAGGGAGAACGTATGTGTCAGGCCATTGATACCGTTTAATTTAAGGAGTCTTTGGCCTTAGATGTGGAGAGCCATCATCTTGTAGGTTTTTTTTGGAAAACCAAAGAATAATAATTATTATTTTCTGCATTGAGTTAGAATTTTGGCATCACCTGTTTTTTACAAGTAGCTCCTTCAACCTCTCTGCTGTGGGGTCTAAATGGGGAGGTTTGAAGGAGCCTGGATGTGGAGTGTTTATGTTGAGGACATCGGTCCTCAGCACTGCTCCCGAAGATGATATGACCGCAACCTTGCAGCCTTTGTTAAAACCTTCCAAAACAGAGTGTGTGAGAATTGAATTCCATTTACAAAATATAAATAAATACAAATTCACCAACAACACAGATAAATAAATACTAATAGTGAATGTAGGCTTTGTCAGTTGCCAGAATCAAGTCAAGTCAAAATTAAATTTATTCCAGAAAAAAACAAAATATGTTACAAAATAAATTGTACACATTTTACAAATTGTTTGATAACAGAAATAAATCAAAATGCCCCTGTCGCAGTAGACCTGCCTACTCAGCAACATTAAACATATGTGCAAAGTTTGGTTTCTAAATCTTAAATAATTATTGATATATAACGTTTTTTCTAAAAAATACAAAATGGCGGCTAGCGGCAAAACGAAGGATTTTTCGACATATGTTTATAGGAAATTATTGTTTAATATATATTTAACATATATTATTATTTATTATATTATTATATATTATATTATTATATATATTATTTATGTTTATTTATATATAAATATATATATTTGTCTATGAACATGATAAATCTCCTAAAAATGGTCCAATTGAGACCAGATTTGATAGAAACGTGTATTCCTACATTTGCTCGGACGCGTTCGTAATCCAGACAAATCGGTCGATTGGAACAGGTAGTTTGGGGGGTTTTGTACCCTTAAAATTGGGTTTTTGCATTTTTCCCATGTAATTTTTAAAAATTTCAAACTCAGTTTGCGGTTTATATTTAATTTTCTTATACAATAAGTTCCTTTTGCCCAGAGTCCAAAAACAATAAACTAAATTTATATATAATATATATATATATATATGTATATGTGTGTATATATATATATTATTATTATATCAAAAATGAATACCATAGTATCCTTGCATTATTTCATTTTATTTTAACACTATATGTTTCGGGGATTATCCCATTTTCAAGTGTGTACAATAATGTAACCTCTAAATATAATTACACTAGCCAAAGTACCCGTTCTTCGCACGGGCTAAAAAGGCTGAAAGGTGTAGGCTCTACTGATATATTTAAGATATTGTTAATTAATTCTTCATTGTTTACAAAATGACAAAACAGGAGTGTCTACAACATTTCAAAATAACATATTTCAAATATTGGGAGAGGATAAGGATTAATGTAATAGATACAGTCGGCGGAAAAAAAACTTAAAATCTACCATTCCGCTATTTCAAATAATTCACTAATTTCGATCCAGCAGTTTATGTGTAAAAATTAACTTTATTTATTTTTCTTACCGAACGTCAAAATGTAAAGTAAACGGATGTTGACATTTAAAAACTGTACCGTTGAATCCCAGGGTATTTACAGCAACCATGTTTCTTCTGTTCTCGAACTGTCATTTTAGTGTTCACAGTGTTGACATTCAAGTATTTATTTTATGTTTTCATTTTCTAAAAATGTAAATTGAAACTTAGGACGTTCACAGGGCGTAGCCCGAGAGGATTTTAAGGAAATGAGTATGCCTATGTGTTGCATGAGTTTAAGATCTGTCTTTGTGTAAAATTTCAAACTGTTTGGTTCAGTATTTTTTGCGTTCACTTGCCACAACAAACCCACAAACACACAAACACACAAACCCACAAACACACAAACCCACAAACAAACATACAGAAACCACCTCTTCTTTATAATATTATAGATAATCAATTTAATTTTTAGTTTAAGAAACATGTGTTAAATTTGTCATGCAGTGTGATATAAAAGATATGTAAATTAATATTATAGCTTCTTCAATTCTTCAATTTTTTCAAATATGGGATTGATTTTATCTAATTGCATTATGTTCAATATGTTTTCTGGTTCATGTTTGGAGTGTGAATATAGTTCAAATTTTATATATGTACAGTATATATGTATATATATATATATGTGTGTGTGTGTGTGTGTGTGTGTGTGTGTGTGTGTGTGTGTGTGTGAGTGTCTGTGAACATGATGACTCTTGTAAAAATGGTCCGATCGAGACCAAATTTGGCAATTCCTACATTTGCTCAGATGAGTTCGTAAACCAGAAGTATCGGTCAATCAAAATGGGTAGTTTAGGGGGGGGGGTTTGTACCCCAAAAATGGGTTTTTTGCATTTTTCCCACGTAATTTTTAAAAATTTAAAATTTTATCAGTACAAAAAACTACACAATTTAGTTCCTTAACGTTTTTCTCTATCTCCAACGGTTACCGAGATATTAAAAAATCTAACATAGTACATTGTATTTAGGGGCTCTAATGCTAATCTTATGGAAGATAAGGAAAAATTAATATTTTCCTTATTAACCAATGGTTTAGGATGAAACTTGGTATTTAGATTTATGTGGTTGGGATAAATACGTTTATGCTTAAAAATCATAGTTTATGTGTTTATCATGGCAGCTAACCTGAATACTCTTTTCCCATGTTAAACGTATAAATAATAGGCAAACTCTTTTATTCATGGGCAGATGTTTATGAAACTTACAAATGGTCAAAATAAAAATTGTTTACACTATAAACGCCTACTTGCAGTGTTCTTCACAGCAGCAAACCTGCATACTCTTTCCCATGTTAATCTTATGGAGAATAGGCAAAATACAGTACTCTAGTTTATCATTTGTTATATACTTGTATTTTTATTGCCATATTATTTAGGTGGAAATTCTCTGAGTATGCAGGTGTGCTGTAACGGGGGTATTATTTCTTGTAAAAATTTTATAAAGTTAATGGTTTTGTAGTTATTTAAATTAAAAGATGTTTAACCGCCGCCATTTTCAAAATATAGAAGCAAACTAAATGATCCTTTGATAATATTATTCTCTTTGGCTAATAAATAAGTGTGCAAAGTTTGAATTCTGTATCTTAAATAGTTCTTGATATATAAAGTTTTTTTAAAGACATATGTTTATAGGCAATTTTTTGTTTATTCTGATATATATATATATATATAAATTTTAACGACTATTTTTTTTGGTCTCTGGGCACCTAAAGACAAATAATAACATGGTCCTGGGCTTAAGTCTTGCCATGAGACCTACGGTAATAGCTTCTTTCCTATAGGAAATCTACTAAAATTGTATTTTGTAAATTACTATCTATATTTATTTTAATGGTCACTGTCTTCTCACTTAACAAGGCCAACCTTTGTAAAATTTTTCTGAGAAATAAATTGACATAAAATGTTAAGCGGAGAGTACTACATGATATAGATGCTGTTTGGAAAGTAAGGCAACATTCATCTATACTAATAAAATTACAGTTTTGTCTGTACATTGCTCAGAGTTAGTAATTGTTTAGTTATTTTTATGTTTCGTGCATTAGAAAAGCCGAGACAAGTCTTATCTAAATTTTTGTCTCTGATGCTCCAGGAGGCATTTTACGCCGTCTTCTCCGAAAAAACTCCGGGAGAACTGATAACAATGAAACTTATTTCATACATTCTCTATGTTCCAGAGAAGGTTTTTAAATGCTTAAAATTGTAAAATAAACCACCTACTGGTAATAATCAGCTTTCTTTGTAGTTAATAAAAAGTCTTAAAGCTTTCTTAAGATTTAATAGAAAGAAAAACAAAAAACTGTTGAATCAATATTAGTGAGTTTATATTGGTCATTGATTTTAAACCCATTTCAAAATCATACTATATTAAAAAGTTATTTCAATGTATAACTATTTATAATAATGGTAAAATGTTCTAATCTATTTAATTGTAAAGTAATGCTAAATAATAAAGCTGGGTATTGATTTATTTTATTTGTACTGATTTGTTTAGGATTTCAGGTTTATATTTTGGTATGATAATCTTTCTTCTTTAGACTAAATCCTACAAACCATACAAAGGACGGCCTTACTGCTAGTCTTGAATAATTAACTGTATAAAATCATTATTTTCTAATTCATTAACTGTTACTAAACAAAAAATTAAATACCATAATTCCAAACTATTGAAAATGTTTACCAGGATCAATTCCCATAATGGTAGCACCTCGTAATGGGGGAGTTAAAAGAAGTTTTTTCAAATTTATTGCAAACACTTCAATAGCCGCTCGTTCAGCTTCCTGATTTAGAGAAGACCGAATCTGTCTTGCAAGTAAAGGATGAACTGAAAAAATGAAATTAGTTCTAGGTCAATATCATAAGGAAATTAATTTTACGAATATACCAAGGTTTTTCTATTCCTATACTTGATAGCTAAAGAGTATTATATTTCATTTTAGTAAAAATTAAATTGGTCGTGAGGACAAGTGTAAAACTCTGTAGTTTTAGAGAAACATTATGTTTTGTTACAGTATTTTGTTCAGTTTCTAAGTTTGCCTCCAAGTTTCTTCAGTTTAGAATGTTTCTCTTATTTTAGAGAACTTTTCCATAATAAGTTCATACCACCAAAAAAAATTTATCCTAGATATCGATATTTTAATTTTGTATTGTGTTTTTATTAATCATCAGAGATCTTACTTTTATAATTTTCAATAATCAATTAAAATTCTGTTCAACTTCTATTATTTTCCCTTAACCAAGCTCAGATTCTCAGGGTTTGTTTGATAAGCAATTTATTTTCTATTTTTTCTAATAATTGGGCTTTATTACTTAAGATAAATTTCAGATTTCATGAAAATATTTTACAAATTTTCTTTGTATAGGATATAAGCACCACATTAACAACAATATTTGACCGACCAATGGAATTTTTTTATTGTAAAGTATCTCAACATTTAAGATGGAAATACAAAACAAATCCATACTCAGCCTGCTAAATGCATCTTGGAAGCTTTTTTCAAATAATCGGTTTCTCTGAGGGTACTCGTACCCAATCCTAAGCCATCTGTTTCGGCAAAATTGATGCATTTTGTTTGTAAACCAGTCAGGAACTGACACCTTCACTGAGAGGATTTTTTGACTCTCTCCACGGTTCAAAGCTAGAACCTGCAAACAATTAAAAAACTGCCACTCAACAGAACCCACAGAAGAGGCAAAACTAACCTTGCAAAAAATTTCAACAGACATTTTAAAACAATAGCTTTTAAACTCTATTTTTACATGGATGAATTTTCCTACTATTTGGGGCTATAAGCATTAAAAAGCAATTATTTTTAATAACAAATGTTAAGACTTTAAAGACAACAAGTTTTTGTTTTAAGTTTACTTAGACATTAAAAAAAACTGGCTGGGTGGTGTAGTGGTTATAATACCCGCCTTCAAAACTGAAGGTCGCCGGATCGAATCCCGCAAGGGTCGAATCAGGACCCAGTCGCCATTTGTCATTGGGCTACTAATTAATGATGCTTCCTAACAACAGGTCGACGTTAGGTAGTAACAAGACCGGGGTTTGGACCGTTCCCCATCAAAACATTAAAAATGCCACTGGCGTAGAAATACACAAAAAAAAATGTATTAATGGTTATTTTGAGTTCATCCATCCCATCACAGAAATATTTTAGTGTACTCCTAGAACTAATATTTCCCATTCAAGTGGACTCTTCGTGTCCGCTAAATTATTTTTTTAAAGTAAGTTTTAATTATTTTACGTATTCCCTGTTTTATTAGTAGTAAATAACTGACAAGTATCAACATTACCTTAAACATTTTCAAACAAATGAAACAATGTCTATAGTAGGGTATGTACCACTTGTATAATCTGTAGTTCTGTACACCCTTGAAAACAATATGTCTTTTTCTGAAGAGATCTGTTTTCTGTAAGATCTGAAGAGCATTCCTGAACCTTCCAGAAATGGCAACACAGCTGGGGGCACGACGCCCGAGGAGGATGGACTGCGCGACTCATAGAGCAGGTTCAATTGTGGGTGGAACGACGGCATTACTACCTCACTCAGTTTCTGACAGGCCATGGCTATTTCAAGTCGTACCTGTATCGGATGGGCAAAACCGGTTCTTTGGATTGCATTTACTGCCCGGGTGTTCCCAACGATGCGTAGCACAATTTCTTCCACAGCCCCCGTTGGGAAAGGCCCCGCCTGGAGGCTGCATGAAAACCTGGTGTTTTCTCGGTGGACACGGTCTGCCACAAGATCATTGAGGACCAGGGAAACTGGGATTGTTTATTACAGTTCGTCAGGGGCGTCCTTCTAGAGAAGAAAAGCAATCTGGACCGGGAAGAGGCCCAGATCACCTAAACAAGTGCCAGGACATGGAGTGAGCCCCAAGGGCGTAAGCCAAATTTAGGCCTAGCCTGTTGTAATGTGACAAACGGTTCCAGGTTAGAATTCTAAAGAGTAGAGGAAGTTTTTTTAGTGGGTAACCCCACTTCTTAGGAGAGTCCCACACTACAGGCTAGCCACCTGTGTGCATAACAAAAAAAAAATATATATATATATATATATAAATTATAATTATTTTGGTTAAGAGTGACATCACATCTAAAGAAATGTAATTTATTCTAAATAATGAATTATACATTTAAATTTATGCATGTTAATATATTCATTATAAGAGACTAATTTAATTTATCACTTAAACTTAATCGTATATTTTGCTAGATAGTTACCGCTGATTATATTTTAACCTCATACATGTTAAATTAATGTTCTGTTCCAAGATGGATTTGATTATCAATTACTAGTTATGATTTGTAGCAGCTTTATTTGAATGAAGTTATAGTAGCTTCACAAGATAAATATTTTAAATACAGACGTAATTTAAATATAGGAATAGAACATAGGTTAACTATTCTCCCGTTATAAATCACTAGGAAAAGTTGTCACTGTTAAAGGGTTCTCATTGGCGGCTGGATTTCCCTGTCCAGACTTCGAGCCTAGCTGTCACACTGACGCGGTCACACCTCTGGCGGTTCCCAATAAGCTGACCTGGACGCAAGGGCCCAGTGGAAGGCGGGTTGCTGTCGTCACATGATAAGTGATATCTCATAGAGTTAGACACCCGAATATCAGTTAAGTTCCTTTCTCGCCAAAGGTGGTGCACTTACCCATCAACAGTGAATGACTTCTCCAAGCCATGCAATAATTTGCAAGGCAGTGAGGTGTACTGGCAGTTTTCCTAGTGAACTTTTGGAATCCCTGGCCTCTAGACCCTAGTGATCACTGAGAACGGCTATGATTCAGTAAGGTTTAAGTATTGTGGTTGCCACCAACCTAATTGCTTGGGTTTGAAATCCTATTATTATGTTTAACTTATAATTATGATGTATTTATTTATTTAGCTTGGTCTATTGATCTAAGATAGATGAAATTTCTTGCTCCAAATCATTTGCATGGTTCCCCAAATTATTTATTACAGATGTGCACAACATGGAGTCGACAATTAATTTAAACTGTGCTGATCATAATTTATGGCATGTTTAGAAGGTTTTGCATGTGTTAGGCTATCCTATTTATCGTCATTATTAATTTACATTGTGACTTGTACTTGCCATTGTGTTGAGGCATGCTTATATAGTTCTTATTTTTACAATATACATCCATATAATGCAAACAAAATAGTGTGCAGCTTGATTTAGCCTGGAGTTTTTAGTAGTCTAAGTTTTCCAATATTTACTTATCTATGTGATCCTGCCTCTAAAAAGCTTCAGACACCGGTGGGTGGTTGGGAGTTTATCCTGCCTTTAACAAGGTTCAGAAACCAGTGGTTGGAAGTTTATCCTGCTTTTAACCTTAGCAAGGGGAGGCACAATCTGCTCAGCTTCTCCTTGTGGGTAACTGAGTAATTTTATTATAATACAGGGAGAGTATGTTTTGTTACTAACAAATATACCAAATAATCAGTTTCAAAAATATGTTTTGAGGTTCAACCTTTAACCAAGACTAAAACAGTTGAAAAATGCAGGGAAATACCTGATGAGGTTTAATATGCCTTATAGGAACTGAAAAGTTATAGTAAAGCTCATATTTTCCTTCTTCAACACCTTTATTTTGGGAGGGTGGGACTTTTCCTTTTCCTTTCTTCACACTACCTTTAGCAGTCCTTGATAGAGAGCTTTCAATCCTTATTGATGTAGTTGCATTTTTTAACCTAAAGCAATTGAAAGTTTAACACATTTGTATTTAAAAATATTCAAAAGCATTAACAAGCATGAAGAATTTAATAGTAAAACGCAAGAACGTAGCATATCAATCAATATACGCTGCCGAAAAGAAGATCTTTATCTTTTACTTACTCTTTATCTTAATCTTAATCTTTTGACATGACTTATGACTCATAACATTTTGAATTTTATGAGAACAGCTCTAATGTCAGATTATGTTGTAAAATACAAAACTAAATCTTCACTGTTTCATGTGTGATACTCTGAAATATTTCTTTCCTCAATACAGAATCAACTAATGTAATGTCTAATACAAATAGTCAAAGTAACAAATTATATCAAAGAAAACAGACTGATAATGAAATAAAACTATTTACTGACATGTTAAATAACACAAATTGGGAAATAATTAATGAGTATGATTCTGGAGATTTGAGTGTTGAGCAATTATTTGATGGATTCTTTAAATACTATATTAAACTTTGGCATCATTGTTCACCTTTAGTAAGTAAGTTAAACAAATTTAAAAAAGAAAGTTACTACTGATGTTAATACTGATGAGCTATCTAGAGAAAAAAATGTCATGATGCACATATTTGGTGCTTATAAGTATCTACGAATGATTGGTTCTAAGCAGACTCAATTGGCTTACACTACTTATCTGAACAACTGAATCGATTTTTCCTTGACTCAGTACTTGAACTTTCAGGTAACATTCCTCAAACTAATACTTCATTCTCTGATCTCCTTGGAGAAAGAACCAGTCCTCATAATTCTTTTCATTGGCAAGCCGTAAGTTGAGAAGATATAACTAAAGTAGTTTCTACACTATCAAATTCTAAAATCATGGATGTATATTTTTTGTCAAATCATATAGTAAAGAAAACAACTGATGTCATAAAGAGCCTATCTCTTACATCCTAAATAGATGCTTTGAAACTGGGTACTTCTCCGACCTGCTTAAATTATCTAAAGTAATTCCAATATATAAATACCCCCGTCGCAGCAGACCTGCGTACTCAGCGAATTTCCAAATCAGTAAAATAATAATAATGATAAAATATGACAAGTTTTATAAAAATCTGTCCATAAACATGAGAATTATTTGCCTATTATCCATAATATTAACATGGGAAAGAGTGTGCAGGTTAGCTGCTGTGAGGAACACTGAAAGTAGTAATTTCTACCAAGAATAATTTTTATTTTAACATTTATACCAACTTTCATCAACATCTGTCCATAAATAAAGGAGTTTGCCTTTTCCCAATATGATTGATATGGGAAAAGAGTATGCAGGTTTGCTGCCATGATAAACACATAAACTATGATTTTTAAGCATAAAAGAATAGATCTCTACTACATGAAGCTAAATATCAAGTTTTATCCAAAAATATTCATTAATATGGGAAATATTAATTTTTCCCTATCCTCCATAAGATTAACATTGGAGCCCCACAACACAACATACTGTGTTTAGATTTTTTAATATCTCGGTAACCGTTAGAGATAGAGAAAAACTTTAAGGAACTTAATTGTGTAGTTTTCTAAGCTGATTCCAATGGTGAAATATAAAATTAAAAATTTTTCAAACTACATGTGAAAAACGCAAAAAACCCCATTTTGGGGTACAAAACCCCCCCCAAACTACCTGTTCCTATTGACCGATGTCTGGTTTACGAACTCGTCCGAGCATTTGTAGGAATACACGTCTCTACCAAATTTGGTCTCGATCGGACCATTTTTACGAGAGTTATCGTGCTAACAGACACATATATATATATATATGTATATAAATTTTAACGACTATTGTTTTTGGACTCTGGGTACCTAAAGAAGAAAAAATAACATGGTCCCGGGCTTAAGTCTCACCATGAGACCTACGGTAATAGCTTCTTCCCTATGGGAAATTCGCTAAAAAGGAGACAAGCTACTCCTCCAACATTATAAACCAGTTTCAATAGTCCATATTTTATCTAAGATTTCTGAATCCTCAATGTATAGGCAGCTTTCTTTTTACTTTGAAAAATCAAATCTTATAACTAATTCACAGTTTGGTTTTAGAGTTGGTTGTTCAACAACAACTGATGTAATGGAGATAGTGAATAGCTCTCTTGATGCACTTAATAAAAGAGAATCTGTTGCTTTATCCATGATGGATTTTAGCAAAGCCTTTGATTGTATGCCCTTTAATATTATTTCAGAAAAACTAAAATATTAAGGAGTATCTGAACATGCATGCCACTTTATTTTGTCTTACTTAACAAATAGGAGGCAATTTGTCACGGTTAAGTGTGTAAATTCTTCTGTATCAAAAACTACATTGGGAGTACCTCAGGGCTCAGTTTTGGGGCCATTTTACTTTTTCATAGTCATTAATGATCAACCAAAAAACATAGAGGATGGATTTGTCATCTATGCAGATGATACAACTCTTTTTACCAGTAAGTCAAATTTAATGAATCTTCAACAGACTATAGAATCATCAGAACTCAATGCATTGAATTGGTTTTTCTCAAATAAATTACTATGTAACCAACAAAAAACTCGAAAAACAGTTTATCTCATCAATTACAAAATTTTGAAACAGTAAAACTATTAGGTATAAACATAGACTCAAAACTGAATCGGACCATTAATAGCCTAAGCAGGAAATTGTCTTGAATAAGCTATCTTCTGTGGAAATTAAAAGATCTGTTATCTGTTGAATATTTCAGAGTGGCTTACTTTGGGCTATTTCAATCTCATATTTCATATGGGCTTATTCTCTGGGGTCATTCATCGGCGGTACATGACATTTTTATAATTCAAAAGAAAATCATCAGAACTCTGTGTGGAGCCTGGCTATTTGGACCATTGCAGACCACCCTTTGTGCTAACAAAAGTTTTAACTATAATAAATTTATAAATATTTCATATTTTAATGTATACAGAAACACATTTAAATTTATTTATCACCAGAAAAGAAATTCACAGCAACAAAACACGAAATAAAACTAAAATTAATATACCACAACACAGGCTGCCTAAATATGGATCTTCTCACAGAGCCAACTGTATTAAATTTTATAAGAAACTAGATGAGTCTGCTCGAATTATATCTTTTAATATTTTTATGAAGAAAATTTTGCAGTGGCTATCAGTCAATCCTTTTTATTCAACTGACTAATTCTTAAATTGTGAGGTTAACTTAGTTTTTTAATTTAATTTTCTTTTTGTACAAAATATTTTGTCTAATGAATTTTATAGAATACCGTAATTTAAGATTTTTAATAGCAAATTTTTGATTTGGAGAATTTTTTTACAACTGAATTATGGCTATGCCTATTTCACTGTACTGTGGGCAACGGCAATAAAGAATTTGCATTTGTATTAGTAACACAAAGTACTATGACTAAAACTACGTGTTGTACTCACATAGTTCTCAGATGATCCAAGACGTCTTTGTCTTTACTGATCACGTCGGCTATGATGTAAGACATGTTGTTCTCCACCTCCGCCATGGTCTCTCGGCCAGGGATATCCTCTCGAATGAGAGGCTCCAATGCCACAAAATCTGTTCCTTCCAATACTGTCATTGCTGCTGCCTCCAAACCAAGCTGACGGGCTACATCAGCCTTGGTCTTTTTGCCTCCGGTTTTATATGGAGCATACTGTAAAAAACAATGTAGAAAAGTATAAAATTGTGTTAAGTATATTGTATAGTATTGTGTAATTGTCAAATTTAAATTATTAAAAAATTAAAAAGGAAAAACTTGATAGATACATTTGAATAGTTAAGGGCATTAGGAGTACCTGTATTGGTTGGCAGATTGGAGAAAGTTGAAAAAATCAAGATAACATTGTACAAAATGAAAAGTCACTGCTTCTTGTTTTGAAATTATGTAAGTTTAAGTGTAGGCAGTAAACAAAAAATTTTGAATATGTCTAGATAGATATCTAGAAGATATTGACTGGGATGGTGGCGACATCCTGTAATCCAGCTACTTGGAGGTCACGAATTGTGGATAGTTGTGAGCGATGGTCGGTGGGTGTAGTGTTCTCTTGTGTGGATTAACGTCCGCACAATTGAATACTGCGTTAATCCGCAAATACCATCCTCATAATTAGACCAGTTCGTAATTCAGAGGTCGTGGTTCGGATTCCACGTTAAACTGTAGGTCCCTTAGTTGCCATCGGCTGTTGGGCTATTAATTAACAGTCCTGTCTAAAGCCTTAGTCAGTAACAAGACTACAAGATCGCGCCACAATCATCCCACAATCATTTCTCATTCATACTTAGCTTAAAATACCTACCTGGGTAGGTCGCCATTTCAAATGGTAATCTAATCTAATTTTTTCAAATCTCAGATTTATAGTCTATGAGGTCAAGCTCAAAATTCACAGTGCCCTAACGTTTTCTTTTATAAAAGAATCTATTGTATATTAGGTCTAGCCAAAATTATTAGGTGTAGCCAAATAATACAAGAAAATTAAATTAAATATTAATTACTCTCTGAATTTCTTTCTTAATATGTTAATGACAGGTGACATAATAATTTTTTTATAATATACAATACTATAAAAAATATTATAAATATTATTATATTACAATATATTAAATATTATAAATGAATATAAATAAATATAAAGCCAATTTATAAATATAAATAAATAAATATATTATATTATATTAAATATTAAAATATTATTATTCTTACAGATTTAGAAAATTTTTGATACTAAAGATGAACATTCTATGAGTAATCAAACAAAACATGTTAGATCCATTGTTGAAAGGAACTCAACAGGACTTCTTATTGGCTTTGATCATCCAGGTAGGAATCACTTATTTATAAGTTTAAGCAAATTAGTGAAAAAAATGTTCATTTTAACGGTTTAATAGGCAACTTTCTTTAACTTTCTCCCACCTATGCGTTAGTATAAGAAGAAAGTATTGTTTAAAATTTATGTGTGTGTGTGTGTGTGTGTGTGTGTGTGTGTGTGTGTGTGTGTGTGTGTGTGTGTGTGTGTGTGTGTGTGTGAGTGTGTGTGTGTGTCTACAGAACCACAACCTGCACCTTTGGTCTGTTTTGAATAAAATTGTATATGCATGTAGCCTATAGACGTATCTTTGGGTTTTTCATCTATTTGAATTTGTATTTTTAAGGGTAGTTAACCCCTGAAAGCACTAGAAATATAAAAAAATTCTAATTTCTTGTGAATGGCCAACGATTTTGATTAAAAATTTCATCGTTTATAGTGCTTGGGGATCCATATAATATGACACTTGCATGTCTGTAAAATGGCAGTTCAAAATTCATGGGTTTTTGTTTTTATAAGTGTCAAAAATAATTTTCTTGTAAAAACAATACATTGAACAAATTAAAATATCTCTATTAAAACCAGCACAAAAATATCTAAAACTAACACTAAACAAATTAGTAAATTGAATCACTACTCTACGACTAATACTTCGTTGTGAAACTTTGTTTTACATAAAATCGTGATGGAAAATGTCCGCAGTCAAAAATCTAAATAACATCAATCCACCATCACCATAATGAATTTCAAACAAAGAATATTACTGGTGCTAGTGAAAAGCTAAATTTATAGTCGATGGTTTACATAGTACATTGTCTGAGAGTGTCCAATGTAATTTTTTTGGAGAGTACTAAAATCAATTTCTTCCTTATTTCTGAACCATTTTGTATGAAACTTGGTATGAAGCATATGGTCACATCACCCAATAAAACCCACCAAATTTGTTATTACCTTGTGGGGGGAGGTGTATTTTATTAAATGTATATAATTAAGTTTACTGAAGGGAGAAATTATGTGTGAGGCCACAAATACTATTTATTTCATTCTCAATTAAACATAGTCAATTTATTAACCCTCCAGGTGCTTCTAGTTTTACTGATTAGTGCTAAGCATTTATAAGGGACCAAGCAGACATATTTATAAAATTACTTATCAAATTTAAATATGGAATAATATAGTATAACATATTATATATCAATGTGTTCAGGAATAACTACAGAATTATTTTATGTTACTTTTTTTAAACAAACAGAAACAAAACAAAAGCAGCTGATACAATCTGCCAACTGCTGACATTTGACAACACAGAGTATAAATAACAACTAAAGTTTTTTCAACGCCAATGACAAACTTGCACTGCCTGCCGGATAGAGAATTTATTTTCCTATAAAACTATATTAAAAAACAACCTATTTGGCTGAGTATTAAGAGTTGCTATATAAAATTTATGAATCGACATATTATGCGTCGATAGCATTCCACAAGGGGTCTGAATCGTTGCATTATGCGTTGATAGCACCTGGAGGGTTAAGTAATTAATATTAAGTGTCCTTCAAGCTATTTTATAATGCACATTTATACATCCTACTGAATAATACTTGGCCCCCTGGTACTTATTTTTTATTACAAGAAAATTTCATTTTATAAAACAAGTAAAACAAACTCACCAAATGTTCAAGTTCAACTATGCTCCTTGCCCCAACTATACAACGCTCCAAGTGAGGTGTGAGTTTTCCTGCTTTGTTAATGGCCTTCAAAATGGAGGCGGCTTTCAGCTGAACTGACCTATTAGATTGCTTAATAAATACAGATATTGAAACTGGGAAAAATTATTGACAAATACAGTTGAATTAAAGCCTAGGAGATTAGAATACCCTATCACACCAAAACTGCATACTCAGTAAATATCTATTTATTTTATTATTATTTTTAATGATATTTTAATTTCTCAAGAATCCCAAAATGATTCTTGAAAATATACACTAAAACATTTTTATGTTAGTGTTTGGATTTGAGTTACTGGAAACCAATTTGTAGGTATACATTTTTCTCCAGAAAACCAAAAAGGTGTACCGTAGCTTGTTTAGACTTCTAACATGGATTATCTAACCATCTAGAAGGGCTCAATCAAAGCCAATGTTAATGAGTTCATTATCATCAAGACTCATTATCTCTCAGCAGGACAGAGATGACTGATTTATACAGGACAGTGGGCAGGAGCCCCACTATCCATCATGGATAGGTCGCAGAGGACCTGTTCGGGTTCCTTGTCCTGCCCAGTCTCCTGATCTCTCTCAATTAGACTTTTTCGTGTAGAGTTCAAAGAAAGACATTGTTTATTCTAAACCAGTGAACTCAGTGGATGAGTTGAAAGACCAAGTTGAAGTAGCCATGTTGTTAGAAACAAACTATATCATGCAACATAACCGTGTAAGCCATGAGAAAAATTACAAGGACTTTTATTATATAGGGAGACAGGGAGTTTGAAAACAAATCTATATTAAATAGTTTTATTTATTTTTAAAGGTAACGTTCTACAAAGTGAATAACTAGTTTATACCTTTTTTATAACTTTTGTTTTTAATTTTAACACTCCAGTGCTCGCGTGGTGTACTGGAACGCGAGCGGTCGCATGGAGTGCCACTGCTCTCCACTTGTTTTTGTTGTTTTTCTTAATTAGTATGAATTATCTTGACGATGTATTGGCATTTTATGTTGAATAGACACATATAACACATAATTGATGTGATTGGTGATGCTAATTTAGACCAAAAAAATTTAGCAAATTATACAGTAAAAAAATAAATATTGGTGCATAGAAAAATTATTTTAAAAAATCATTAGGAATAATTGTTTTAACAATGCAATCGAAACCCAAAACCAAGTATGACAACATACTTTGACAAATGCACCTAACTGGCACATTCTGCACACACACTTTTCAAATGATCAAGGTATACTCATTTGTTACACTTGAAAATTTAGTGCCAAATTAAAAAAAAATAAATAAATATTGCTGCAAAGAAGAATTATTTAAAAAATGGTTTAGAATAATTATTTAAAAAACGCAATATTATTCATTATATTATTAAGTTCATCACCGTTCGTCACCGATGACACTCTCATCATCTTCCCTTTCAGCTAACCAACAACATAACTGTTCTTGGTTGTCCATTGTTCATTCATTAGTTAATACATGCACACACTATAAAATTTTAATATAAAAATAATGTCAACTACGTGAAATAAAATCCACAAAATAAGTCACTCCGTGGAAAAAGACGGAACACGGATACTCGCGTGGAATGCACCTGCACTCCAATCTTGCGGCACGACGACCCAAATTGGTAGCAGTCATTATACTGACAGGTTCCAGGGGTGTCAGAGGGAAGGTAGATGACTGTTGTGACACAAGTGCTATCAACTGCGTTTTATGAACAAAAAAACTTGACTGGAGTGCCACCGCACTCCACGCGAGCACCGGAGTGTTATGAAGTGTTATGAATGTTTTTAGCAGAAAAATAGAACATGCTAGTTTCAAATCAAAGTTAGAAAGCAGAGAAATTAAAAAATTATTTGACATATTAAATACCATAATTGAAAAAACTCATTTAAACTAATTTTACAAAATACACCTCTTTTGTATTTAAAATGCCACTATTGCTACAAAATAGTTACTATGACTAACAAGGTTAGGTTTTGAAAGTTTAAATTTTAAGTTTAGATTTTAAAAGTTATCAAGTAAAATTGTTAGTGTTCATCTCATTTTAGAAAATTTCTCATCGGGTAAGTATTTCTCATAAACATTTGTCAAAAGCTGTTATACTTTATACGTTTAACTGAAATGGCAACCTACCCAGGTAGGTAGGTATTTTAAGCAAAGTATGAATGATAAATGAGTGTAGGATGATTGTGGCGCGATCTTGTAGTCTTGTGGTCTAAGGAACATGTCAGCCTTAGTTAGTGACTAAGGCTGACATGTTCCTTAGACAGAACTGTCAATTAATGGCCCATCAGACAATGACATATCTGAAGGACCTAAAGTTTAACCTGGAGTCTGAACCACTGCTTCTGAATTATGAACTGGTCTAATAATGAGGATAATCTTTGCGGATTAACATAGTATTCAATTATGGAGACGTTGAACCACACAAAAGAATACCACACCACCGATGTTACCGTAGATCTCATGACAAGACCTAGGCCTGGGACCATTTTTATTTTTTGTTTTGAGGAGCCTAGAGACCAAAAACAAGAGTCGTTAAAAATTTGATATACAGGAGGCGTAATAAGAACTCAAAAATAGATTAAGTGAATGTTTTTTAATGACCTAACTTCTCGTACCAAACAAAACAAAACATTTCTAAATAATAATTTTAGACGTTGCCTAACAACGTGTCAGCTGGTCGCCACACAGCCCCCCACAGAGACCGGAGGTCCGGGAGGTGAAACTTCATCAGTTTTGCAGCACTGCGGACATAGAATGAGGGCGTTGGATCCGTGGTGATGAAAGCAGGCTTCACCCGATCAAGACTGACGTTCAGTGCCGTTGATGAGGATCGTTATAGTCTTGTCGTCCCTTGCAATGACAGGGTGCGGGCCGGTGAAGGGTGGCTCCAAGGAACGCTGAACTCTGTCATCCCTAAGGAACACGTGCCCGCAAGATGAAAGCTCTTGGAACACGAATGGGACCTGAGAGTTATGACGCGTAGCTGGAACTGGTCGGAGTTGTGACATCTGTTGACCCAGTAAAACCAGTAAGTCTAGTGGTAAGGCATCCAACCATGTCCTATGGGTATGACAACGGAAGGCACTCTTCAGCTGACGGTGAAAGTTTTCGACCATCCGGTTGGCACAGGGGTGGTAGCTGCAGGTAAGACATCTTGTAATTCCAAAGATGTTACCTAGGGCCCAAAATAGTTGAGACTCAAATTGTCTGCCTTGGTCGGTAGTAATGCAAACAGGAGCACCAAAGTGAGAAATCCAGCAGCGTACGAGAGCGTCGGCGACCTCTTCTGCGTCTTTTGTGTACAATGGCCTAACTTCAGGCCATCTGGTGAATCTGTTGATAGCTGTGAGACAATATCGGTGACCTTTAGCGTGGCTTAGTGGACCGATTAGGTCAATGTGAATGTGTTCTAAATGTGAAGAAGGCGTGACAAAGGTTCCGGTAGGGATGTGCACATGCCGGGAAATCTTGTTTCGCTGGCAGTCCAAACAGGTTCGTGTCCAGGCATGGCAGTCTTGTTGTACTCGTGACCAAACGTAGCATTGAAAGACGAGCTTAGCGGTAGTGCGTGTTCCGGGGTGACTGAGACTGTGTAAGGTATCGAACACTTTGCGGCGCATAGTGGTAGGTACGTAAGGACGAGGTCGGCCCATTCCGGTATCACAATACAGCGATACTTCAGAGCCAAGAACTCTGCTTGTCTCAAGGTTTAGAGCAGAACCACGTTGGAGCAGATACTGGAGTTCTGCATCATCCTTTTGAGTGTCCGCAAGAGTCACGAAATCAATGGAGTTGGCTGCACTTACGGAGTCGACGCGACTCATTGCGTCTGCGACAATGTTTCCAGATCCGCTGATGTGATGAATGTTTGTGGTGAACTGAGCAATGAAGGACAGCTGATTCCACTGAACTGAGGGCAGTTTTTCACAGGCTTGTAGAAATGCGAATGATAGTGGTTTATGGTCGGTGAAAATAGTGCAGTGTTGAGCCTCGAGTATATGTCGGAAATGCTGGACAGCAAGGTAGACGGCGTGCAGTTCTCTGTTGTAGGCTGGCCATTGTAATTCACGAGAATTTAGTTTTCTCAAAAACAGTGCTCGTGGCCGCCAAGCTCCGTTGACAGACTGTTGAAGGCATGCACCTACTGAATGAGCGCTTGCGTCCGTGAACAAACCGAGAGTTGCAGATGGTTCTGAGTGTGTCAGCATGATGGCGTTAGCGAGGTTGTCCTTGCAGGCCTGGACGTGAGATCCAACTCGGGTGTCCAAGCAGAAGGCTGATTTCCTCGCAGACCAGATTGTGCTGTATTGAGGGCTGCTTGATATTTCGTGGCACGAGGCAAAAACCGGCGATAGAAATTGATCATGCCAATTAGTTAGTGACTAAGGCTGACATGTTCCTTAGACAGAACTGTCAATTAATGGCCCATCAGACAATGACATATCTGAAGGACCTAAAGTTTAACCTGGAGTCTGAACCACTGCTTCTGAATTATGAACTGGTCTAATAATGAGGATAATCTTTGCGGATTAACATAGTATTCAATTATGGAGACGTTGAACCACACAAAAGAATACCACACCACCGATGTTACCGTAGATCTCATGACAAGACCTAGGCCTGGGACCATTTTTATTTTTTGTTTTGAGGAGCTTAGAGACCAAAAACAAGAGTCGTTAAAAATTTGATATACAGGAGGCGTAATAAGAACTCATAAATAGATTAAGTGAATGTATTTTAATGACCTAACTTCTCGTACCAAACAAAACAAAACATTTCTAAATAATAATTTTAGACGTTGCCCAACGTGTCAGCTGGTCGCCACACAGCCCCCCACAGAGACCGGAGGTCCGGGAGGTGAAACTTCATCAGTTTTGCAGCACTGCGGACATAGAATGAGGGCGTTGGATCCGTGGTGATGAAAGCAGGCTTCACCCGATCAAGACTGACGTTCAGTGCCGTTGATGAGGATCGTTATAGTCTTGTCGTCCCTTGCAATGACAGGGTGCGGGCCGGTGAAGGGTGGCTCCAAGGAACGCTGAACTCTGTCATCCCTAAGGAACACGTGCCCGCAAGATGAAAGCTCTTGGAACACGAATGGGACCTGAGAGTTATGACGCGTAGCTGGAACTGGTCGGAGTTGTGACATCTGTTGACCCAGTAAAACCAGTAAGTCTAGTGGTAAGGCATCCAACCATGTCCTATGGGTATGACAACGGAAGGCACTCTTCAGCTGACGGTGAAAGTTTTCGACCATCCGGTTGGCACAGGGGTGGTAGCTGCAGATAAGACATCTTGTAATTCCAAAGATGTTACCTAGGGCCCAAAATAGTTGAGACTCAAATTGTCTGCCTTGGTCGGTAGTAATGCAAACAGGAGCACCAAAGTGAGAAATCCAGCAGCGTACGAGAGCGTCGGCGACCTCTTCTGCGTCTTTTGTGTACAATGGCCTAACTTCAGGCCATCTGGTGAATCTGTTGATAGCTGTGAGACAATATCGGTGACCTTTAGCGTGGCTTAGTGGACCGATTAGGTCAATGTGAATGTGTTCTAAATGTGAAGAAGGCGTGACAAAGGTTCCGGTAGGGATGTGCACATGCCGGGAAATCTTGTTTCGCTGGCAGTCCAAACAGGTTCGTGTCCAGGCATGGCAGTCTTGTTGTACTCGTGACCAAACGTAGCATTGAAAGACGAGCTTAGCGGTAGTGCGTGTTCCGGGGTGACTGAGACTGTGTAAGGTATCGAACACTTTGCGGCGCATAGTGGTAGGTACGTAAGGACGAGGTCGGCCCATTCCGGTATCACAATACAGCGATACTTCAGAGCCAAGAACTCTGCTTGTCTCAAGGTTTAGAGCAGAACCACATTGGAGCAGATACTGGAGTTCTGCATCATCCTTTTGAGTGTCCGCAAGAGTCACGAAATCAATGGAGTTGGCTGCACTTACGGAGTCGACGCGACTCATTGCGTCTGCGACAATGTTTCCAGATCCGCTGATGTGATGAATGTTTGTGGTGAACTGAGCAATGAAGGACAGCTGATTCCACTGAACTGAGGGCAGTTTTTCACAGGCTTGTAGAAATGCGAATGATAGTGGTTTATGGTCGGTGAAAATAGTGCAGTGTTGAGCCTCGAGTATATGTCGGAAATGCTGGACAGCAAGGTAGACGGCGTGCAGTTCTCTGTTGTAGGCTGGCCATTGTAATTCACGAGAATTTAGTTTTCTCAAAAACAGTGCTCGTGGCCGCCAAGCTCCGTTGACAGACTGTTGAAGGCATGCACCTACTGAATGAGCGCTTGCGTCCGTGAACAAACCGAGAGTTGCAGATGGTTCTGAGTGTGTCAGCATGATGGCGTTAGCGAGGTTGTCCTTGCAGGCCTGGACGTGAGATCCAACTCGGGTGTCCAAGCAGAAGGCTGATTTCCTCGCAGACCAGATTGTGCTGTATTGAGGGCTGCTTGATATTTCGTGGCACGAGGCAAAAACCGGCGATAGAAATTGATCATGCCAAGGAAACGGGCTACGCCTTTCACTGTCGACGGTCTGGCATAGGAACGGAGGTCTATGATGCGGTCTGGAAGAGGCCGTGTACCCTGAGCAGATATTTCGTAGCCCAGGAAGGAAACTTTATCAGCTCTGAGAGTACTCTTCTGTGCGTTTACGAGCAATCCGTTGTCGTTCAGGCGCTTGAGCAGGACGTGGAGATGCTAGCAATGTTCTTCGTGTGATTTCAAGATTACTAAGATATCGTCAATGTACGCAAAACAGAAATCGAGTCCGGTCAATGTTTGGTCGATAAATCTTTTAAATGTCTGCCTGGCATTCCGAAGTCCAAAAGACATAAAAGGATATTCAAATAGACCAAATGGTGTTGTTATGGCTGTCTTCTCGATGTCTGCGGGGTTGACCGAAATTTGAGTGTACGCCTTGACAGGGTCGATGTTAGAGAAGATCTTTGAGCCACGGAGATGAAGGGCAAAATCATGGATATGTCGTACCGGATACTTGTCATGGATTGTTCTAGCGTTTGAGTGCTCGATAGTCACCACAAGGATGCTAGCTGTCCGATTTCTTAGGTACCATGTGAAGAGGTGAGGACCAAGGTTCGTTTGAACGGCACACTATTCCTTCCTTTATCATAGTTTCGAATTCTCTCTTAGTTTACGAATTACTAAGAGATAATTTCTGGAACAAGGCGACGTGGGCGACTGGTAACTGGTGGTCCCTAAGTTTGTGATGTAATGAAGGGTACCGTGCTTAACCGCGTGGCGTATCCCTCTGGGGCGAGTCAGGTTAGGGAATTCGTTCAGGATGCTGATGAAGATGGAAGGCACTGCTGGCTGCACGAGTTTTACGCTTGGCTGTTCAGACCTACAATAAGTACAGCGTGTGGAAAGACCAGTCTTGGAATCTATTAAGAGATTATTGGCGCAGTCCACAAGAAGTTTGTAGTGTGCTAGAAAGTCTGAGCCAATGATTGGAATAAATACGTCCGCAACGATGAAGGGCCAGGTGTCTGTGTATCCAAGTCCAAGGTCCATATTGAAGAGCACGGGGCCATAAGTTTTGATGCATGAGTAGATCATAAGTAGCAGCTTGTAGATCATAACATGTGTCAAGATAGGGACCTGGAAGAAGCTTGCGAGGATAACAGCTTATGTCGGACCCGGAGTCTGCGAGTATCTTTTTACCACTGAACTTGTCGATAGTGAAAACACAGCGATTGAGTGGAGTTTGGCAACCGACCGCCGCTAGTATTGGCTGCCTTTGGAGTTTGACAGGAAGGTGCAAGGAGCCAAGCATTTCTTAGCCTTGCGGCCAAATTTTTGATGGTACCAGCATTCGCTAGTGTCGGAACTGGAAGATTCAATGGATAAGTTTCTATTGGAAAGCGGCAGTCGTGATTTACCAAGGGATTGCGGGTACCGAGAGCGGATTTGAAGCATGGATTTTAAACTGGTCAGCTAGGGCGTCCATACGTGCTGATATTGTATTATTTGTAGTGACGGCGGCCGATGTCGGAGTTACGGCGAACCCTGATGATTGGTTGGTAACAGACATGTTGGAGGTTGATACTAAGAGATTGAAATGGACAGGAACTGTGGCTGTCACGTCCATAATTTTGTTGGCGATGGTGGCAAGCTGGTCTGTAGTGACGGTTGGGTCAACTGCTTGAGACTGTATAATCGCCTAAACATGAACAGGTAGACGTTGTGTCCAGAGTGCGAAGAAGTTGGTCGGGAACAATGTTAGATAAGGATTGGAGATATCGGAGGAGCTGCGATGGTGTTTGATTGCCGAGTTCTTCTCCGTGTAGCAATTGTTTTGTCCGGTGGTGCTCGGACACGGCCACATGACTGACTAGTTCTGTTTTTAAGAGCTGTGTCGGGGGTATTATCACCCCTCCTTTGGAGTCTGGTAGTCGACGAACTTCTTGGGAAACTAACCAGGAAGGGCTTGCGATGCATCGGATATGCAGATGATGTAGTCATCATCGCAAAAGGGAGGCTCGAAAACACTCTCTGCGATCTAATTCAGGGGGGGGGGCTTGACTGTACAGAGGCTTGGTGTGAGTCTGTGGGGCTGTCAGTCAACCATAAGAAAACATCACTTGTGCCTTTCACAAGAAAGAGGAGACTTGAGCATCTGAAGACCATCAGGCTTGAGGGGGAGGAGCTTGAGTGGAAATCAGAAGTAAAATTTCTAGGATTAATACTAGATAAGAAACTTATGTGGAATAGACACATAGAGGAGGTGACCAACAGGGCTAGTAATAACCTGATGACATGCAGAATATATGCGGGGAAGATGTGGGGTTGTAACCCATATATACTGAGAAGTATGTATACCCTGTTAGTGAGGCCTATCATTACATATGGGTGTGTGGTCTGGGCTGGTAGAACCAAGGTTGAAGCAACAAGGAAAGCCCTGGAGAAAGTACAGAGGCTGGCATGCGTTATCATCACAGGAGCTATGAGATCCTGTCCTACTGCAGCCCTGAAGGTGATCTTGAATCTGACAACCCTACACTTTGTGGTAGAGAGAACAGCAAGGGAGACCTTGCTTAGAATGAAGAAGACTGGCTTTGACACTTCCTCCACAATTCGCGGTGAGCTATTTCAGCCAGGCCTAAAGGACCTGATGAAACAAGCAAGGGATTCCATGGTAAGAAAGTACAACTTTCTTACAAGTACAATGGAAAGGAAATTCCATGTGTAGCTAGGAAATAAACTAAGCTGGGACGGGAAAACCCTAAATTCCCTCGGGAATCAGGTCATCAGGTGGTACACTGATGGCTCCAAGACCGAGAAGGGGACTGGTGTAGGGGTATTTGGTCCCAGAATCAGATACAATGAATCACTGGGGCGTTCCCCCAGCATATTCCAAGCGGAGGTCAAGGCCATAGAAAGGTGTGCACACTTCAACCTAAGCAGAGGATACATGAAAAGGGAGATTGTGATCCTGTCAGATAGCCAGGCTGCCATTGGAGCCTTGAGCTCAGCAACCTTCAGTTACAAGATGGTCTGGGACTGTTGGAGAAGTCTGGACCAATTGAGGAAGAACAACAAGTTGTCACTACTTTGGGTACCTGGGCACCAAGGTGTTCAGGGGAATGAAGTAGCAGACAAACTGGCTAGGGTAGGGCTACCCCCTTTGTAGGACTGGAGCCAGGTTGTGCACTGGAAGACTCCTATTTTAAAAAGAAATTAAAGGAGGAAGAGAAGGAAGCCAGAGGGAAAGCCTGGACCGCTCATCCGGGATGCCGACAGGCTAAGGAAATGCTTGGAGGGCATAATATAAGAAGGTCTGAGACCATGATCAGGCTTAAGAAAAACAATCTAAGGATACTGACGGGATTTTTAACCGGGCATTGTAGGCTCAGGGGTCATCTGAGCAAGATGGGCATTGTTCAAGAGGGGGAATGTCGATTCTGCCAATCTATTGGTCGAGTGTGACGCAATAGGTCAGAAGAGAGCCAGAAGCTTGGGAACAGACCAGGTGGCGGTGGAGGATTTTCCAAAGTTAGAACCCCTCATAATACTAAACTTTATTAAGGCATTAGGACTAGAGGGGGTTCTCTAGGCAAGAACTAGAGACTAGTCTGGGGGCCACAATAGATCTTATAGGTCGCAGTGCAATCTTTCCCCTGGATTTTATCAGTATCAGTATCAGTACTGCACGTCGACAGGCGGAGTTCGTATAACATCCTCAATTTCTTTGGCCACTTGTACATCGAGTTGGCCAACGACGTGAGGGTATCTGGACACCTCATCGGTAACGTGCTGAAGTTTAAATTGGGCTTCAACTAGTACAAACCAAAGTTGTAGGTGTTCGCGGGAAAAAGGAGGAAGTTTTACGTGACTGGGTCAATTCTCTTGCTCCATCTGGATGTCGGTTGTTGTTTGCTGTATAATGCACTGACAATTTGATGTCTGTGTAGGTTGTTGGCGTCGGGGCATCACCAAGATGAGGCGTAATAAGAACTCATAAATAGATTAAGTGAATGTATTTTAATGACCTAACCTCTCGTACCAAACAAAACAAAAAATTTCTAAAAAACAATTTTAGACGTTGTATAGCAACGTGTCAGCTGGTCGCCGCATACATATATACTTGAGCTGGTAAATGATATATAAAAATATACGTATAGCATATGTGTATGTAGGAAGGACAAAACTCATCAATCATTAGTTATAATCATTGATGAACGCAGCGCTCTTTTGTTGAAGGAGAGGGGCTGGCAGACCTACCTGGGGATCTCGAGAACTACCTTAAGGGTGCTCTCGGGTGTGGGGTTCGCACCATCTGGGGATGACACTAAACCTCCTCCAGGTAAATTTGCAACACAGTAAGGCTGCGACTGCAGTCCTACACAAGGCCACAGCTAGAGGAGTTGTGGATGTTGCTCTCATTCAGGAACCGTGGGTTCGGAATGGGAGAATTACAGGACTAGGTGCCCTTGGGGGGCAACTAATCTCTTGTTCTGCTCCCAACTCGAGGGCTTGTGTGTGGGTCAGAAGTGGCCTGGCCCATTCGCCAGTTCTCGAGTTCTGTTCCAGGGACGTCGTTGCAGTTCGGACGATATGTGGGTCTTCTGGCAAACCGCTCCTTCTTGCGTCCGTTTACATGCCCGGAGATGCAGACGCAGTCCCTCCAGCTGAAATGGTGGCGCTGGTGGACCGTGCTGCGTTGGAGGGGGTGGACCTGCTTGTGGGGTGCGACTCCAACTCCCACAACTCCATCTGGGGTAGTAGGGAGACAAACCGTAGAGGTAGGCAGCTTCTGGACTTTATAGCATCTAGCAGTTTGTTTATAGCCAATGTTGGCTCTGTGCCAACCTTTTCTAGTCGAGTTGGTAACTCTGTGATAGATTTAACACTTTATTCTGAGGGGCTTCAGGACAGGGTCATAGGTTGGCATGTCTCTCCCGAACCCTCTCTTTCTGACCACTGTCATATCCTCTATGCTATAGGGGACTTTGTGCCTGTTTTTTCTGAATTTAGGAATCCTAGGAAGACGGACTGGGTTGTCTTCAAAAGAAAACTTGGTGAAAAACTCGATGTGCAAGCTCTACGAGCCAAGGATACGGATGAACTGGATAGGGCTGCAAGCCTTCTAGGGAACTCGATTGTCTCCTCCTTCGAGGAGAGCTGTCCATTAGCAAAGGCTAGGTCCGCCAAATGCAGCTGGTGGAATTCTGAACTGGCCAGCATGAGGAAACGGGTAAGAGCTCTATTCAGAAGGGCGAAGTCCAACAACAGCTGGGACTGTTACCACAGCATGCTCACCAGGTATAACCTCGCTGTCAGAAGGGCAAAGAGGAAGTCATGGCATACTTTCTGCTCGGGGCTGGAGGGCACTGAGGAAACTTCCAGGCTACGCAGGGTCTTGGCCAAGGATAGAACCCTGACTCTGGGCTCCGTGGAGGGACCTAATGGTGAGTTATTTCACAGACCACAGGAGGTGTTGGAACGTATGGCTGAGGTATACTTTTTCCTGGATGCATCATTGGTGGAGAAACTGGTGAATTAGGTGAGTCTGCGTCGCGGAGGGCCTGTGCAACCAGGTGGGGTGCCGCCAGCAGGATCATCACCTACAGCAGGATAAGGTGGGCTATAGGCTCTCTAAGTCCTTTCAAGACACCGGGTCCGGATGGAGTCCGGCCGGTTTTTTTACAACAGGGCATAGAGCTCATTCTCCCGGCCCTTTGTAGTATTTTTAGAGCGAGCTTGGCCCTGGGACATGTTCCTGCTGCATGGAGGACTTCCAGGATAGCGTTTATCCCAAAACCGGGTAAGAATAGTTACACGGACCCGAAATCCTTTCGGCCGATTTCATTGTCTTCTTTCTTGTTGAAGACTCTGGAGAAGTTGGTGGTAAGGTATATCTGGGACTCTTCGCTGAAGTCTGCCCCTTTACACCCAAACCAGCATGCCTACATTCAGGGTAGGTCTTGCGAGTCGGCCCTGCACCAGTTGGTGTGCAGAATTGAAGGAGCTATTGACCATAAAGAGGTGGCACTTGGAGCGTTCCTGGACATTCAGGGAGCCTTTGACAACACGGCCTTGGATGCCATGTTGAACGCCGCTAGATCTAGAGGATTCAGCGATGTCATCTGCCGATGGATTGAGGCACTGCTACGCAATAGGTATGTGAAACTTTCTCTACAGGGAGTAGAGGTAGTAGCCAGGTCAACAAGGGGCTGTCCACAGGGAGGCGTTCTCTCACCCCTTTTATGGAACCTGGTGGTAGACAGCCTTATTAGAAGGCTTAATGACAGTGGTGTCTTTGCTCAAGGATACGCTGACGATATTGCCATCCTTGTGATAGGTATGTTTAACAATACAGTTACTGACCTCATGAACTCTGCACTAAGGCTTGTGGATGGTTGGTGCAATGAGGTCGGTCTATCTGTGAATCCCTCTAAAGTGGTTGCTGTACCATTTACCAAGAGGAAAAAGCTGACCGGGGTTGGCCCGCTCAAACTGCAGGGGAGTTTGATCAACCTGCAAAACCAGGTGAAGTATCTTGGGATCATTCTGGATCGGACGCTTTGCTGGGAATCTCACTTACAACGGGTTATTGACCGGGGTAAGTGGTCTCTGTTTGCATGCAGGCGTATGGTCGGCGCAGCATGGGGACTGAAACCGGAGCTAATGTATTGGCTCTATGTTTCAGTAGTTAGACCAACTATGACGTATGCGTCTCTGGTTTGGTGGACCAAGATGGACTCAGGTGTTGCTGTGAAAAGGCTGGCAGCCGTTCAGCGGCTGGCATGTCTCATGATCACAGGGGCGATCAGCAGCGCTCCTGGGGCCACTCTTGACTGTTTGCTTGATCTTTTGCCCATAGACATTCACATCAGGATGACTGCCAGAATGGGTGCTACCGCCTCTGTAGAGAAGGCCTCTGGAATAGGCCAGGTGAGTTACGTGGTCATACTAGAATTTCGGGGATAGTTCAGAGCGACATTTTAGGTATGCCCTCTGATTATCTTCCGAGAACTTTTTCTTTTGGCAGGTCTTTCCGAGTTCTTTTTCCGCAACGGGACGAATGGAAGGATGGAGCCTGCCCACTACCACCCTGTGATCAGGAGTGGTACACTGATGGGTCCAAGAGCAGTCGGGGCGCAGGAGCAGGCATCTACGGGGTGCAGGACAACGTACGGTCAGGTATTTCCATGGGGACCTTCCCCACTGTTTTCCAGGCCGAGATCACTGCCATTATGGAATGTGCCAGAGACATATTGATGCTGGGTCATGAGGGCCTTTCTATCAATATTTTCTCTGACAGTCAGGCGGCCCTTAAAGCTTTGGACTCGGTAGAGTTCAACTCTAGGGTTGTGTGGGACTGTTTTAGGCTTGTGTCCTGTGTAGGCAGACACAATGAAGTCACCCTTTGTTGGGTTCCAGGGCACTCAGGGGTGGATGGTAACGAAGTGGCAGACGGGCTGGCCAATAGGGCTGCATCATCCCCCCTTTGTGGTCCTCAACCCTTCTGTGGTGTTTCCCGCGCTGCGGTTTTTCAGACTATCAATTCCTGGGCTAGGGATTGTCATAAGAAAAGATGGGCTGAACTTTCCCTGCATAGAGTTAGTAAGCTTAATCTTCGTTCTCCTTCTAGTCAAGTTGCAAAGAGGTTCCTGAAACTTGGCAGGAAGGATGCCAAACTTGTCACAGGTATCGTCACTGGTCACGGTAATCTGAGGAAGCACCAACTACGTATGGGGGTCTTCAAAGGCGACCCCCTGTGTAGGAAATGTTATCTGCAGGAGGAAACTGCAGATCATCTACTCTTTGATTGCACAGAGCTGGTAGAGGTAAGGTCCTCCACTCTGGGCAACTTGGTAAGGGGTAGTTTTCTGCCTCCTGACAAGCTCGTTGACAGGATGCTGCAGTTTTACAGGTCTCTTCATCTAGAAGATTCCTGATTCTCCAGGAAAGAGAATTTTAGGGGTGCGCAAAAAGCTGCAACGGCTGAAGCGCCTTGGGAAATCCGCCCCTTCGAATGATGATGATGATGTGTATGTATGTGTCTGAGAACAAGATAACTCTCAGAAAATGGTCTGATAAAGACCAAATTTGGTAGAGATGTGTATTTCTATTTTTACTCGGATGAGTTTGTAATCGAGATGGTCAATCGGAACAGGTGTTTGCATTTTTCATATGTAATTTAAAAATTCTTAAATTTAATGTTTTACTATTAAAGTCAGCTCAAAAAAACTACACAATTTACTAATTTAAAGCTTTCCTCTACGTCCAAAGGTTGCTGAGATATTGAAAAGTCTAAACACAGTACGTTGAATTATGGGGCGTTGTATGTTAATGATATAAAGATTAAGGAAATTTTAATATTTCACTGACAGTATAACCTCCCATATCCAACCATGACAGGAACATGCTATGGTTAGACAGGCCAAAAGGAAGGATTAACGTACGTATAGTACATCAATTTAAACATTAAGACATGTGTAATAACTGAAAAATAGTACTATTTATACTTAATCGATAAACAGACCCTCGGAATGGTCGGTTATCAGAAGGAGTTGGATATCGGGAGGTCGGATATGGGAGATTCTACTGTATTAACTTATATTTTTGTATGAAACTTTGTATTTAGCTTGATGTGGTTGGATCTACACATGTAAGCCTAAAAATCATAATTTATGTTTATCTTGGCAGCTTACCTGCACACTCTTTTCCGATATTAATCATATATAAATATGAAGAGAATATTATTAATTATGTAACACTATTGAACATTCATCTACAAAAACCATCAGTATAATTTGACCATTTTGGAATTAAGAGGCAAAAGTGGTTCAGACTTCATGTTAAACTGTAGGTTCCTTAGATGCCATTGGAAAGGCTGACATGTTCCAAATCAAACAGATATTCTTATGCAGAATAAGTAAATTGATACAACTTTCTTATTTAACTTATGATTAAGCATAGTTTGAATCATCACAATTAATTCCTAAGTCAATGAAAATTTTGCTTAGTATGCAAAGGTCCGCTGCTATAGGGATATTAAATGTGACCATTCCTTTTGTGCCAACCGCTATAACCAAACTTGATTTTAGAATTTTGAGGCTCCACTCAAGCGTTATTATTTTTGAGTTGTAAATATATTTGAAAAATATGGAACAGTACAATATATGTACTTTAACCCCATGTAATAATAAGTAATTAGGTATTTTTCTAAATTAATTCTTACTTGATGGTTTCAAAAGCATCTTTGGCTTTACGTAAGTCTTCAGGACTCATATCTCCTGTTAGTTCTCGTCGGTATCTGGCAATGAAAGGGATTGTGTTTTCATTTTCAAAAAGCTGTATAATATTCCTTGCAATTTTGTGGTCCACTTGTATAATTTCTGAAAGAAGTTCGCTCTGCTGCCATGGTGATTTTGGTATCTAAAAATAGTTATTTCATAAGTAAAGCATGGCTAAAAATAGTTTTTAGTTACAAGTAATAGACACTTTCATGATATATGGTAAAAGTCATATTAAATTTGGCAATTAGTTTATAATAGCCAATTCCTGCTGTAGGCTAATAATTTATAGATACCTTACAATGATGTATTAATAACATAAATGGAATAAGAAATTTTACCTAAATTAATATGATATAGGATACCGCTCACTAATATTCCCTTTATTATTTTTAAAGTAGACATCCTATGTTCACAGGTAAGGAGGTGTGGCAATACTGGTAGGAGGAATGCATAATAAAGTACAAAGAGCAAATATAGAGTACAGTATTGGGAAGAGCTGCTCTGGGAAATGGCTATGAAAAAAATAACCTTGGACAAAACAAACCTCAACATCATAGGCATATATAGATCGCCAGATGCAGATGCAGACGTAGACTAGACACTAACTAAACTCTCTACTGTCACTGAACATACCAAAATTAAGAACTCACCAACTATGATTATGGGAGGCACAAACATTGACCCATCATTGTGGTTCACTTCTTTGTCTACGAGATCATGTCACAAAACACTGCTGAAACCATGGTTGTAATTTACAACCAAATTTGAATTGGAACGGAAAAATGTAAAAATAAAAACCACTATATTAAACATTCGATATCCTCTTTATAGATAGGAAAATTATTAAACTAATTAAACACTTGCCTCCTACAACATCCATAGATTAAATCTAAAAGCTATAAGGTTAACACTCCACATTCAAGGACACCAATCGACTGTATCTGCACCAATATCCCAGAACAAACTCCAAAAAGCACAGTAATAGAGTGAAAAATCTCAAACCACAACACACAATTCCATACACTATAAACAGAACCACCTTCTAAACAGCCAACCAAACACTTTATAGTCAACACTTTGTAGACAAAGAAGCAAGCAGGCTAAAAAGGCACGATTTAACATCTAAAAGTCTATACCAAGTGACAGGAAATCAAAATTATAAAGTGGAGGCAAACTTAAAGAAGAAAAGCTATGACCAAAGACTAAAAATGTCCAAGGAACATGCACTACTAACCATATAGCCAGAGCAGAAAACAAGTTAAAGGCTGAAATGAGAGGTAATCAAAAATTCTCGAAACCAAAATAAAAGCACACTAGAGCTTAAACTGCACATGGATGGAGAAATAATAACAAGTCCAAAAGAAATTGCAAGCAAATGTATTACTTTTTTGTACATACTGCAGAGGACATTAAAAAAATTCCAGTCTCCAAGAGGAAACCATTACATCATGTAACTCTCAAAATGACACACAACCTTGACATTAGAGACAAGAGACTTATACACCATTGTTTCATAAATATTTAGCTCACTGACAACCAGCAAGGGTTCTCATAAGAAAAAACTACCACCAGAGCCATAATGAAGCTAATTGAAACTGTAATAGACAACCTGTAAAACTGCTATACTGCTATACCCATGCTAGGATTAGGCATGATTGTTTACCCAAATGAAATTGTTTATGAAAGTTTACCCAGCGTATCAAACTTTCTAAGGTGGTAAATTGAACATTGAAAAAGTTTTCCTCAGATGTACAAAAATCTATAGGCATATCTTATCAACAATTTATTGGTTTTGGATCAGGATTATAAACAAATTAAAAATAAGTGATAGCTTTGATAAATAGATTTTTAAACAACAGTAAATTATAATTATTAATTCTCTTAAGTACAATCCGCTTTCAAAGGAAACCTGCAAAGCAAATAAACAACCAGGCTGAAAAATATTCTTAACCTAAAGACAAGGGGATAAGATAACACTGGTGAAGGACAGTGTTGACAGTGCAACATCGAACAGAGGCATTTTTACCTGAGTTCGGTCAAGAATTGATTAATTCTGTTCAATCTATTTTGCTTGGTGTTGTGATACATTTCTATCTATCTTATATGAGCTATTATAATAAATTATTCAATAAACCACTCATTTAACAATTGACACTATTCTTGTAACTTTTTAGTGAGGGGTTACTGAATGCCTTTACCAATGCAAAAGCTAGACAAAAGAAATTTAAGTTGGCCTTAAGCCGAAATAATTTTGTAATTGTTCATTGGCAATAAAATATTACACTTACAACTGGCTGTATGAACCAAGAGATATTTTTTCTAGATTGTGAGGGAATGATAGTAGTGATAGTGTGTACAGCCTCAGTTATTTTTATATCCCTCTCTCTTTGTGTTATTGAGATATTGTCCCTTACATGGGTGGCCGGGGGCAACAGAAATGTGATAGGCCCTTGAATGTTCACTGATGAGTCCAAGAGTAGTCGAGGCACAGGAGCAGGCATCTTCGAGGTGCACAATAACCTATAGTTAGGTTCCAGATGTATCTTCGGTCAGGTTTCCATGAGGACTTTTCCCACGGTTCTCCAGGCTGAGATCACTGCCATTTTGGAATGTGCTAGGGATATTCTGAGACCAAGCCATGAGGGTATATCCATAAATATATTTTCTGACAGGTGGCCCTTAGAGCATTGGACTTGGTTGAGTTTAGCTTTAAGGTCGAGTGGGACTGTTTTAAACTTTTGTCCTACGTGGGCAGACAAAATTAATTCAGGTTCCCAGGACACTATGGGATGGATGGTAATGTTTTGGCGGATAGGCTGCCCAATAGGTGTGCATCATCTTCCTTTAGTGGGCCTCAGCCCTTTTGTGATATCTCCCGTGCTGCGGCACTTCGGATTATCAATTTCTGTTTAGGTATTTTCTTTTAAAAGAAGAAAGTGAGGTCAGTGGAAGTGATCAATGTTGACGTTCATGTGTCATGTATCACATTATAGTTCTGGCATCCACAACCAAGCATGATCAAGCTGATTCAGAGGCCATTCAGCTGAGTGAGCAAAGAGATATAGAGTTTTGGTGTGGAGATCTTAAAAGACTTCATTACATGTATTTCAGGCAATAAACCACAAAATAATATTGACATGAATATGTCTTAGCTCTGGTGGAAGGGGAAATGCAGATCTGTCAGACCAAAATTTGAAACGGAAGCACAACATAGATCACTTTGACATGGATATGTATATGGTCTGGCAGGATATCATATAGTCATGAGAACAGTTGTTTAGAGGAACTGAAAACATTCTTCAGACATATCAATGATCTAGCCTATTTCCCACAGTGAAGTAAATACTGTACATTTTTGCCTTACAACACACCATTAGTGGATGTGCACTCCAGGATCAAAAGATGGTTAGTGAAACACACGTAACTATGGAAGGTTTCCAGATTGATTTCAAACTAAGTTTACATTTTTAATTGGGCTCTTAACTAATTACTTAAGAGGTTCAGCATTAAGTAGTAATATCATCGTTTTGATGGTTCCCAAAGAAAATGTTGAAAAACTTGAGAAGGTGAATATACAATATTTTATCTTTGGAAAAGCAAGATGGCAGGAAGTAAAAGACTATGAAAAGTAACTTAACTTTCATGTGAGTCCTCCTGTTTATTGGTTATGCAATATTTTGATAGCCACAATCTATAAGAAGATACGAATAGGAAAACCTCAATTGGAGGTTTAGCTAGAGCTCCAAAACTCCCAATAAGTCTAGGGCCTGGCAAGTCTGGGGCCCATCTATTTTCTTCCACTACCCTCCTTCCGGGAGTAAGCACAATAAGCTCCAGTTGCCTTGTCCCCACCTCTGTGTTGAGGTACTGTTCTAGCCTCCAAATCCCCGAAACACCTCTGTACAACTATCTTGGTCTATGTATGTTTTAAAATTTGGTTATACCTAAGGTACTATTGTTATGGTTTACGACCAAACATGTTTTAGTAATAATTAAAATAATAATACTAATCCTCTGGCTTTCTTATCCCTGTACAAATAACTCAATCAAAAACTCAAACTTAAACCTCCTTAATTCGCATTAAAGCTTATTTAAAAATAATACTTAGTATATTAAACAAGATAAATGCTCAAATTGATTTTCTTAAATGATGAATAATCATTACCACACAGATAATCACAAAAAATACAATAATTAATTGTAACTGACTTCAAAAAAGCTATAATAGGGCCTATGTGTTTATGGTTTCCTTACTTTTGTTCTCTTTCAATGTGACTATATTCTCCTATGTATTGTACATTCAAGTTAATTAGAAGCAGACTACCAGAGTAACATAAAAATGTGAATCCAAAGAAACCATTCAAAACAATTCATGGTGCACACTACTGAGTATTATAATGCAATAAAAATAAATTGAGTTACAAGAACAAACAATTTACAGAACAATGGTGGTGAAATTTTCAAGCTATGTTACCTGCTCGAGTATGAGCTGATGAGGGTTTTCTTGGCCGATCAATGTGGGCTTTGTGCAGCTTGTAACGTGTACAACTAACTTTAAATTCCTCAAAATAAAATTATTTTCAACAAAGGATTACAGAATTTTCAAAATAATTTAGTTATATAAAAGTCAAAATAAATGTATAAGGGATTTTGAGTGAAAGCTTATCACCTTATTTATGTTCGACTGAACCGTACATCTTAGCATAGACCTACTGTTACTAAGCAACTTTTATTACATCTTCAGGCCTCAGACGTATTATTGATTAATGGTGCTAATACTGGAATCCTATACATACATACATATACATATATATATATATATATATCAAAGTTAACAAACTACGGTTTTGGAATTCCTATAAGGTTTGATACATTCCTATAAGTATAAACATATTCAGGTTCAATAGAAACTTTTGAAAAAGCATCAAAAATGTTCTATGAATTGGCTAAGATAACTTAACCCTGTTATAACTTATGATAGTTATAAAATGCATTACAATGTTTAAGTTTTTTTTTTATCTATAGTAGTTTCATTCAAGTGAAGACGATAATATTATATTAAAGACAAATTATCGAAAAGGTCAGAATATACTTAGCACATAAAATGCTATGAAAATTTTATTAGAAGAATGACGCAAATTTTCATTTAATGTAGCATTAAGTTTAAATGTGATTCCACAAATCTCAATACTAAATAGATTTTAAGCAACATATGCTTAGCCAATAAAAAATGGTATCTGCATAATATAGTTTGTTGGCCTGGATTTAATAATAAAAATCAATTAGTAAACTATACAAAGTAATGAAGGGAAATAAGAACAAACCTTCCTGGTGTACAATATTTTAATAAATCTTCTGTTATAAAATTTTCAAGCACAAGCATCTATTGACATTTCACTAATTACACCTACTTACCATTTAAACTATTGGAAGCGTTTAAATTAAAATTTTATTCAATTATATGTAAAAATAGTATTTTATTTTCAGAACACAAACTTTCCTCAACACGTTTTAACATCAAAAATATGCAGTGAAATCAGATTTTGTAAAAATCTTTTATCTGTTAAATGATTAAAATTTTTACATTATTAACTAACAGAAAAGTTTAATAAAAAAATATAGCTTAATAAGATTGTATTGAAGGAAATAATTCACACATTGATACATAGGCCTACATATTTGCACTACAATAAACAGTTTTATTAAGAGTTCAAAGCAAATTAAATTTAAGTGACTCTTAAGACCACTGGACATAGTTAAATTACATTAAATTCTATTGAATCAGATAAAATAAAATATACGCAACCGGCATGCACTTTACTGAAAGAAAACTAAATATACAACTCTTTTTCTACCTTGATATATAAAATATATAAATCAACAAGAAACATTAACAGTATATAAATAAAAATTAAAAATCTTTATACATTTGAAACTAACAAAAGATTCTGTTCTGTGTTAGAGGAAGGAAAACATTTAAACAAAAATTATTGATAAAGGGCTAAAATATTTCCATTTTTATTTTGGAAAAATGGAAATTAACTTTTTCATCTATATACTTTCTTACATTACAAACTCTACTTACTTTCTAAAACACACTATACCTCCAAAAAATCATTTTTGTGATGCAAATCAGTGATAATTTTTATTCATTATTTAAAGACAAAAAAGTAAACTCGAGCTTATGTTTAAGTAACTATGAGCAAGTGTTCTCAACAGCGATGAAATAAAAATTGAACGTAAGAGCACAAAAACTGAATTGCTACGAGAATCCTACACCTAAGTAAAGTTATGTTGAATTCTGAAACATTTGCTGGGCACAAAAGGTGTTAACTTAAACAAAGTAAAGTTTTATTTTGAATGGCAGTGACTTGGTATAAGGGACAGACTATAGTTAAAACATTTTCTTAAAACATAAACAATAGTTTTTTAGTAACATTTTTTTTTTTGTTTCAGATGGATCTCATTATTTTTATTTTATGCAATAGTAAAGAAGCCTCTATAAATATTTCATGTTTCATGATGGAATCTCCGAAATCCTAACTGGAGTTAACTTCTGTTCAGATTCTTGGATCTTTTATATTAAAGAGAGTATGGTATTAACAAATAATACATATTTAGGTTTGATGAAAAAGTTTTAAAAATTATGGAAAATATTATATCAGAATTTTCTTTGCTGTTAGTAATTTTAAGTTTTTGTGAAAAATGTGTCCATTAGTAGCCATTTTATGTTTTTTTTCATAAATTAATTATTAAGGAAATCAATTTTCACAAATTCACAGTATTATTTTTTCTTCTCACCAATGATTCATCTCCTATTATTTTACCTCCCGCTTAAACAAGATTATTTATGATGGAGTAGTTGGTTTAACAAACAAAAATATTGATATTATGAAATCAAACAAAATTTTAACATAATTTAAAACATTGAGTTTGGTAAAAAATATCCCTTAACTTGCTCTTGAGCCTGAAAAACACTATGTTTTTGTTGATTGGATCCTGTTAAAATAACCGAAAACCTTAGAAGGGCCTGCCTGATGGCTCATACTATGTAATTGAGCCTGAGTGAACCTTGTTTTGTCTTGATGGCACCCAACTGTCCTCTGCCGATGCTATATCAGGTGGCCATCACAATGATTTCAAATCGAATATTTAAAATACATTTCAAAGATATGACACAGACTGCACAAGATAAAAAATCTTCACTTTTGATTTTACAATATTGGTTTGAATCTTTAAATATTTAAGACAGTAACTTATTTAAAGTTTTAAACTCAATTTTATAATACTACACTAGTGTCTTAATAAATAATGTGAAAAAAGGTTTGGAGGTGTTTTGATTTTTTTCTAAACTAAACTAATAATTGTTTTAAAAATTAAACTGAGTAAATCTATATCTAAAGTATAAAAGTTTGATTCAATTTTAATCGAGATTGTGCTTTAACCCTAGAACAGCCAAACGACTATTATACACTTTTAGTATCAATAAGGCCAAACAGTTTTTTAGTTGTTTGCTACAGTTTTTAAAACAATATTTGACATTGTTTTAAAACCTATACCATTGGAAAGATAATAAAATGAACTTCAATTTCCATAAGTTTATACAAAACGCTCAATTACATTCATACACATTATTGAAACTACTGCCTTGTGAAGCTGCTGATCAAGCAGAGAAGGCAAAATCTGTCATTTTCTAAAATTCGTCATAGTTTTAGTTTTTCTTTTACTATACTACGTCTATTGAAAGATTTTACCAATAGTCATTAGTTTAACAGCTGTGATTTTTTACTAGACGTCTGTAAATGAGTGAGAATTAAGTCCTAATATGGCCAAACAACTTTTTTAGTTGTTTGTAAATTTTTATATTTCTCCACTTGTAGTTTGGTTTTTAAAATAAATATGGAAATTAACAAAAATAAATCCTCTACAAAACTAAGTATAGTTGAAGATTTATAAAGTGATAATTTAGTTTTTGCAGTTAGTCAAAGATAAGGAACTTTCCCCAAGCCTACACCTACAACACAGCCCTTTGTTTATCAACTGTTGTGACGCACAATAGCTATTATTGCTGTTTATTTACAAAAATATATTGTCCATATTTCTATGAATAACCTGATAAAAATAATGTTATTATATTTCTTTTACGGTATGATCTATAAAATAAAAAAGTTGAATGTTTTGCAAACAACACTATTATGTCTTTAGAATATGATAAAGGGCTAAAAGAAATAACTGGCTCTTATATACTTTATGAATTCATGAACTTGAGAGCTCTTTTATATCCAATAAACCATATATTTTTTGTTTTTGTATAACATTTCAAAGATTTCTCATATATCTTGGAATTTTTATTAAGCTGATAAATTATTGTTAGGCAAGCTTTTGAAGTTGTGTGTTGTTTGGTTTTTTCAGGAAGTAAAAAGAAAAAAAATCTGATTGAAATATTGAATATATATGTTTACAGAGGCAAATAATGTAAAATGTCATATCTCTGTTTCTTGTTTACTGTTGTAATAGAAAACATGTGTTTTTAATGTTTTTGGTCTATAAGAATAGGCCAAATAAAAGCACAAGTATGCAAATTTGTAAAAAATCAAATTGTTTCACATTTGTCATGATATTTAAAATTTTTTTTTACAAAGTTTTGAGTTATTTTACATATTTATGCAGAGAAATAAATTAGGAATATTTTGTACATCTTGGGTTATTTGATAAACTATTTTTCCAATTTTTATAGGGCCTTACTTTTGAAATTTAGTTATTAAAAAATATTTTTAGTTTTTTTATACATAGGCCTAATCATACTTTGTTGTAGTATAAATTAGAGTTCATCCACATATTTCAACTCTCCAAAATTTGCTGAATCTAATGATATATATTAAGATAGGTTCTATATATCACAGGACGTATATAAAAAAAATAGTTAATTTACAACAGTTAACTTAAAATGCTGCACTAAAGACCAAATTTGGCCCTACAGAAGCACACCATTTGGCCGTTCTAAGGTTAAGGTTGGAGTAATTTCCACCTGAGAGCTGAAAAAATCTTGCATGTAAACAATGTTCAACAATGGTCAATGGTAAACAGTATGAAATGGTTTGCAAAGCAAACTTCCAGACTTCCAGAAACAGCACTTCAAAAGCATTATCTTAAACTAAAAGGTGACTATTTAAATAGATTTGACAAACCTGATCAAATGATTCTAATTTACATATGTATAAGTCTGGGGACAAAATTATCTTGAACGATACCTAATTAGACAAAAAAATGATGTGTCTACACAGACCATTTACATTTTTGCATGTTTTTTTATATGGAGTATGAATAAATAAATACGAAGGATAAATCAAATTTAAAATCAATATTCTTTTACATCCATATGCAAATAATCCTCAATAAGGCCAATTGTCTACATTTAAAATCATCTTTTTACTCCTGGTAGGCCATAAAATATCATGTAGTTATTATGAATGTGGAATATCTAAATGGTTTTTCTCAGTTATTGCAATGTTCATTTTGAATACTGCTAGTTCAGCAAAAATTAAAATATAGAAAGATCTGCTTAAGTTTACATTTTAATACACAAGAAATATGAATAATTATGAACCAAAATGAGAATTTGTAGCACAATACTGAGGATTTTACTTGATACCAATGAATGGGAATCACTGAATTAGGATCACATAATTTATGAAATAATTAGCTAAAGTGATATCTATTATTTTGTCAAATACATTCATAATTTTTTAAATTTTTGATCAATTTTTTCAATTGTAGCATACTACAATAATACCTCATAAGTTATAATAACTAATAAAGTATTATTCTTTAGGGCCGAAAGTTGATTTTTTTTTACTTCTAAACTAGAACTACCCCTTGTTACTAAACTACAAAAACATAACCAAAAATAAAATTGTCTCAGTACATAAATTATACTTATCAGGAACACCTGTACACGATTTCAATTTATTCAAAACAAGATTAAAAAATACTTACTACAGTATTAATAATAATTAATACTGCAACGAGCAATTACTTCTGCGTTTACAACACCATTAACACACTGTCTACAGTTTTACTGCTTGGAAATAACCACATATTAATATTTTAACCAATATTACAATGGCTCTATAGTTAATAATCTTGAGATAGGATGTCAGTGTCCGTAAATTTTTAAGGTTAATATTGGCTTCATTTTTAATGAAAACTTTGTGCTTCATTACAGATGAATTAATTTCGGGTAGATTAATTCAATAACTTTTAAGAAATGAATAAACTTAAGCAATTTAGGTATATGGTTGATTCCAAAATACAGTCGACTCCCTCTAGTCCGGACCCGAATGGTTCGGACTACTTCTTGGAAATGAGTTATCAGCACGCAGTCGATTTTTCATGGCATAAATCGACAGGATTGGACGTGTTTGTTTATTTTCGGTCTAAGTATAAATAAATAACATCATTTTGTTTGATACAGATGTTCAGTGAAGCGTGAAATGGCAACGTCGGTGTGGGAATTTTGACTCATGCGGATGGGAGGGCAGCACTGAAACTAGTAACAACGAAATATAAATAGATAATATCACAAACGTCAGTTCAGTTAACAGTTTCGTTTAATACGGATGTTCAGTGAAGCGGGAAATGGCAACGTCAGTGTGGGAATTTTGACTCATGCGGATGGGAGGGCAGCACTGCAACTGGTAAAGTCGCCAGTTGCTTAAGGTAGTTGCAGTTAATTGCTCTACGTCGGGCAACAGATCAACTCTGGTTGTGATGTTTATGAGGAAATGGCATGATTATGCGTTCAAGAAAACAGTTTAAGCGAAAAGCAGAAAAAAAAATTTCTTTTAATATGTTCAGTATTCTAAAGCCAAGATTTTTACTTTTCTTATGTTACAGTAAATACGTTTAAGATAATATTATTAATATAAAGTGAGAGTTCTGTGTTTTTCATCCTGTAAAATAAATTTGCAAAGGTTCAATTTGATGTGCTTTACAATTTTATGTACATTCTTATTTATGGTTACACATTTAATTTATCAACGTCACAAAAAACTACGAACCAGTGAGATGGAAACAAAAACCTGTGTATTGAGAAAGTACACTTTAAAATTTTCTTAAAATGTGGTTTATGTAGATACTGTACGCTAAAACAGGTTGTAATTTATATACATAAAACCACCGGATGGTGCAGAATTTTTTAAATCCAGTCAGGGGTCCTGAGGTGCCCGGATTAGAGGGAGTCGACAAAGATTTTTAACAATAATTTAATCATGATTTTAAACTCTTATGAGTGGTAACATAAAATTTAGAAAAAATAAACAATATTGAAGAAAAATCACTGAAAATGTGATTCCCGCAAAAAATGAGAGGCCCTTTTATAAACTGATTCTAAATTAAGAAACAAATTATTTATTCAACGACAGTTAGCCTAAAAAACAGAAGAGATAACAGAGTGGTAATGTGAGTTATTGCCTAAAAAAGTAATTATTTGTAACTACTTAAATACCATACTTATTTAAATCCTGAGATGTGAGGAATATTTTAGTTATGAATACTGTTTTAACAATATTAATTTCATACTTTCTTACAAAACTAAGTTATTTCCTAATCTTTTCAAATTTGTACAGTCATGATTAGAGAAACTGAACTGGAGACAATTTTGCCATCAGCCCAATTGAATGACTAATATTACTAGGAAATGTTTATAGGTATCTGATCCCAGATTTAATTACGATGAACTTACACTGTAATCAGCTGACGCAGGGTTGCTTTCTTCTGCTGTGTCATTTTCACCATCAGCATCTTCATCTTCTTCGGTCTCTTTTTCTATAGGCTCTGGTTCGTTGGATGGCTCATCTGAAGCATCATTTGAGTTTTCTTCTTTTACTTCCTCCTTGGACTTTTTCCCTCTTGGCTTCCTCGGTTTCTTTTCACCCTTTTCTTTTTTGGGTTTAGGTTCTCTTTTAGCTTTGGGTTTTGGTTCTCGAGGCTTTCTAGATTTCTTGGGCGACTTTTCTGTTTTAGTTTTTTTTTTAGGGGAAGCGGCCTTCCCCTTCTTTGGGTCCCAGTCATCCTCACTTTCTGAATCCTTTTTTCTCTTCTTTGTGTAGTAACCAAACCCGTCTAAAGAATCCTCACTATCAGAAAACATCACTGGAACTGTAAAATAATCACAATTTTTAATTCAAAATGAATCTAAACAAAATTACAAAAATTACACTATTTTAAAAGATGAAAAAATATGCCTTGTAAGTCAATACTATATGCTGATGATACGACGCTGATGCAATCAGGGAAGAATTTGGAAAGTGTTTTTCTTATGAATCAACATGCTATGGACAAAGCTAGTGAATGGTTTAGAGCTAATTATCTGAAAATTAATGAAAGCTAAACAGACAATATAATATTTACATTACAAAAATCTTACAAAGTTGAAAAAAGTGTAAAGTTACTTGGAATTTATGTTGATAATAGTTTGAGCTGGGAGGATCAAGTCCAAAACCTATGTAAAAAGCTAGCAAGGACAAATTACTTCTTAGAAAACTAAAAGAGAATGTTAGTCAAAATATGTTGATTAGTGCTTACTATGCTTTTTTTCAATCACATATAACATATGGAATCGCATTTTGGGGAAATAGTCCACATGCAAAACAGATATTTTGATGGCAAAAGAAAGCGTTAAGAACAATTAAGGGCCTTAGAAAACATGATTCATGTAAGGAAATATTTAAAGAGTTAGGTATAATGACTTTTCCCTCCCTCAATATTATTAGCTGTTTAATGAAGGTAATAGAAAACCTCAATCTGTTTAATATAAGATCGAATGTGCATAGTTACAAAACAAGGCAAAATCACCAACTGGAGATGAAACAAGTCCGGTTAACCAAAACTTTTAAGAATATAGTCTGTATGGAAAGAAAACTATTTATTAAGCTGCCTTCAAGTGTATTAGAAATAGAGAACCGAAAGTTTAAGGTTATTTTAGAAAAATTTCTTAAGGAACAAGCATTTTATTCAGTAAGGGAATTTCTTGAAACTGAAAATAAGGAACTTGAAATATTATTCAAATAGGTGCAGTTCAGTTGGTTTTTTTTTAGTTTTCTAAATTCTTGACATGCTTGTTGTAAGCAGAAAAATGTAGATTAACCTAGAGAATTTGTAGTGTTCTGTCTCAATGTAGTTACTGTTAGGTTTGCATTTGCTTGTTTTTATTTATTGCATAAATTTAACTCTTTGTTCCTGATTGACACTCATTTTGTCATTGTTAACAATTTTTTAACCGTCTTATTTATTTATTAGATTACCAATATGTTTATAGGTTTTTATTTATTAAGTACCTAATCTACTTGATAAACAATGTTTTATATTGGAGTGAATTTTATCCAATGTTTTATGTTAAACTTTAACTTTGACAATGTCTAATATGCATCCAATTGTATGCCTTAAACAGACAATAAAATCTTGAATCTAGAAAAAAAAAAGATGAACCATAACCTATGAAATGGTTAGAAAAATATCTGTCTATAGCACTCAGAAAAGGTATATTGTCCACTACCATATTTCAATGCTACAGCATCATGTTCATGTAGTCGTCGGTGAAACAGCTTAATGCCACATTTATTGTCAGTAAAGAATTGTTGAATGAATTTAACCCTTCGCGAGATCACTATTCTAGTATAGGGGGAAATTTTTTGTTTTACACGGATTATGTTCAGAAATGGTATAGTTTCCCCCACCTTTTTGTTCAAATAATTTTTTTTCACTGCACCCCCACCTGGGGAATACTGTGCCCTCTGATGTGTGGCCAGAGCTATGTCAAAATGGGAGAAGACCAAGAGACAAATGACATAGAATGAAAATGGCGGATATATCCGTTTGCCGTTTGAGTTTGTTTTGTACTGAAAAATTGGGTTTTTTGTGTTTTTCATATGTAATTTAAAAACTTTTAATTTATCTTTCACCATTAGAATCAACTTAAAAACTACACAGTTTAGTTTTTTAAAGTTTTTCTCTAAAGTCTTAATATCTCCAACAGTTACCGAGATCTTAAAATATCTAAACACGGTATGTTGTTTTTTGAGGCTCAAATGTTAATCTTATGGAGGATAAAGAAAAATTAATATTTAATATATCAATCAATATTTTTGGATTAAACTTGGTATTTACCATCATGTGGTTGAGATCTTATGTTTCAAATGCTTAAAAATCAAAGTTTATCTGATTATCATGGCAGCTAACCTGCATACTCTTTTCCCATGTTAATTATATATGGAGAATAAGGAATCTCCTTTATTTATGGAAAGATGTTGATGAAACTTGGTTTAAATGGTCAAAATAAAATTTGTTATGGTAGAAATGGCTACCTTCATTGTTCCTCACAGCAGCAAACCTGCCCACTCTTTCCCATGTTAATCTTAAGAAGAATAGGCAAATAATTCTCATATTTATTGACAGATATTGATAAAACTTGTCACACATTATTATTATTATATTATTGCTTTGGGAATTCGCTGAGTAGGCAGGTCTGCTGTGACGGGAGTATTTACACTAACATTTGTTTCTTAGCTGCATTATAATCTTAAAGAACAATAAAAATTTAGTAGAAACCATGTATAAAACATATTCTTATTCCTTTTTCAACCAAGAAAAAAATTATCAAATAAACAAAACTGACAAACATTGCTTTTTTGGCAATTTTTGTCCATTGTAAACAATAGATTATAATTAGTCTTTACAAAATAGGCAATATTTTATAAGGTATTAGAAATGACAATAAATTACAGTAATAATAAACATTAAAATGTTTAGTGTTGTTATACAAATGAGCCGTCTTTTGTTATTGGTCGTTGCATCTGTAGCGGGATTGTTTATGATTGATCACTATCTCAGAGAGCATTCCGCCATAGGGTAAGATGAATAAAAATAAAGCCCATTTCATTCTGAAGTTCTGTTGTAAATTTTAAGCCAGTTACAATAACTACTACATACTATAAACAGTGATTTTCTGAGTGTCTCTGAGCGAGACACAGGCATTTCTCGCATGGGCATGACCATCTCGATCCGAGACGCTCGCTACTCAAAGGGTTAAAATGTACAAATAAACAGAATCATATTAATTGGAGAGCATACTGGAAAAATATGTAGAACAATCACTATTCATTCACTTCCAAATTGGCTCGCTGATGAGTAGAAAGAGGATAGAATGGTGGCTGCCATCTCTACAACTAAACTTTTGCAAGATCGAGATTCCCTATTTTTTGGGAAACGAGTGGGAAAACATCGTACAGCTGCGGTAAATTACATGCCGTGATTACTGAGCAGTAAGTACGCACTGCATTCGCTTTCACTCCCCCTACCACTGTTGTCACGCCTGTACGCCAACTCTGACCTACCCCATTGTCCATTGTAATGACAACAGCAAGTTTGTTTTTTTTATAATAACGGTCTAATAATAATTTCACTCCAAGAATTATTTTTAACTCGAGTTAAAACAAAACAGGTGAAAAAGAATCGTGAGTCCATAATTCTTTCACTTGAGTCACTTAAGGGATTGTAAAACTTTATAAACATTCTGTATAATAGTAGAGCTAGCTATATGAGTTGCAGTAGAAAAATATTTTTTAAACTTTCAACCATGGCAAACAACATAGCATGATGTATCAAAATTTTTAAATTGGCTTAAGGGGAGCAGCAGGTTGGCCATGTTAACCTAGGTACATTTTTCTCATGAAATAATAAAGATACTAATACCCCCGTCGCAGCAGACCTGCGTACTCAGCGAATTTCCAAATCAATAATATAATAATAATATATGACAAGTTTTATAAAAATCTGTCCATAAACATGAGAATTATTTGCCTATTCTCCATAAGATTAACATGGAAAAGAGTGTGCAGGTTTGCTGCTGTGAGGAACACTGAAAGTAGTAATTTCTACCATAAATAATTTTTATCTTAACATTTATACCAACTTTCATCAACATCTGTCCATAAATAAAGGAGTTTGCCTATTCCCTATATGATTATTATGGGAAAAGAGTATGCAGTTTTGCTGACATGATAAACACATAAACTATGATTTTAAGCATAAATGGATAGATCTCAACCACATGAAGCTAAATATCAAGTTTTATCCAAAAATATTCATTAATATGGTAAATATTAATTTTTCCCTATCCTCCATAAGATTAACATTGGAGCCACACAATACAACGTATACTGTGTTTAGATTTTTTAATATCTCGGTAACCGTTGAGGATAGAGAAAAACTTTAAGGAACTTAATTGTGTAGTTTTTTAAGCTTTAAAAACTACATGTGAAAAACGCAAAAAACCCCATTTTGGGGTACAAAACCCCCCCCAAACTACCCGTTCCCATTGACCGATATGTCTGGTTTATGAACTCGTCCGAGCACTTGTAGGAATACACCTCTCTACCAAATTTGGTCTCGATCTGACCATTTTTACGAGAGTTATCGTGCTAACAGACACACACATATATATATATATACATATATATATATATATATATATATATAAATTTTAACGACTATTGTTTTTGGACTCTGGGCACCTAAAGAAGAAAAAGTAACATGGTCTTGGGCTTAAGTCTCGCCATGAGACCTACGGTAATAGCTTCTTCCCTATGGGAAATTTGCTAAAACTAAAATTTTCACAGTTGTTTGTAAGACTTTTATACACAATTACACCAGTGTTTCGTAAAATCTTTGCTTGGAAAAATAAATGCTTATACAGTAGATGCCAGATTATCCAAGGGTCAGTAAACCGAACCTCCAGGTTAACCCCAGGTTAGGCCCTTGAAAAATAAAAATAAAGCTCTTAATATTACAAAAACCTACAAAACTTGCTGGTAGTAGGCCTAGACTCAATGCTTTCTGAGAGTTTAAGAAATTGTTTCATTTGCCATCCGCAAACTTTGTGGTTTTTTTAACCTTTCCAACCCCAGGAATTTTCACAAGATTTTAGTATATTTTCCAAATAAAAATAGGTAACACATTGTAGTGTATTTTCAACACACTTTACAGCTCAACACTTTTTTTCAAAACAAAAAGTCATGGTATGTCGTTTAAATAAAGTAAAAAACCTTTAGACAGCAGACAGCTAAACAGCTGTCATGAAAAGGATATACTGTGGAACCCATCAAATCCGAACTAATTGGGGCTGAAGCCTGTTCGGGTTTCCCGGGTAAAATATTACGCACTTATTTCGTCACTATATTCACAGTAAGCGAGAGTGACATAGCAATTGGTGTAATACAGGCTGGGTGATTTATTGTTCGAAAGGGATTTAGTGTTACATCCACCTTGGCGGGTGGATGTAAGACCCGTGACATGTCATTGTTGCTAGGCGAGCTTGTGCCAAAAATAAATCACTCTCCCTTAACACCTACTACGATACGTATCACGCTTGTCTAATGTCTAGTGAGCGTTTACCTGCTCATTTGTGCGTATCGCTAACAGCCGAACGTTTTGTTCATGCGATGCTTGCTGGAGTTGCGTCCGCGTGAAGATTTTCTTCACTTCGACAGTTAAATATAAACTTTAAAGTGAAAATCTTATGTTTATTTTTAATATTGTATTGTATTTTTTGTGTTAACCCTCCAGCTGCTATTCACCGGTTTCCGGCGATTTTTTACACCCCCTAGACTGCCAATTGCCGGAATCTGGTGATAAAACTGGCACAACTTAATCTTCTCGTGGCTGCTCACATATATATTATATATATATATATATATTATAATCTATGTTCCTAGCAGTGGCGGCTCGCCTATAAGGACTCTCGGACGCCGCCCCCCCAAAGATTTGAAAAAGGAAAAAATAATTAAATACTTATTTAGTTATAACTATAGATCAAACTAACAACAATGTTTTAACAGTCGTATACAACGAAATTATAGCGGGAAAATATACAAAAATAGCGCGAAAAGTTCGTATTTGTAGCCGTGGGGCGCTCGCCAGAACGTCCCAATCCATTACAATGCATTTATATGAAGAGAGGTAGTGGTGGGGGTGGCTGGTGCTATGACGCGTCTAAGCCTATCTCTTATGGAAGTCTTGGGACGCCGTCCGCGCATGCGCAGAGTAACATTTGTGGCTAGTTCGCTAGTTGACAGTTGATTGCCGCGCGCCGGTTGTCTGTTTGTTGTTGTGTAAAACAGAGGTTATGTTTGTGTTGATCTAAGTAGTGTAGTTTTGGTACACAGTTAGCAGTAAGTTAATTGTGTCCCAGAAAACAAAGCTACATTAACAAAGCTCGTGAATTGTAGTAGTGTTTGTTGTCTAGATGAGGTAATCATTGCAAATATATTTTTTGATTAAAACATCTTATGTTTGCAAAACGAACAACAGTAGTGTATTACAGGTAAATCCGCGTGAAAAATGAAGGCGCTAAAAGTTAGATATTTACGTCTTTATTTAAATATCGAAACAAATAAAGCTTTTTCAATATAATTTACCCATACAATTGAGAGTCCAAATTAAGTCGATCTATAACACCAAAAGTATAGTATTTATTATTCAATGTTTATGAGGAAAACTAGATATTTTAGTTAAAAACGAAACACATGCATCACAAATTCAATACCTAGATTGCTTTAAAAAGTAACTAAAACACACCATATTTTCAAAAATTTGCCGCAGAGAGAACACCCGGACCCCCCCTCTCCTGGGGGGTAATCCATAACCCCAAGACCCCCGGTTTGCGCCCCCCCTAGCATTTCACTCACGAGCCGCCACTGGTTCCTAGTAGTATTTGCAATTTTTTTACTCTTTGCATTACATCATATATTTACATTTAGTTATGCGTGTTACGAAGTTGCGCCAACAGCTGTCCGAGCACAATGCTTCTGCATTGTGCTAGAGTTGTGCTATTGTGTTAGTGTTTAGTTATGTATTTTGCGTGAATTATGAGGGAAAACATTATGAAAATTATTTTTTTATAGATATTTTTTTACATGAATATTAATTTTTTTATTACTTGTAAGTTGGTAATTTTATGATTTTCTTGTAGCCTGTTTTATACTGAACACAAAAATATATAGTATGTTATACTTTGCACAGTATCCACAATTTTTATGGGTTTTTAAACTAATCCTGAAAAGTGGCCAAAAATGAGGTGGCATTCCAGAGTGAAATGATTAGCAGCTGGAGGGTTAAACCTTGAAAAATAAATTTGTGTAATTAAATAATTTTTTTTATTTCATTTTTCTCCTCCGAAAACGTGTTTGGATTTGCCAGGATTACAGATTTCTAGCGTTCGGATTTGAGGGGTTCCACTGTCTAAGAAAGGATATACATGATATATGTCAAAGTCTTTTAAATATCATTAGTTATATAAATATACCATACAAAGTAGAAATAATGTATAAAAAATATTCTTATCCCTTTTTAAACTAAGAAAAAAAATTAGCAAATAAGCAAAACAGACGAAAATTGCATTTATAAGCAGTTTTTAGCATTACAAAGCAACCGTGTCCATTATAAACAATAGATTATAATTAGTTTTTACAATAGATACTATTTCATAAGGTGTTAAAAATGAAAATAAATTAATAAATTTTAAAATGTTTTTATACAAATGAGCTGTCACATGTTATTGGTGGTCGCAGCTGTTGCGGCATTTTTTCTGATTGATCATGATCTCAGAAAGCATTCCACCATAAAGTAAGATGCATAAAAATAAAGCCTATTTCTCTCTGAAGCTTTAGGTGTAATTTAAGCCAGTTACACAAAACTGCTACATACTATAAACAGTGATTTTCTGAGAGTCTCGGAGTGAGACGCTGGCATTTCTCGCATGGGCATGACCGTCTCGATCTGAGAACCTCAGCACTCAAAGGGTTAAAAAGGGATAATTTTGACAAAAACTATATTCACTTGTTACATTATAAATTGAAGTTTGAGAATTTTTTTCTTATCTTTCCTTAGAATATTATTGAATAATAAGTTTATACACATACTGTCAGGTTTAGCTCTCAATCGATTAGACTTATCACTGTTTGAAGTTTGTTTCTCTGATTTAACATCATTTGAAGCTGGAAGAGAAGTTGAATCAGTAGAGTCGTGATTATCTTCATCTGTTCCTGGGTCCATTTCCTAAACCTTCCAAACTAATGACGACAAATCCCCGACTTCCTATGAAAACAAACATTTTACAAAATGGAAATGTAAAGTAAAATAAAGCCTAATAAAGCTTATTAAATAAGCACTGTAATAATTTGTTACACTTCCAGTGGATTACATTTTCAGATGTGAAAATGTAAGAAAACTAACCGTTTGTACTGTAATCTGATCAACCGCCACTTCTGTATTAAGAGATTACAAATCAAGCCATTAAAAAAAGAAGCCTAAAAGCTTAAGAACCTAAAAGCCTATGGGATGGGAGATTTTTAAATAATTGTAGGCCTTATTTAATTTAAGTAGGGTAAGCAGGGGGAATTAGGTGGGTGGGGTAATTGGGTGGTAAAATTTTCAACTATTTATATACTGTAGTTATTTATTTATTGATATTTTATTGTTTTAATGGCAGGCGTGGACAGCCAATCTCTTCAAGAGTTAGTCATATTTTTTTAAGATTTGTATCATAAAAGATTTAAAGGTGGGAAATAGTTTTAGATACCTTATCCATTTCGCGATTTTAAAAGTAGTATGCAAACTTCGTTCATCTATAACTTAAAAAGCTGTAAACTTTTAATATATGTGAAATTTTATTATTTTTCACTTTGAAATTAATAAAAAAGATAGAAAAGAACATGTCCAATACCTATTTTCATAATAAAAGCACCTCAAACATTTTTCTCTTTTTTCTCAAAAATTTTACCACCCAATTACCCCCTTATAGGAAATTGGGTGGTAAATTTTTAAATTGAGCTAATGCAGTATTCTCGGTTTAATTAAGTTAAAATAAGGAATAAAACAATATTTGGTGAATATAATAATAATCAATTGAATATAAAGGAAGAGAGAAAGAAGATGAAAGAAGTCACCAAGAGACGGAAGATAGTAAGAAGGCTGCTAATTTCACATCCTCCGAAGAGGCGGGTTTTGATTTTATTTCGGATGAATCTAATGATGATCTTGCACAGTTGATAATTGAAGGTTCAGATGAACCTGATGAAAATTAACTTTGGCATTAATCAACCATCGACATCAGGTGAGCCTATAAAACAGCATACGCCTTCACTCAATCTGAATAAGGGTGACCAATGACCATGTTGCTGCCTGCTACGACAATCAGTGGTTCATTGAGAAGGTGATCGGGATATCTTACTTCACCAACCAACCAGGTGCAAGCGTATTATCACCTGGAATATGCACAGTCCAAGGGAGCAAATAAGTTCATTTGGCCTGAAACAGTGGATGAAGTTCCAACTATACTAGAAGACATTTTGTGCCCCAGAACCCTTGAGTTCACGACATTGAACTCAACACAAAAGACCTAAAAAAGTCAAAAAACTATATTATAGTTATTTAGATAGAGACTGCAGTAGCTCAGATTGATCTGATGTAGTAAACCAGTGAATGAAATTATTTACACAGACTCTCTTATTTTATATCGCGCAGAGGACTGAAAAATTGAGGCTAATTTTCTAATGTTTTGAGGCCATTTAACATAGTTTTTATCTAATTGGAAAAATATTTTTTTTTTTGTTAACTATGGGGAAAGTCAAAACCCGAAAAAGATAGGTTTCTGTGTTATAAAATCAGTTAAGTAGGTACTAGACAAAAAAAATAGTAAAAGTGCCCTAACTAGATAGATTTGTTAAACATACCTCCCAATTCCCCCTGCTTAGGCCTACTATATTTTTTTCTTAGGCCAGTCATTTCCCTAATAATAAAATATGTTGTCGATGAGGGGCCTACATACTATAGACTGGCCATGTAATAAATAATTTTTGACCATCTGTTATCTTTCGAATTGCCTAAGATTAAGTTCCTAGTGTTTTTCATAAATTCCCAGTGTTTTCCGGAAATTCCCTCTTGGAAAAGTTTATAATTATAGAATAGCATTGATATATGCTGTGAGTAAAAATAGTATATTTAAATCAACTCAATTTTAATGTTCATAACTAGTAAATAAGTATAAAATTTCTGGATAAGTATAAAAAGAAAAAAATTATTATTCCCACTTTTTGGCAATCTTCCTAAGCCATGGAAATGTTTCCCAGCAATATTCCCATTTTAAAAGTTCCCTTTCACTGGAAATATTGCCGTCCCACATTACTAGATATATCCATTTCACAAAGTTAATTTACCGTGGCCTATTTCAGTGATTGATTTTCAAATTTCATCCATTCCATTATACAAGCATTTACGTTCCTAGTTATAATTAAATTACTTATCTTAAACTGCAAATATAAAAAATTGTGTTTCTTCGATAATTTCATGCAATTTATTAAAATAAAGGTATATTTTATTAGGCTACTTTTATTAGGTTTTTTTGTGTATGTCTTTATAAAAAAAATGTTACACAAGCCTTCTACTGTCAAAAATTAACATGTGTAAAGGTAATCTTTTAACACTCTCAAATACTTTGGACCAAATATTTTTATTAGGACCAAAGCATAGGATTATTTGGATTTTTAGCCTCTAAAATGTTTATTTGCCCTGATAACATTAACAGAACACATTTATTTTCACATTAATCACCAAATCACAGAGTGGATTACAGATTTATATTGATTTGTGCCTATATTTGAGAAATAATCACAATACCAAACAAACTAAGCAAACAAAATTTTCTGTAGTAGTAATGGAGTCCCGCCAATAACGCTTAACCTCCATCACGCTAAAGATTCGGTTAGATTGAAAACGGATTTTAGCCCGCAATACGACAATTGTACTACAAATGAGTGGTAAAGATAACCTTGGATGAATTATTACTTAGGTTTTTAAGTATCTTACCTTCTGAACCTGTACAAAACTACAGTGGAATAAGAGACGCGGAAAGCTCGGTTGGTTTGGTACAAGCCGAAATGCGGTAGCAGCAGACAAAATCAGTGATGTAGATGCATTAAGACTATCCAAGATGTCAATGTCAATATTGCAATAATAATAATAAAATTTTATTTATGATCCACCAGAACAAGATAAAATATTTAAAAAGATTTCGTACGAAATTGAATTTATAATAATTTTAATTAAGTCAATATTTAGTACTTACTTTCAAAAATTTATGAACAAGCAATAACAACAAAAATACTCAGTCAACAAAAACAAAGTTTTAAACTGTATATTAACAGGTTAAGCAACCGATGCAAACTAGATTAAACGAACACGAAGAGTTTCCTATTACATGACTATAATATGATGGAAAATACTTTAAAAAAATACAGTAAACAGATACTGAAATTGCAACCCATCAAGGAAGGTATTTTAAGAAAAAGTATGAATGAGGAATGAATTTGAATGATTGTTACTGACTAAGGCAGACATGATCCTTGGACAGACAGCAGGAGTGTTAATTAATAGCCCAATAGCAAATAATATTTAATGGTCCTACAGTTTGACATGGGATCCGAACCACAATTTTGCCTCTGAATTACAATCTGGACCAGTGGCGGCTCGTGAGTGACGTGAGTGAAATGCTAGGAGGCGCACAACGGGGGGTCTGGGAGTTATGGATTACCCCTCAGGAGAAAGTGGGGTCCAGGTGGTCTCCCTGTGGCAAATTTTCGAAAATAATGTGTATTTCAGTGACTTTTAAAGGCAATCTAGGTATTAAATTTGTGATGCAATGTGTTTAGTTTTAAAATATCTGGTTTTCCTTATAAACAATGAATAATAAATATACTATACTCTTTTGGTCTTACGGATCGACTTTGTTTGGACTCTCAATTGTATGGATAAATTATATTTAATAAAACCTTTATTTGTTGCGATATTTTGTAAATAAAAACTTAAATACCTAACTTAACGTTTTAGAGCCTTCATTATTTTTCACGCGGATGTATCTGCAATAGACTATGTTGTTCGTTTTGCAAACATAAGATCAGAGAGGAACGGATTATAAGTACTTTACTATCCGTTCATCTATGATAAGATGTTCTTAATCAACAAATATATTTGCAATGATTACCTCCTCTAGACAACAAACATTACTATAATTAACGAGCTATGTTTTCTGGTACACAGTTAACTTACTGCTGTGTACCAAAACTACACTACGGTACTTAGTTAGATCAACACAAACACAACTTCTGTTTTACACAAAAACAATCAGACGACCGGCGCGCGGCAATCAACTGTCAATCCACCACCAATGTTACTCTGCGCATGCATGCTCGGACGCCTTCCGAAGACTTCCATAAGGGATACGCTTAGACGCGTCATAGCACCAGCCACCCCCACCACTACCTCTCTTCAAATAAATACATTGTGTTGGATTCGGACGTTTTGGCGAGCGCCCCACGGCTACAAATACGAAATTTTTGCGCATATTTTTGTATGTTTCCCCCCTATAATTTTGTTGTATACGACTGTTAAAACATTTTGGTTTGTTGGATCTATAGTTATAACTAAATAAGTATTCAATTTTTTTTCTTTTTCAAATCTTTGGGGGGGCGGCGTCCGAGAGTCCCTATAGGCGAGCCGCCACTGATCTGGACTAATTATGAGGATAATCTTTGAGGATGAACGGAATGTATTGTGTTTTGTTTTGTAGCTGATTTTCACGTTTGATTAGAATAGATTCGATCATTGAAGTGTCAACCATACTACAATGTATGTATTTTAAGCCAAGTATGAATGAGGAGCGAGTGTAAGATGATTGTGGCGTGATCTTGTAGTCTTGTTACTGACTGATGCTGACATGTTCCTTAGACAGGACTGTTAATTAATAGCCCAACAGCCGATTGCAAATAATAGACCTACATTTTAACGTGGAATCCGAACCACGGCCTCTGAATTACAAATTGGTTTAATTATGAGGATGGTATTTGAGGATTAACGTAGTATTCAATAGAGTAGACATTAATCTACACAAGAGAACACACTACACCCACTGCCATCTCTCACAACTTTTGTGTCAGTGAAGTTTTTCCTTATGGCCTTATTTAATAATGTATTGTATGGCATTCAAATATATTCAGTTCTTCTGTTTTCATCTGTATACTAATAAAAGGCTATAAGGAAAACCTTCACTGACACAAACATGAAAATCAGCTACAAAACACAATACATTTAAAATCATTCAAAATCTTAGCAGACCCAAATATGAACAGAAAATTGAAAAATTTGAAAAGAGTGGAATTTATAAAATTACTTGTGGTGAATGTTTAAAATTGTACACCGGACATACAGGAAGAAATTTTAAATGCATATACCAGGAACACATACAAACAGTTAAATCAAACAGAACAACCTAAAAATCAACATTTGCAGAACACATACTTAAAACACAACATGAATACAAAACATTTGAAGACAACATGAAATTTTTAAATACCTGCAAAAAGGGAGAAAAGATGAGTGTTGGAAGAATTTGAAGTATATTCACACTACAAACATGAACCAGAAAACAAATTGAACTTAATGCAATTAGATAAAATCAACCCAATATTTGAAAAAAATAGAAGACCTGAAGAAACTATATTAATATACATATCTTTTCTACTACACTACATGACAAGGTAAAAAACCTAGGGGTAAAACACTTTAATTATCCAATTGCAACCAACCTGATGAATTGCAGATGGTGGTTCATACCCATATCCGTTAAATAAAGTATTCATTATAAAAATATAATAGACATTGAGGTATCCGTAGAATGATATGTTCTATGTTCACGTATTTTAGCGAATTTCCCATAGGGAAGAAGTTATTACCGTAGGTCTCATGGTAAGACTTAAGCCCGGGACAACGTTATTTTTTTGCCTTTAGGTGCCCAGAGACCTAAAACAATAGTCCTTAAAAGTTATACATATATATTTGTTTGTTTTATTAACGTTCACTAATATGGCTACTATTAATATTATTATATTGTAAATGAATACCATAGTACCCTTGCATTATTTAATTTTACTTTAACACGACCTGTTTTCGGGGATTATCCCATTTACAAGTGTGAACAAAAAAGTAACCTCATTTTGCAGCTTTTCAGTCACTTTTAGCTGATTTTCAGCTCTTTTAGCGAATTTTCCATAGGGAAGAAGCTATTACCGTAGGTCTCATGGTAAGACTTAAGCCCGGGACCATGTTATTTTTTCGTCTTTAGGTGCCGAGAGGGGGGGTTTGTACCCCAAAATGGGGGTTTTGCATTTTTCACATGTCATTTTTAAAAATTTCTATTTTTATATTTCACCATTAGAATCAGCTTAAAAAACTACACAATTAAGTTCCTTAAAGTTTTTCTCTATCTCCAACGATTACCGAGATATAAAAAATCTAAACACAGTACGTTGTATTGTGGGGCTCCAATGTTATTCTTATGGAGGATAGGGAAAAAATAAATATTTCCCATATTAATCAGTATTTTTGGATAATACTTGATATTTAGCTTCATGTGGTTGAGATCTATCCATATATGCTTAAAAATCATAGTTTATGTGTTCATCATGGCAGCAAACCTGCATACTCTTTTCCCATATTAATCATAAGGGGAATTGGAAAACTCCTTTATTTATGGACAGATGTAAAATGTATAAAAGTATAAAAAGTATAAATTCCCATGTTTATGGACAGATTTTAATAAAACTTGTCATATATTATTATTATTATTATATTATTGATTTGGAAATTCGCTGAGTACGCAGGTCTGCTGCGATGTTGTATTTGTATAAATGTATTTGTAAGTAGAATAAACAGGTAAAATTAAGTAGTGAATAGAGACTCGCCCTGTATATATCTATTATATATACACATAAATACAAGATGCGGAAAAAACGGACCTATTTTCTTCTGCACACCATCCAGCGGCGGAACGTCCGGGGGAAGTGGGAATATCATTGTTACAAAGCCAACATGATGCCATTTTAGTCGCCATGGAGCAGTGATTGCATATGCAAAGGGCGTTTGTTATTAAAGCGTATTTTAAAATTGTTGATTCAAACATCACTACCCAGAGGCAGTTTCGTGCAAACTTTCAGTTAGGTCGACATGGAAAACTTCCAACGCGTAAAAGAATAACCATGCGGTGGGTTAATAGCTTAAACAACGGGATCTGCTTTAAAAAAGCAACCAAAAGGCTGTCCAAGATCGGCTTGGATCCCAGAGAACAGAACAGAGTTCGTGTAGCTATGGAAAACAGTCCTCGCTAAGCTACCCAAAAAACTTTCTTTGAGGAGGATCAAATCAAATCATATTTATTCCATCAAATATACAAGTTCACGTATGAAATACACGAATTAATTCCTACAAAAGCTATTCGTCTGTGTGTAGGAATGAGTTCTTTGTAACGATAAACTCGAACAATAGCTAACTTGAAAAAAGAAATAATTAAGACTAATGAAAATTATTACTGTTTTAAACCAAACAGTGATTTTAACAGAGGAAAATTGAGAGAAAAAACAAAGACAATACGTTATGAGGAAAATTCTATATCAGATTAGTGATTAAGGTAGAACAGAACAAAACAAACGATACAAAGAGAAATAAATAAAAAAGAAAGGCTAACATGGCAAAGCTTGTTTGAAAGCGCTGGCAATACGACAGGCAAAGTCCGCGCACACGCACCAACCCGGGCGCTGGCGGCAAGATTAGTGATACAGCGACGACATCAGAGCCTTCTCAACACCTCACGCTGAGCAACTGCTCTTGAACAGTCAGCGTTCCTTCAATTTTTAGGGGGAAAATGTTTTGAGTATGCCTTATTTCTATATGTTGGTATATATCTATTAACAGCATTTTTAATAATGTCATAAACTTTATTGATATTAAAAGTTTTAGAACAATTTTCTTTTTCATAAGAACCTAATTCTTCAGTTAGACTTTGTTCGATGAATGTTTTATATCCTTTCCAGTCAGCTAGTTTAAAATTTCTATGAAGATTGTCATAAGGTTGGTTGGTTGGGCAATTAGTAATTCCTGTCATATTAAATTTTATTAGAATGAGAAAATGGTCACTTCCCATAGGGTCAGAGAAAACCTCCCAGCTTTTAAGTAATAAGTACATAAAAGGCGTGACAAAAGTTAAGTCAATGATAGAAGAGTTTCTATTGAGTGTATGCACAGTTGTATGTTTATTTATTTATTTAATTATTTTTTATTTGGCTAACATATAAACACATGACTTCTAATCAAACAGAAAATATAAATACATAATTCCCAAAACCCGTAAACTATTAACATGGTGAATAAAGCTGTTCATTTTTACAGTACATATTTACTTCATAGTTTTACATTAATGTATATTCAGATGGCATTGGGTAGAAAGCATATTGATAATGGAAAGTAAACCAAACAGCTGTTAAGAAATCAATTGTTTTGATTGTAGAAAATTTGTAAACAAACCTACTCACCATAAGGTTAACATTTGACATTTAAAACGCCATAAAATTGAAACTTATAGAGTTTTCAAAGTTGTTTTTCCGTAAAACCTTCCCGGATACATATAGAGTAACTTCCTAAAATTTCATGGTGATCAGATGAGTAGTTTGGCTACGCATAAAGGACATACGTACATTCATTTATATATATATAGATTACATTATGACATATTTCCCCCCCTGCAGAAAAATATCGGCATAAGAATCTATTATTTATGTCTCGGACGGCTCAGCCTACAATGACAGGGATACCCCAGAGTTCATTTTTAGCAGTAACAGGGGCTGCACTAAAACCACAGTAAATTTGGGTCTGACTCAGGCAAACGGTTTGCATCAAATATAAAATCCAATATTAGAGCTGCCTCATCATTGCCAGACCCGGGGTAATATTAACGGGTGGGTTTCACAAAACCGAGTTTTCACTACTCCGAGTAAGGCTAAAAATCCTATCTTCTTCTTCTTCTTTTGTGAATCTGTCAGACTGACAGGTTTCAACTGCACAACGCTCTCCATTTTTCTCTGTCCTGAGCATCTTCCTTCAGTTGCTGGAATCTCCTTCCTTTCTTAATATCGTCCAGTATTCCAATCCTTCTTCTCCCCCTTCCCCTTACTCCCTCAATCCTACCTTCCAAAATCCTTGCTTGCAGACAATTTCTTCGAAGTATGTGTCCCAACCAACATGCTTTTCGTCTCCTTACCGTTATTATCAGTTTCCTTTTCTCCTTCATTTTATTTAATACATCTTCATTTCTCATTCTATCCGTCCACTTCACCTTCAGCATCCTTCTCCACAACCACATCTCAAAGCTCTCCAGGTATTTCTCCTCCCTTTTTTTAATTGTCCATGACTCACATCCATAAAGCACCACACTCCAGACAAAACATTTAGCAAATCTTTTCCTTAACTCTAATGGTATTCTTTTTGCTGTTAACAGACCTTTTACTTTCACGTAAGCACTTCTCCCTAACGATATTCTGCTTCTTATTTCCTCCGTGCAGCTACCATTCCATTTGACCAAACTTCCCAAGTATATAAAAATCCTATACATATCGGAATTTCACTACGCCGAGGTTTCATAAAACCGAGTAAGTTATAAAAATCAACTGTTTCACTACGCCGAGGTTTCACAAAACCGATGAAAGGGGCTGAGTGCCGCCCGCTCTAGAAGTGAGTTCGCACTAGAGAGCTTGTCGGCCTCCCAGCCAATATAGCGCAATATCATGCGCTTTGAAGGCATTCACTGACTAAATCCGTGTAAATGACATGATTCATCTAATAGATTAAGCTACTTTGTACTGTTTAAATATATTATACAGAGATCAAATTGTCCATGGATGAATGTTAAAAAAGAAAATCATAGGAAATATTAAATGAAAATAATTGTATGCTCCAAAGCAGAGAGAGTTTGATTGTTTATTTAAATGATTTGTTTATTTTGAACAATTCAGTTTTTTCTGGCCTGTAAAAATATAATTTATCGCAATAACAAGCTATAAAAGTTGATAAAGAAAATTTTCTGAAGATTACTAATAAATACAAAACAGTGGTGCAAACTATTTATTTCATAACTGAATTGTAAATATTATGAAAAATCAACAATTACAAAATGTAAACAAATAACATATGATAACATCTGAAACAGTAAAATATGTAATAGTGGTCTCCCCCTAAACTTCCGTGCGCAACATTTGGTCTGCGTGGCGTCTCCAAATTTGTCCGTTATCTATCTCGATATAATAGTGAAGGTGACCATCTCGACTTAGGACATTTCCGTAGCTCCATTTGTATTTTCCAGAGTAGTTTCGGACTTGTACTCGCTCTCCTGGTTTGAAGTATCGCACTATTCCTTTGGGTTCTTTGGTTTCATTCCTGCTCTTAGGAAGAAGTAGACTTAAATATGTGCGAATCCTCCTATTGAACATCAGGAAGTAAGAGCTGTTCCCAGTTGAATTAGGAGCTTGACGAATTTTAATTAGCAGTTGGTGAAGCTTTTCTTCTAGTGTACCAGGTTCATCTGACATACAGTTGATAGGTTTTTTTATTGTTTGTACAAAGCGTTCGACCTGGCCATTTAGATGAAGGATGATAGGGAGCCGTCGTTTTGTATATGGTTCCACATTTATCCAAAAAGGTACTAAATTCAGAAGAGGTAAATTGACGACCATTATCTGAGACTATAACACTAGGTAGTCCAAAGGTGGTGAATATTTTACGCAGCTCTCTGATTGTCCAAGAAGATGTAACAGTCTTTGTAGGTACGACTTCCACCCATTTGCTGAATGCGTCCACCACCAAAAAGAAGTAATTTCCGTTGGTGGGGCCGGTCAAATCTATATGGACCCGTTCCCAACTTTGACCTGCTGGTTCCCAAGGGTGGTTGATTTCCTTCTTTGGTAAATTTTGTTTTTCTCTGCACTGCCTGCATTTAGAAATACTATCTTCTATGTCTTTGTCCAACCCCTTCCAGTAGCAAAAACTTCGTGCCAATGCTTTGGTTTTAACCATTTCCAGATGTCCAAAATGTAGTTCTTGGAGGATATGTTTTTGTAAAGAGCTGGGAATCATTACCCTCCAACCTTTCATGATACAACCATCATGATAACCAAAGGGCTCCAGGGATTGTCCAGTTTCCAAAGCTAGTAGCAACCGTTGCATATTTTCATCCTTTTAGCGAATTTCCCTTGGGGAAGAAGCTATTACCGTAGGTCTCATGGTGAGACTTATGCCCAGGACCATGTTATTTTTTCTTCTTTAGGTGCCCAGAGTCCAAAAACAATAGTCGTTAAAATTTATATATATATATGTATATATGGATATATGTATATATGTATATATGTATATATATATATATATATGTCTGTTAGCACGATAACTAATTTTTAAAAGTTTCTAATTTTATATTTCACCATTAGAATCAGCTTAAAAAACTACACAGTTAAGTTCCTTAAAGTTTTTCTCTATCTCCAACGGTTACCGAGATATTAAAAAATCTAAACACAGTACGTTGTATTGTGGGGCTCCAATGTTAATCTTATGGAGGATAGGGAAAAAATAAATATTTCCCATATTAATCAGTATTTTTGGATAATACTTGATATTTAGCTTCATGTGGTTGAGATCTATCCATTTATGCTCAAAAATCATAGTTTATGTGTTTATCATGGCAGCTAACCTGCATACTCTTTTCCCATAATAATCATATAGGGAATAGGCAAACTCCTTTATTTATGGACAGATGTTGATGAAAGTTGGTATAAATGTTAAGATAAAAATTATTTATGGTAGAAATGCCTAATTTCAGTGTTCCTCACATCAGCAAACCTGCACACTCTTTGCCATGTTAATCTTATAGAGAATAGACAAATAATTCTTATGTTTTTGGACTTATTTTTATAAAACTTGTCATATATTAAATTATTGATTTGGAAATTCGCTGAGTACGCAGGTCTGCTGCGACGGGGGTTTTTATTTTCTTGAGCAATTAGGTTATGGTCTAAGTTGATCGTTCCAATTTGTTTCATATAGAAAATATCAGTCTGGTCCATGCTGGAATTAGATAGTTTTTCGACAGGAAACCTTGAAAGGAAGTCTGCATTTCCAAGATCGTTTGTTCGTCTAAACTCTATTTGGTAATCAAAACCTGATAGGAAATGTGAATAGTGGTAGGTTTTTATCAGGATTGAATATTGTGACTAACGGCTTTTTTGTGATCCGTTACTAGAATAAATTTACGTCCATAGCAGTATTGGAAGAACGTTTTTAGTCCCCAGTAAATTCCAGTAGCCTCCTTATCAATTTGGCTATATTTTTCTTCCGGCTTCGTCAGTGTTCTTGAAGCGAAGGCTATAGGCCTGTCACTTCCATCTGAAAATCTATGTGACAGTACTGCACCAAGTCCCACTGGTGATGTGTCTGTCGCCAATACCAAAGGTAAGTTTGGGTCAAAATGAGTGAGGACAATTTCATTTGTAATGATCTCCTTGACCTTCTGAAAGCTTTGTTCGCACTGATAAGTCCACTTGTACTTCTCCCCCTGTTGCAATAGTTTATGTAAGGGATTCAGAATTGTAGCCAGGTTTTCAATAAATCTGTTATAATAGTTGACAAGACCTAAAAATGTGCGCAGTTCACTGACATTTTGTGGTTGTCTTGCTTGTCTGATAGCCTTAACTTTATCTTCTGATTTATGAATCCCGGTGGCATCGATAGTGTGACCTAGGTACTCAATTTTGTAATGGAAAAACTTGCATTTATCTCTATTTAACCTCTGTCTGTTTACTTTTATTCTTTGGAGAACCATTTCCAAGCGATTGATAAACTCTTCTTCTGATTTTCCTTGAATCATTATGTCATCAAAGAAGCATTGAGTGCCTACTATACATGATAATACCTTGTCCACGATTCTTTGCCAAATTCCTGGACCTACTTTAACCCCGAACATGAGGCGATTAACTCGGAACTGGCCCTTATGTGTACTTAAGGTTTGAATGTCAGCACTGGCCTCATCCATTTGTAGGTGTAGGTAAGCATTCTTTAAGTCCAGTGTACAAAATATTTTTTCACCACTCATATTTGCGAAAATATCTTCGATTTTTGGTATTGGGTAGTGATCATCTTGGATTTGTCTATTCACCGTAACCTTATAATCAGCACATATTCGAACTTCACCGTTGGGTTTTATTACTGGTACTATTGGTGTTCCCCATTCTGAATTTTCTGTCTTTGTTATTATTCCTGCTATTTCTAAGTGTTCAAGTTCCATTTCTACCTTTTGTTTCAAGGCATAAGGTATTGGACGAGCTTCTTGTACCAACTGTAAGTGGTCAAGTTGATCCAGTATTTGGCCAACACCTGGCTCAAAAACATCCTTGTATTTGTGAATAATTTCATCCAAACAATGTTTTCTAGTTTCTTGTTCGGTTGTTTTTAATGTTTTTACTTCCTTCCAGTCTAACTGCACTTCTCGTAACCAGTCTCGACCGAAAATAGGATCCAAGTGATTGTCCACAATGTATAGTTTACCCGTAAAACTTTGCTTTTTGTATGAACATTGAACAAAAACCACGCCTTTGGGCTTAAATACTTCACCTGTATTGGTTTTGAGCTGTAGCTGTGTATTGAAAAGTCTTCTGTTTGTAATAAGTTTCTTGAACATACTATATGGTAGCGTGCTAATGGCTGAACCTGTATCCAGCTCCATTTGGACTGGATTTCCCTATAACAAAACATCAATAAGCATTTTATCATTATTTCTAGTGTTCAATTTATAAATTTCATGAGTTTCTTTTTGACAATCATGGTTCACATCCTCTTCCATATGGTAAACCTTTGCTCTCTTTTCTTGCATACACATACTAGCAATGGACCCTGTTTTTTTGCATTTGTGACATATTTCAGAAGTAAACTTTCAGTTATTGGCCCTATGGTTCCGTGAGCCACAGCGGAAGCATCTTCCTCTCAACCTATCAAAAGGTGAAGGTTGAGTTTTCTTTGGTGAATTGAATGAATTGTTTTCAATCCTGTGAATGGTACTATTTGTAAATTCAATATTTGTTTTGACCAGGGAACTTTCATCTTTCGCTAGTTCCATTGCTGTAGCCAATTTAACAACATCATGAAATGATTTAGTTGTTTTCTCTTGTAGTATCCTAGTTCTAACTTCAGCATCTTTAATTCCTCTGATGAACGGCATGCGTAAAAGTGTATTAACTATAGTTTTCCCACAACCCTCACATGAAAAATCACAATCTGTTGTTAATTTTTGAAGCTCAGCAGAATATATTTTCACCGTCTCTGATGGCCCCTGAACCCTCGATAAAAATCTATGTTGCAGTGCCCATGTACTCGGCTGAGTATCGACATAGTCCGAGAGTAACTGAACTAGATCTGAGTAGGTTCCAGCGGATCCTCAGGCGCACACAAATCGTACAATTTCTGATGTAGAGCCGGAGACAAGGCATGGAGAAGTGTTTAAACCTTGTCTTTGGCCTGCAGACTACGTCCATGTAAATGTATAAATTGTATAAAGATTTCCAAACGCCTGATGAATTTCTTGAATGTCTCATCGTCTTGGAAAGGGGTGAAGGCTATAGCTGAAGTAAGAGAACGTGAACGATACATCTGATTACCTATGACGGTCATACTACCTAGTTGAACATCTTTCTCTAGCTCTATTTGTGTTTTTCTCATTCGAAACTGATCTTTTACTTTGTAATATCGTTCTTCCATATCAACTCTGTACCTAACCTCTTCATCAATATCTTCATCGTTTGATTTCAAGTCTATTTTAAGTCGAATGGCTTCAAATCTTTTCCAGTTTTCTTCCAATACATCAATTCTGTTTTGTAAAACTTCTGTAGGTATGCTAGATATATCATCTAATAGTCTGTCTGCTCTTGTAATCTGGCCTTTAACAACAGCCCGTGCTTTCTTTAAATCTTCTATAAAATTAAAGTTTTGTAATATTTCCATAATGAACCTAGAAAAAAATATGTAAAGAATTAAAATAACAAAGTAATAAAGTTAATTAATTAAATATAACAACATTTTTAACCTCGTCGCCACTAATCCAATACTATAATACGAGCAAGGTATATATATATATATATATATATATATATATATATATATATTACCTGGCTGGGTGGTGTAGTGGTTATAAACCCGCCTTCAAAACTGAAGGTCGCCGGATCGAATCCCGCAAGGGTCGAATCTGGACCCAGTCGCCATTTGTCATTGGGCTACTAATTAATGATGCTTCCTAACAACAGGTCGACGTTAGGTAGTAACAAGACCGGGGTTTGGACCGTTCCACATCAAACGTTAAAAATGCCACTGGCGTAGAAATACACAAAATAATATATATATAAATATATATATATATATCCAATACTATAATACGAGCAAGGTTTGTATATATATATATATATATATATATATATATATATATATATATTTGCACACAGATCTCGAAAACGGCACCGAGGAATTTGTTTACATTTTGGAAATAACTAATTTCCGAGTAGAAAATAAGTTCTAGATGGGTCTAATGTCCAGGAAAATTCGTGTTTTACTGTAATATTAAGTTTAAAATCTAAAAATTTAACATTACGCTTATGGAGAATAAAATGTAAACAATACAAACCAAAACAGCTGTTTGTAACCGTTTGACAGTTCTTGATTGAATAATTAAACAGTAAATGATCGGTTTTGGCTAAAAGACGTTAAACGACATCGCTCAATTGACTAACGTCGTAGCCGAGTTGTAGCGTGTCGGCCTCAAGAACTATAGGCCGCGAGTTAGTTCCATACCCACCAGGGACGATACCTTTTGTTCAGTGCTATATTAATTATGGTGTATTAAATCGGTTTTATTTCAAACACATAAATGTTTTCATTGGGCAGTAAATTTGTTTTAATTTTGCTAATTAACTTGTAAAAACATGTCTTATTCTATCCGAGCAAAGCTCGGTCACCAGGTACTATATCCAATACTATAATACGAGCAAGGTTTGTATATATATATATATATATATATATATATATATATATATATTTGCACACGGATCTCGAAAGCGGCACCGAGGAATTTCTTTACATTTTGGAAATAACTAATTTCCGAGTAGAAAATAAGTTCTAGATTGGTCTAATGTCCAGGAAAATTCGTGTTTTACTGTAATATTAAGTTTAAAATCTAAAAATTTAACATTACGCTTATGGAGAATAAAATGTAAACAATAGAAACCAAAACAGCTGTTTATAACCGTTTGGCAGTTCTTGATTGAAGATTGCGGGGAACAATATAGAGGTTATGCATTAATATTTATTTTATGAATTAAATAAATGCAAAATTATCAGGTTACTAAACAATTTGTAAAAACTTAAGGATAACATAACTGTGCGAAATAAAAGCAGAAAAAAGTATTTCCAAAATCTTCCGTGTTTTGATAGAAAACGTATTCGTTGTATTGCTTGAAGCCACTGTAACAAACCAATTTAATTTATGTAAATTAAATTTCTCTTTTGCTTTTCAATCCTCATTCCGTTTATAACAAAATCAGTTGATCACAGGCTAATAATAACGGTATGGATAATTAAACAGTAAATGATCGGCTTTGGCTAAAAGACGTTAAACGGCATCGCTCAATTGACTAACGTCGTAGCCGAGTTGTAGCGTGTCGGCCTCAAGAACTATAGGCCGCGAGTTAGTTCCATACCCACCAGGGACGATACTTTTTGTTCAGTGCTATATTAATTATGGTGTATTAAATCGGTTTTATTTCAAACACATAAATGTTTTCATTGGACAGTAAATTTGTTTTAATTTTGCTTATTAACTTGTAAAAACATGTCTTATTCTATCCGAGCAAAGCTCGGTCACCAGGTACTAAATACAAAACACTTGTAACATGCAAACTATTTATTTCATAACTGAATTGTAAATATTATGAAAAATCAACAATTACAAAATGTAAACAAATTACATATAATAACATCTGAAACAGTAAAATATATAATAATTACACACACAGTTTTAGCGAATTTCCCATAGGGAAGTAGCTATTACCGTAGGTCTCATGGCAAGAGTTAAGCCCGGGACCATGTTATTTTTTCTTCTTCAGGTGCCCAGAGACCAAAAACAATAGTCGTTAAAATTTATATATATATATATATATATATATATATATATATGTATATATATGTATATATATGTGTCTGTTAACACGATAACTCGCGTAAAAATGGTCTGATCAAGACCAAATTTGGTAGATACATGTATTCCTACTAATGCTCGGACGAGTTCGTAAACCAGACATATCGGTCAATGGAAACGGGTAGTTTGGGGGGGTTTTGTACCCCAAAATGGGGTTTTTTGCATTTTTCACATGTAATTTTTTTAAATTTCTAATTTTATATTTCACCATTAGAATCACCTTAAAAAACTACACAATTAAGTTCCTTAAAGTTTTTCTCTATCTCCAATGGTTACCGAGATATTAAAAAATCTAAACACAGTACGTTGTATTGTGGGGCTCCAATGTTAATCTTATGGAGGATAGGGAAAAATTAATATTTCCCATATTATTGAATATTTTTGGATAAAACTTGATATTTAGCTTCATCTGGTTGAGATCTGTCCATTTATGCTTAAAAATCATAGTTTATGTGTTTATCATGGCAGCAAACCTGCATACTCTTTTCCCATGTTAATCATATAGGGAATAGGCAAACTCCTTTATTTATGGACAGATGTTGATGAAAGTTGGTGTAAATGTTAAAAATAAAAATTGTTTATGGTAGAAATCCCTACATTCAGTGTAGCTCACAGCAGCAAACCTGCACACTCTTCCCCATGTTAATCTTATGGAGAATAGGCAAATAATTCTCATGTTTATGGACAGATTTTTATAAAACTTGTCAAATATCATTATTATTATATTGTTGGTTTGGAAATTCGCTGAGTACGCAGGTCTGCTGCGACGGGGGTATTTTTGTAATCTCACAGCCTTGATTTTATGCTGTGTAACAAACTAAATTGGGTATTCTCTAGCTGATTCTAATGGTAAAAGAGACATTTCAAATGATTCATCTCCGAAATACCCATAGCTGTAAAAAATGTTAATTTGAAAGGTGAAAAGAAAACCCTTAAAAGGTTTAATATTATATAACAAAATTAATATAAGAGAAAGAAGTTATGCATAATACATCTACAGTCGTAGGTGTTAATTAGGCGACCTACAGTCGCCTAATTAACACCCCCTGCACATCGGACAACACAGCGGGAGGCGGATTCCCGTGTCCTCTAAGGCTGTAGTGACATTTAACGAAATGTCTGTTGACACCATTCGAACGGCATACACTCTGCATAACGCAGGGTGGTTGCAAGGACTACAAATCCTGGTTGACTCGTTGGACAGGCACACCGAGCAGGGATTTCCCTCAGCTGGCCTAGTCTCCCGCACAAATGAACATGAAGTTCCCGTTTCTGGGCTTCAATGCCTCCAACTTCCACATATATGTTGGGCATAAGTGCCAGTACGTTCGTTGTAAACGAACTGTACGGGTCGTCCGGGCCTGCAAAAAATGGATTTTCAAATTAAAGGTAATAGTTAATTTACATGTTACGTATCGCGGTGAAGCTATCACCACTGCTCATTGTGGAGAGTAGTCTGGGGATTAAGAATTTGTAGTATGTGTAGGAGTAAAGTAATATAAAAAATTTTGAGATGAAAGATACTTTAAATTTATTTAACAAAATATATATATATATATTTTTTAATAAATTATTTTAAATATTCAAAAATATATTTAAAATTGACATTTTAAATTGGCAAAAAAACTCATTGAGATTAGCCTACATTAGAAATGCAAAAGTTAAATGTTAAGTTAAATTGTCACAGGGAAATATATCTGTAAATCAGAAGAACATCTAGCACCGACTTTGCTACTGACTATAAGTTTTTCGTGGGTCGAAAGTTAAAAATTTGGACTCCTCGGGTACGAAAACATATGGTTTGACATATGTACTGTATTGATATGTTTGGGCTGAAAATGAAATCTGTTAGACGGCGAAACGTCTGCGGTGACGTAAATAAATATACTGATTAATATACTTGATTAATAAACCGATTATTACTGATTAACTATACTGACGTAATTAATATATTATTAATTAATAATTAATTAATTAATTATTAGTAATTAAATATAACACGATTAAATTCAGTCAGGCGGCTCTTAGAGCTTTGGACTTGGTTGAGTTAAACTCTAGGGTATTTGGGACTGTTTTAAGCTTGTGTCCTGTGTAGGCAAACACAATGAAGTCACTCTTTGATTGGTTCCAGGGCACTCTAGGGTGGATGGTATGAAGTAGCGGACGGGCTGGCCAATACGGCTGCATCATCCCCCTTTTCTTGTCCTCAACCCTTTTGTAGTGTTTCCTGCGCTGCGACTTTTCAGACTATCAATTCCTGGGCTAGGGATTGTCATAAGAAAAGATGGGCTGAACTTTCCCTGCATAGAGTAAGTAAGCTTAATCTTTGTTCTCCATCTCGTTAGGTTGCAAAGAGGCTCCTGAAACTTGGCAGGAAGGATGCCAAAGATCACAGATATTGTCAAGGGTCACGGTAATCTGAGGAAGCATCAACTACGCATCGGGGTCTTCAACGGCAATCCTCCGTGTAGAAAATGTTATCTGCAGGAGAAAACAGCGGATCATCTACTCTTTGATTGTATAGGGCTGGCATAGGTAAGGTCCTTCACTCTGGATAATTTGGTAAGGGGCAGTTTTCTGCCTCCTGACGAGCTCGTCGACAGGCTGCTGCGGTTTTCTAGATCTCTTCATCTAGAAGATTCCTGATTATCCAGGAAAGGGAATTTTAGGGGTGCGCAAAAAGCCACTACTGCTGAAGCGCCTTGGGAAAATCCACCCCTTCAAATTAATGATATTAAAAGTTTTTAAAAATTACAAATGTGTAGTCCAGTGTAGTCATTATTTTGTAACTGTAATTAAGAATCAGTTAAATGAAAAATGAATGGTCGAACCGTTACGGTGAATTCGGAGCGCTATCTGTTTATGTTGCAAAGCTTCCTCATCCCTGAAATTCTGAGAAAACGCATGGTCCTGAGAAGAATTTTGTTCCAGAAGGATGGGGTAACTGCACACAACCAATGCTGTGATGGGATTCTTACAATAGAGGTTTTGTGAGAGAGTTATCTCATGTTTCGGGGATATCCTGTGGCCAGCACGCACCCCTGATCTGAGCGTCTGTGACTTTATTTTGTGGGGCTACTTAAAATCGAGAGTTTACATAAGTAAGCCTCGCACATTGGGGGAACTAAAAGAGACCATAACGCAATAGATTGCCATCCTCACCCCTGAAATGCTAAGTAAGGTGTTAGACAGTTTTGGTGCAAGACTGGAAGAATGCTTATGCAAACAAGGACACTATTCGACAGCCATAATCTTTACAAACTAAAATGATAAATTTAGACCTACAGTAACAGATTCTTCCCTGTGGGAAATTTACTAAAACACGTTTTTCTTGTATTTCTCAAAAACCTCCTTCAAAAAGGGGATATTACATACCCCCTCCCCTAGATGTTATGCCTCCCCCAAGAAATTACCCCGCCCATGCATGCGGGTCATGTAAATAGCTCACTTTTCCATAGGAAATTTGTTAAAAAGACATAATAGAGTAGTCTAGGTACAAAAATTGTCACTCACCTTAAAACATATGAAGTTTAATACATTTATAAAATACAAATACAAGTCATATGTCAAAAATGTTTACCTAAAATATGAACATTCCATAATAACAAATAACCTTATTAATAAAGAATATGTAAGCATTAGGCTAACAGATAAAGTAAAATTTTTCCTCTTTTCAATCTCATTTTACTGAATTAAAGATCTAAAATTAACATATTTACAATACTAAATGTTTGAACGAATTTAAATGAAAGAAGAATATTTTTAATTTTGGTAAAAATTACGATAAATAATTCAGTATGACAGCAATAGCAGCAGCAGAGAGGAAAAAGAAAAAAGATGAAATGTACTACAGATTTAATACAAATCGAGGCATGGGATACCTGAAAATTCGATTAAGAAAGTATCGTGACGGTAAGTACAATGCTATACTTTTTGATTTTTTTTTAATGTAAATTACCGGTACATTTTTATAAACTTTGTGATAGGGTGTTGTCTAAACCCTGGTCTGTGTACTTCCTTCAAGTTTGGCTCGACGCTCGATTAATAGGTAGATAATTATTGAAAATTTAAACAAAAAAATTGTTTATTTCCTCTGGCAGTTGATTGTACAGTTTTGCCCCAGAGTAGGATGGTTTCTTGATGAACAAGCTGGGTGATGCACTGGAATTGTGTAGTTGGCAGTTAATTGTACAGTTTTGCCCCAGAGTAGGATGGTTTCTTGATGAACAAGCTGGGTGATGCACTGGAAGAGTGTAGTTGGCAGTTAATTGTACAGTTTTGCCCCAGAGTAGGATGGTTTCTTGATGAACAAGCTGGGTGATGCACTGGAAGAGTGTAGTTGATATAATCCTGTTATTATAGTTAGGAAGTCTTGGTCTACATTGTTAACACCTTGTCAGTGTCAGATGTTGCTCACCGGGTTTGTCACAAGCCTAACAACATCATTCAACATGGACGGCACTCATTGTGAATTTCTTTGTATTTATCACAGTCCAAATTCTTCATTATTCCGATCAACATTTGACTTGCTCATCATTCTTCCCGAAATTTAAATGATAAAACTCTCAAAATAATAGCAAGTGATACAAAATTGTGACATAAAAACCCCAGTATTAATTCTGCAGAGGAACCCGATATTGACTTGTTACATGACTTAAGTTTTTTATCTGGAGTTGGTAACGTTACAAAGCCTGCTAGCAATACATATATTGATCCATTTGTTCTAAAATTGCCCCGTAAATTCTCTTCTTTTTAAGTTGTCGTACACACTTCAATTACAGACCACTAATAGATTTTCTTAGAAGCTATATCATACAAAACTATATGCCTCTTAGATCATTTCTTTATCTTTTATGCAATAAGATAAACTCTCATTATTGATTGATAGACTAATAATAGTACTCGTAGACAGCCCATGCGCAATTGCAATGAATGCTGAATACGGTTTCTTGTACCTCCAATCGACTAGTGTGGATTTAATAAACATACTTCAACTAGTATTGGAAGTACTATAATAGCAATGGACCAGAAGATATTTTTGTCTTGGGTATTTGATTGTTTTTGTTATTATTTGAAAAGCATAATTTTATTATGTAAAAGTCTTTAAAATTGAGTTTTACATTTTAGCGATTGGACTTTTAACAAATGCCATTGAGAATGCAGAGCCAGGTCTCGAGACACCACTCATCATCGCACGCAGCAAAGCTCTCAGTAAATGTGTGGACCATGAAAATGCTCGGAAAGACGCTCTTAATATTCTTGAGAGCATCCCTGATGAAATCAGAGGTCTAGAGAATGATGCTTACACTCTGTACGAGAAGGATGACTTTGAAGATTCCCTAGTCCAGCACTACTGTGGCCTCCGCAAACGGAAGAAGCCTGAACACTTCTACAAGGGAATACTTGTGGTAATCTATCAGAATTAGCACTTATATTATATGGATTTAGGATGACAATAATGTTTTGGCCAATTCTCTGTTCAAGTTTATTCTCACCTCATGCTGCAAATAGTAAATAGTTGACCATTAAGAAGGAGGTGGAAAGTTCCACAGAGTTGAATACGTATTGCATGTATCAGATTTGGGTCCTTAAACGTGATGTTCAAATTAACATTTTCAGGCATAACGATATAAAGTAGAGATCTACATTGCATTTGTCAGTTTTCAAAAGGATTTTATGGGTTTTAATTATTATTTTAGCGGCATTATTAAGGTTATTTTTTGGGAATAAAAAATAGTTTTCCATAATTTGATAAAATTTCAAATAAAAGACATTTTTTGTTGCAAAAATATATATTTTTAACATAGAATAGATTACCTTTTTGGAATGGCGAACTACCTAGGTGGGGTTTCAAGCCAAGTATGAATGAGAAATGAGTTAAGGCTGACATGGTCCTTAGACAGGACTCTTAATTAATAGCCCATCAGCCTGTTGCATCTGAGGGACTTACAGTTTAACGTGGAATTTGAACCACTTTTGCCTCTAAATTACGAACTGGTCTATTTATGAGGATGGTCTTAGCGAAATGTAGCACTCAATAGCGCTGACGTTAATCCAAACCAGAGAATATCACATTCACCGACCATCACTCACAACTATCGACCTCCACAATTCAACAACTCAACAACGACTCAACAATTCGTGACCTCCAAGTAGCTGGCTTACAAGACTTCACCACCATCCCAGTCCTGATTAAAGGGATTAAAGAAGACGTGAAATTTCTAGATAATTTACTTTTTGTTCAATTTCATTGGGATTTAAAAATAAAATGGTTATCATTGTAAGAACATATTCTATTCCAACAGTAGCATGTTATAAATAAAGACAGACTTAGCTTTGAATCCATTATCCCTATATAGTGTCCAGCCAATATCCTGCAGTTTGATTATGCTGCTTTTTAAAATCACATATAATAGTAAATTTACACAATTAGGCCATTTATATTTCCGCTTGCAGCGATTATTTTTAATTAAAAAAACTAAGGATAGTTACAATGCAGATGTAAATAATGTTAGTTATAATCATAAATAATCTTCTATAATGGATTAATAGCTATGTGGTTTAATTTTTCATACCTTTGGTGTTCAAGGGAAAAGAAACAATAGAAGACTGCATCGGACGTAATGCAGGTCCTTGCCTGGATCATGAACGATTGGGAAGGGTAATAGTTGATATGCACATGCAACGAAGTACAGATTCCATTGATACTAAGGACGAATTGGCAGTGGCCAAGAGAAAGGTAATCATTTAAAAAAACCTCAAACAATAAAATGTTTAAACTAATAAGTAAACAATAAATCCTAATTTCCAAGATTTCTTATCCTAATGTAATAGGGTACCCTATGGTAAAGGATGAACACCAACGCCAGAGGTGAGTCACTAATTTATTTCATAGCTGCTAGCTGTCTCTTTATATCCAATGTCTGAGCCAACGTTCATACTAGTCACCTCAGGTGAGAGACTCCTACAAACTTGACGATATGGCAGTCTTCCTTGAAGGGCCAGTAATAACTATCTTAGACAGGTGTTGTCCTCTCTAGGAGGGCTGGATAGTTTAAAGTTAGTTATTTTAAGTTAAGGACAAAAATTACCTCCAAATCAGAGGCACAGCAATGGGTACTCCAATGGCTCCATCATGTGTTAATTTTCATGGGTCTAAATGAGCAAAATTTCTTATCACACAATCCTTCAACTCCTCTTCTTTGGTTAAGATTCTTTGACAATATTTTCATTGTTTGGCAGCATGGAAAGTAGCTCTTTACCACATTTAAATTAATTTAGTTGTTTGAAATTTAATTGGCAATTTTCCAACAAAATTGTCATTTTCTTAAATGTTGATGTATTCATTGACAATGGTAAATTAAAAAATAAAATTCACATTAAAAATACTAATCAAATGCAATATTTGTATAACCAGATTTGTCATCCTATGTAGGCCTACATGAAAGAAAGACCAATCCCAACAAATTTATCATGCGCTAAATCACTGTGTAGTGATAACTCTGATTTTGAAAAATATATATCAAAGTTGAATATTGCTTTCATTGAACGAGGCTACCCACAAAAGTCACCACAAATCAAACCAATTGAAGAAACCAAAAAATGTGAATCAAGGCAAAAAATCTTTTAGTGACCCAAAATTCATCACAAACTACTACCCAGGACTACATAAAGTTAAATGCATAATGAAAGTAGGATTCAATAATTAAAATTCTCTCCAACAGAAAATTTATTTTTCAGAGCACCTTGTTTTTTAAAAGACCACAAAAATTTAAAATACCCCTGTCGCAGCAGAACTGCGTACTCAGCGAATTTCCAAATCAATAATATAATAATAAATCACAAGTTTGGTCAAATCTGTCTATAAACATGAGAATTATTTGCCTATTCTCCATAAGATTAACATGGAAAAGAGTGTGCAGGTTTACTGCTGTCAGGTATACTGAGGGAAGGCATTTATACAAAACAAAAAAAAAAAACAACAAAAAACAAAACAAAAAAAAAATAAAAAAAAAAAAAAAAAAAAAAAAAAAAAGCGAAAAAAAAAAAAAAAAAAAAAAACAAAAAAAGGCATTTATACAGTACCATTAAAAATTTTTATTTTTAAACAATATCCCATAGAAAAGAGATGGAGATGGAGATGGAGAAAAACATTAAGGAACTAAATTGTGTAGTTTTTAAGCTGATTCTGACGGTGAAAGATAAAGTTTAAACATCTTTTAGCGAATTTCCCATAGGGAAGAAGCACTGACCCAATTGTTGATGTGTTGATGTTTTTAGTGCTTAAAGTCTCAAATAATATGGCATTACCCGCAAGTCTATAAATACCCCCGTCGCAGTAGATCTGCGTTCTCAGCGAATTTCCAAATCAATAATATAATAATAATAATAAAATATGACAAGTTTTAGCGAATTTCCCATTGGGAAGAATCTATTACCGTAGGTCTCATGGTAAGACTTAAGCCGGGGACCATGTTATTTTTTCTTCTTTAGGTGCCTAGAGACCAAAAACAATAGTCGTTAAAATTTATATATATATATATATTTATATATAACTGTATATATATATGTATATATATATGTGTCTGTGAACACGATAACTCTCGTAAAAATGGTCCGATCAAGACCAAATTTGGTAGAGACGTGTATTCGTACAAATGCTCGGACGAGTTCGTAAACCAGACATATCGGTCAATGGGAACGGGGTTTTCACATGTAATTTTAAAAAATTTATAATTTTATATTTCACCATTGGAATCAACTTAAAAAACTACACAATTAAGTTCCTTAAAGTTTTTCTCTATCTCCAACGGTTACCGAGATATTAAAAAATCGAAAACACAGTACGTTGTATTGTGGGGCTTCAATGTTAATCTTCTGGAGGATAGGGAAAAATTAATATTTCCCATATCAATCAATATTTTTGGATAAAACTTGATATTTAGCTTCATGTGGTTGAGATCTATCCATTTATGCTTAAATAAACGGTACCAGTGGACTGACACATACTTTCTCCCTTAAGTAAATTGAAAAAAGACAATCTGTAATAAAACTATCATGTTCTACAAAGTTATTCTAAATATCATTTAATAATTTATTGTTCAAATTGCATGGGGGAAACCCCCCCCATTGTAATACCAAGCTTTTTTGAGCTGGTTTTGTTCAGTGATTTGACCTTACACTTCATACCAAGTTTCATGGAAATCGGTTGGAAAGTAAGGAGAAATTGATTTTTTTATATTCTCCTTAAGAATAACATTGGGCGCTTTCAAACAACGTACTGTACTGCGTTTATCGTGGACAGTAAATTTAACTTTTCTCTGGAACCGTTAGTCGTAGACAAATAATTAAAAATACTAATTTGTTTAGTTTTTTAAGCTGGTTTCAATGGTACCAGTCAAGTTATACTTTACTTTTATTGTTTTTGCTGAAAATTTAAAAAATTTGATTTTTTGACATTTTAAAGCCCATAACTTTTGAACCGTCATTTTTACAGACATGTGGGTGGTGTCAAATTATTTTGTACTCTGTGCACTATAAGTTATCAAATTTTAATCAAAATCGTTAGAGCCGTTTTTGAGAAAATTTCATTTTTCACGTTTTTTAAGGGTTTTTAGGGGTGAACTACCCTTAAAAATCAAAAATTCAAAAAAATGAAAAAAACGCCTGGAGATACGGTGACTATATAAATACATGCCAAATTTCATCTAAATCGGATCAACGGGGTAGGCTGTGGCACTGTACACATCCAGACACACACACACACACACACACACACACACACACACAGACACACAGACGGACAGACATCACGTCAAAACCCACTTTTTTGGATTCAGGGGACCCCAAAACGGATATATCCACCCTCAACTCAAATTCGAAAATTTTGACGAAAACAATACTTTCTCCATATACTATGTATAAGGGGAGAAAGTAAAATCATAGTTTATGTGTTTATCATGGCAGCAAACCTGCATACTCTTTTCCCATATTAATCGTATAAAGAATAGGCAAACTCCTTTATTTATGGACAGATGTTGATGAAAGTTGGTATAAATGTTAAGATAAAAATTATTCATGGTAGAAATGACTTCTTTCAGTGTTCCTCACAGCAGCTAACCTGCACACTCTTTCCTATATCAATCTTATGGAGAATAGTCAAATAATTCATGTTTACGGACATATTTTTATAAAACTTGTCATATATTTAATTATTGATTTGGAAATTCGCTGAGTACGCAGGTCTGCTGCGACGGGGGTATTTTAAATATATGTATGAAAAACACAAAAAACCCAATTTTTGAGTACAAACCCCCCCAAACTACCTGTTCCGATTAAATGATATGTCTGGTTACAAACTCGTCTGAGCAAATGTAGGAATACACGTCTCTACCAAATTTGGTCTCGATCGGACCATTTTTACAAGAGTTGTCGTGTTCACAGACACATATAAATATACATATATACAAAAAAATTTAACGACTATGGTTTTTGATCTTTGGGCACACAAAGACGAAAAATAAGATGGTCCCGGGCCTTACCTTGAGACCTACGGTAATAGCTTCTTCCCTATGGAAAATTTGCTGAAAGAAACCAACTTATTTTGTGAAATTCAGAATTGGCACATCAGTTGGTTTTAAAATCAAAATTTACTACAGGATTGAATCTCAGATAGTTTATCCCTCTATATAAAAAGAATGCAAGTATGTATGTATGTCCTTTATGCGTTGCCAAACTACTCATCCCAGCGAAAAATTTTTTGATAACTCCATCAGTTTCAATTTTATGGTGTTTTAAATGTCTAATGTTAAATCTTATGGGGAGTAAGATTGTTCACAAATTTTCTACACTCAAAACATTTTATTTCTAGAGCTACAGCTGTTTGGTTTACTTTCCATTAGCAATATGCTTTACAATCCAATACCAACTGCATCATTAATTAATTTAAAACTATTAAGTAAATGTGTGCTGTACAAAATGAACAGCTTTATTCACCACGTTAATAGTTTACGGTTTTTGGGAATTATGTATTTATATTTTTTATTTTCTGCCTGATTAAAAGTCACGTGTTTATATGTTGGCCAAATAAAAAACAAGTACCTGGTGACCGAGCTTTGCTCGGATAGAATAAGACATGTTTCTACAAGTTAATTAGCAAAATTAAAACAAATTTACTGCTCAATGAAAACATTTATGTGGTTTAAATAAAACCGTTTTCATACCCCTTAATTAATATGGCATAAATACTGAACAAAAATATAGCCCTCGGGTAGGTATCGATCACGCGACCTTTGTGTACGTGAGATCTGCGCGCTACTAACTGAGCTACGACGTCGGCCAAGTTGTCGTCGTCGTTTAAGAGTTTTTGGCCAACCTCAATAATTGTTTTAGCTAATCATATACTGAATTTAAATGTCCATACAGTTTGTTATTATTATCCTGTGATCAACTGATTTTGCTAGAAAAGGAATGAGGATTGAAAAGCAAAAGAAAAAATTTAATTTACACCAGTTAATTGGTTTGTTATAGTGGCTTCAAGCAATAGAATGAATACGTTTTCTTTCAAAACACAAAAGATTTTGAAAATAATTTCCTCTGCTTTTATTTCGCACAGTTATTTTACCCTTCAGTTTTTACAAATTGTTTAGTAATTTGATAATTTTTCATTTATTACATATATAAAATAAATATTAATGCAAAACCTCTATTCACATATTGTTTATTGCCACTATCTTCAATCAACAACTGTCAAACGGTTATAAACAGCTGTTTTGATTTGTATTGCTTACATTTGATTCTCCATAAGCGTAATGTTAAATTTTTAGATTTTAAACTTAATATTACAAGAAAACAAGAATTTTATTTTCGACCCAGAAATTAGTTATTTCCAAAATTTAAAGAAAATCCTTTGTGTGCAAATATATATATATATATATATATATATATATATATATATAAACCTTGCTCGTATTATAATTATATTATAATTATTGGATTACAATGTTTATACATATTACGTTTATTATAATAATCAGCTATATTACAATAAAAGCAATATTACAGTTAGCTTTTGTTTGGGTTTAGGTTGGATTAGAAAAATGTGAATCGATCCACTCAGATTCATTTGTTGTGTGAGAATGTTATTAATATGTCCTATCGTTTCTCATTCAGTACACTACTTTAATTTTTTTAGTATATATACAGGTTTTTCATTAACGTAGGGAACAAACTTCAAGTGATGATAGCACTCTTCAAAATAAAGAAAAAATTTCCAATAAACATATGTCAAAAAATCCTTTGTTTAGTCGCTAGCCGCTATTTTGTATTTTTTACAAAAAATGTTATGGCTCATAAAAATATGAGAATATTTTTCTCTTTGGCCAATAAATATGTGTTCAAAGTTTGGTTACTGCATCTTAAATAGTTCTTGAGATATAACGATTTTTGTAACAAATATAAAATGGCGGCTAGCGGATAAACAGAATTTTTCGACATATGTTTATAGGATATTTTTTGCTTATTTTGATGAGTACTATAATCCCTTGAAGTTTGTCCTAATGAACAACCTGTATATGTGTCTGTGAACACAATAACTCTTGTAAAGACGGTCTGAACGAGACCAGATTTGGTATAGAGACGTGTATTCCTACATTTGCTCGAACAAGTTCGTAATGCAGACATAGCAGTCAATGGAAACGGGTAATTTGGTGGGATTTTGTACTCAAAAATAAAGTTTTTTGCGTTTTTTATAAAAGTTAATTTTTTTAAATTTGATCTTTTACCATTAGAATCAGCTGAAAAAACTACACGAATAAGTTCCTTAAAGTTTTGCTCTAACGGTTACCAAAATATTAAAACATCTAAACACAGTACGTTGTATTTTGGTGCTCCAATGTTAATCTAATGAAGGATAAAGAAAAATTAATATTTCACTTATCAATCTAGATTTTTGGATGAAACTTAATATTTATCTTTTATGTTTTATCTTTTATTTATCTTCATGTGGTTGAGATACATCAATTTATGCTTAAAAATCATAGTTATTTGTTTATCATCGCAGCTAACCTTCATATTCCTTTCCCATGTTAATCATATAGGGAATAGGTAAACTCCTTTATTTATGGTAGAAATGCCTACTTTCAGTGTTCCTCATGATAGCAAACGTACACACTCTTTCTCATGTAATTCTTATGGAGAATAGAAAAATAATTCTCATATTTATCGACATATATTGATAAAACTTGTCATATACTATTTTACTGTATTATTGCTTTGGAAATTTGCTGAAACACAGGTCTGCTGCGACGGGGGTATTTATTTCCTGGCAAAATAATAATTTGACTATTACTGTTAAAACCAGCTTAAAAAACTAAATAATAAAAAAAATCATTAGTCTATGAATAAAGGTTCTTGAGAAAATGAAATTTATGTCCATTATAAACGCAGCACGTTGTCTGAGAGTGTGCCACGTTCTTCTTATGGAGAAAATATCAATTTATTCCTTATTTCTTAACCGTTTTTCATGAAACTTGGTATGCAGTGTAAGGTATAAACTTTTAAGAAGATAATGCTAATTAGTAGAGCTCTAGTAAGGTACCAAACTCTCAACCTTCACCACTTTAATATTTTATATTTTCATATACCTAGATAACACTTTAATCATTATTGGCACTGTTTTTATAGCTCACTTATCGTATGGACTCTAAAACAGACTGAAATAAAAACATACCGACAGCAGCTTTGTTTGTTACAGTATGAAAAAGAACATATCGATCATATTTTTGCACAAAAATATCTAAAACGCTTGGCTGCAGACAAACAGTTTATGATAGATATGTTGAAGATGCCTGAGCTGAAGTCTGGAAACAAGCACCATAACCGACAACTGCAAAATTTATTGACAGACATGATTGATGTTATCAACAGACAACAAGTATGTATTATACATCTATGATTCATCAGTGTAACATGTGAATTTCTATGAAATTCCTTTCAGATCAAATTTCTTAATTTAAATGCACCTTAGCTCTGTGAACAGTATTTCATAACAATAGCCAAACAATAAAAAGGTTAAGATAGCTAGGAAGTTTGATTTTCCACCTCCTTCACAGTAATGCAAATATTGAAAGTATTCACTCGAGTTTTCACGTAGTGGGATGGGCAAACTTAGAACAAACACATTTTTAAGTCTATCTCATTCTATTTTTGCCTGTAACCTAATTGCTTAGTATTTTTATTGTATGAAATTAAAAGAAAAACCAACAATAACTTTATAAGATATGTCTCAGAAAGGATCATATGGCCCTAACTTTACCTGTTTAGATAAAGTTCATTTAATTTCATACCTTCAACTTTCAAATCGATGCTTGCAGCCAATCTTCCGTTACTATATGTACACAATCACACACAAAGATGGACATTGAAAGTTTAATTAACTCTGCTAAAATTAACCGACTCGATTCTTAGGATGTTCTCACAGCAGCATTTGTCCATCAAGAACACAAGGTTTACGTATTGAATAAAAATAGTCAAAATATAAATTCATGGAACAGTATGTGTTTTATAAAAAGTTAAAACATTAACCGAACAGAAATCAGTAAGTGAGTCAACACTACAAGAAAAAGAAATTGAGTGTGCCCAATAGTGTTTTTTCAAAGGCCTCGATCAAATAAGCTACCTATAAAAAATAATCTTCTGAGGTTTCCAATTTTCTGACCAAACACTATAAATTTTAATAATCGTATGAAAAACAAAACTAAAAAAATGGTGCCAGTAAAAAAGACACATACTTTCTCCCTTAGGTAAAAATTACACACCTTTAATAAAACTGTGATATTGTTTAATGTTTATTTATTCTTTAAAAATGAATTGTTGAAAAAAAATATCAAATTTCTTAAATTCAGCCTCTTCCTACAAGTTAAAAGAGTTGTTGGAAATTTTGTGGGGATATAATAACACCCCCCCCTCCCCAGTAATACCAATCTTTTTTGAGTGGGTTTTGTAGGGTAATGTACCTTACGCTGCATACAAAGATTCATGGAAAACGGTTGGGAAATAAGGAAAAAAATTGATTAATATTCTCTAAAAGAATAACATTGGGCAATCTCAGACAAAGTACTGTGTTTATCATGGACAGTAAATTTAACTTTTCTCTGGAAACATTATTCGTAGACATGTAATTCAAAATACTAATTTGTTTCATTTTTTAAGCTAGTTTCAATGGAGGCAGTAAAATTATACCATACCTTTATCGTTTTTGCAGAAAACTTAAATAATTGATATTTTTACATTTAAAATTCCGTGACTTAAAAATCATCATTTTTACAGACATGCGGGGGGAGGGGGATAATATTATTTAGTACTCTATGCACTTACTTACTTACTTACTCCCATGGCTATTTATACCCTAAGTGGTATTTGGCCTCGCCAACTGTCTGCCTCCACCTCTTCCGATCTTCTGCATCCTCCTTGTTGACTCCTATCTTCCTCATGTCGCATTTCACTGCATCCTTCCATCTTTTATTTAGTCGTCCCAGAGGTCATCTTCAAACAGGTTTTCTGTCCAGACTTGTTTTAATAGTTTCTGGTTCACGTCTTACAATATGACCAGCCCATCGCAACCTCTGGCTCTTGGCTTGAGCTACTAAGTCTGGTGCATTATAAAGATCCTTAATTTCACTATTATGTTTTATTCTCCAAATTTCGTTTTCTTTTGTTGGTCCAAAAATTTATCTTAATACTTTATTTTCAAAGGTAACTAGTTTTCTCATGTACTCTTGTCGATGACAGCTAAATTCAGCTCCGCAGAGAAGGATTGGCCTTATGGTTTTGTAAATTAAGTTTTGTTTTTATGGATAGTACTTTTTATGACAATAGTTTTTTAGTGCAAAGATGCTTCTATTGGATAAATTTATCCTGCTTTGTATTTCATGAAATTCATTATTGTTTGAATTGATTATGATGTTTATAAACTATTAAATTTTTTATCAAAATTGTTTGAGCCATTTTTGAGAAATTTGGATTTTTCACATTTTTAAGGGTTTTAGGTGTGAACCAAACTTAAAAATCAAAAATTTTAAAAAAATGAAAAAAACTCCTGGAGATACGGTAAATACATACATACCAAAATTTCATCTACATCGGACCAATGGGTAGGCTGTGGCTCTGTACACATCCAGACACACACACACACACACACACTCACAGACAGAAATCACGTTGAAACACACTTTTTTGAAGTCAGGGGACCCCAAATAGATATATCCACTTTTAACTCAAATTTTGATGAAAACAGTACCTACCTTTTCCATATACTATGTATAAGGGGAGAAAGTAAAAATGTAGAAAAAAACATTCGGAGACATAAATGGATTGTGGAGATATAATCACCAAAGCAAATAAAAAACAACAATAAAAGTTGTGACACATACTAACACACACACACAACACTTTGAAAACCACTTTTTTGGGTACATCAAAAATTATACCAATTTCTTCAATTAAGCTATATTACATCATTTGGATGTCCTTGTCTCTGTATTTATTTTAGTAATAAGTTCAGATAATTTTAATAATAAGTACACTTTAATTATTGTTGCACATACTTTTATATAATATTCACTTAATCAGAACTTAATCACCACATCCACGGTTATTCTTTAGCAATAAAATAATCAGCGAAAAAAGGTCATATCATCTATCTTGTTTTTGAGAGCTCCCATATAATACGTTTATATGTATTATATAACAATCCTTCCTTGAGAGTTCTGTGCTTCACAAAAAGTTATCAATAAACCAGTAAATGTGCAATGTACGTTTCCAAACTGAACTCCTATGTATTTTAGGAAACACTGATGACACAACGTCCAATATATATGTTGGAACATCACAAACCTAAGTTCTCTGATAAGTACAAAGAGCAAAAGGATAAAGATGATGAGCAAAGCAGGAAAGGTGTGATGAAGATCATTAACAAGCTGTTTGAAGATGGGAGATCCCTACAAAAACAGCGGAAGCTGGAGGCCTGTATGCAAGTCTGTGACCGGCTTAGGAGGTAGGTAATACAGTAGAACATCCAAATCTAACCAGCAATATTAGTATTAGTATTAGTAGCAATATTGTAAAAATGGTAAATGTAGAATAAACCTTAGACGTTTCCATAGGATCAGCAACAATCATAGGTTCGGATATTGGGAGGAGTCGCTTATCAGGAAGGTTCTACTGATGTGGTGCGTGTATGTGTGAGGTGGTTTTTAATGTTTTGAGAAAAATTCATTTTTGTTATCAAAATTCATCAATTCATGTTCTTGCTATTTTACTACGGAAATATATATAAGAAAAATGTAAGTTTTCTGTTTTGAAAAACAGTAAAATACAATTTTTCAGCATAGGTCATGGGTAGTTCAAACTACTAGAACTACTAGATACTGCACCAAGATATTTTTCATATTCAAAATAATAAGTGAGATATCAATTTTTACTCTCATCCCATAAGCTACTTTGCGGCTCAAAAATGCAAAATAACCTTATTAATGTGTTTACCAGTTGTAACTGGTACTGAAGACTAAATACTGTTGTTTACCAATGTTAACTCATACCGACAACTGGTTACAGTGTTTACTATTTTTTTTCTTTGTGTGAAAGCAAAAACTCAATATACCACAGTCCCATTGTGCAAAAAAATTAATTTGTTAATTAATTCAACTATCAAGTAAAATTTCATAAATACCACTTGTTTAATGGTGCAGCAGTTAGTTAGTTGTGCATTAAAAAAGAAATTTATACTTTTTGAAAAACCTTGCTATTTAGATTGGTTGGTAATTTTTATACTACATTTGCAGCTTTAAAGTTCCTAAAACCACATCCAGTGTTCCCAACATTTATTCAATAATTTCATCAGAATAAATGTCTAAACTATAAAGAATTGTATCACCTTGTAATATAATTTCATACGTGTAATATAATATCACAGCTATAATTTTTGTGAGCTATAAAATTAATTGTTAAATTTAATTAAAATTATTGAATATGTTAAATTGTTCATGGTTTTGAATTGTTTAAGTTATTGTATTTATGTTAAATCGCCAACTTAAAGGTCAATAATTAATTACTGTATAAATAATGTGATATTATATTTTCTGAGTTTTGTTTTCCACTAGGTTCATCGAGTGTCAACCTAGTAACCTTCTCCCTAAGCATGAAAGAGAGATTGTTCTCAACCAGCTTTACTCTTTGATTGGTCTGGCATACATGGATACCAAAACTTTAGTTACAGATTGGTCTAGTGATGATAATGACCTCCGTATAGAGTATATATTGAACTCCAAGATCAACAGTCCTCGTTTCGTTGACCGAGTAAGGGAAACGTACTTTCCAAGGATATGGAATGTGAAGTGAGTTTTATCTCTTAATTTATACTTTTGTAGTATGCTTGATATATGAGGTAATCAATGGTGATTTCTTAATAAATAAACAATAATCTAGCATTTATCACAGTGTCCATATGCAATATGAGTGATGAGATTAATGTATTCAGTAAATTTGATACCCAATAAATAAATATTTAGTTCCCCAAGTAAACTATTACTTTACACCCCCATTGGTGATCTGGGTTGATGTTTATAAAATAACTATTAGGGCTGAACCTGAAAAGACTAGGGTATGTTATAATGTATTTATTTTATATGGGGGGGGTTTGTTTTAGGGTAATAAATTATTAAAAAATGATACATATTATCTTGTCAACATAATATTAATACCCCCGTCGCAGCAGACCTGCGTACTCAGCGAATCTCCTAATCACAAGACATGCAAGAAGAGACAGTGCCCAACTATACGGACGCCAACAAAACTACGGATATTTTCTAAACTAATCACAAAAACTTAATTTTTTAAGATAAATGTTTGAACTTTTAGAATATATGTACAAAACTAAATATACTTCAACAAAAATACTCAATTTCAAGTGTGAGGAATTTTCTACTAGTTTTTTTTTACTTCAAACTGAAAAGGTCATAAAATATTATTTAAGTAATCTTTTTTCATACTTAATTTTATGAATAAAAACATTAAGTAAATTTATTTTATCTGTTACATTTACCTAATGTTTTATGAACAAAACAAAACCAAATATATGCATTATCATCAGAAAACAATGAAAGTTTTTCTTAAACAGCTAAAAACTGCTAATTTCCACCTGATATTTATTGTACTTGCTAAATGAATAACACCTGGCACTGAAAAGGTTAAAATAGGTTAGATCGAAAACGGATCGGAACCTATGGATCGAAAATGGCGTGAATACAGAAAAATGTTGCCAATAAAGAATAAAAAATGGCACTACACTAGATGTTTTCTTTTATATTTGATCTATACATATATTTTAAATGGAAAAAAACCGTAATTTTCAAAAAGAAAGAGTTTCTGTTTTTTTCCTGAATCACCCTGTATGTAACAGACCAGTAGTTAAAAACACTACAGAATAGATACGTATTATTAAAGTAAAAATATGATTTTCATAACATTTTATATGTTTGATGATTAAAAAATTAAATAAAATATTTGACTTAAAGCTAAGTTAAAAAAATATATAACTTCTAATAATCTAATGTAATGACAATATTCGTTATCTTGGTAATTGACATGTATCTCTAACTATGTGGCAATTTTAGAGAAATGAAGAGGGACCTACAAAATCGTTTGGAAGTTTCAATACACAAGATGGAAAGGATGTATTTATACCATGAATTGGCTAGATGCTTGTTTGAAGAGATGAAATTGGAAGTAGCTTATAAGATGGCATCATCAGCTCTCAAATTAGCAAAGGTATAAATTAATTTCAAGTATAACTTCCCTTGATGTAAAAGACAATATTGAGTTTTACTTGTTATTACATTTCCCCTATACATAGTAGGTACTGTATATGGAGAAAGTATTGTTTTTGCCAAAATTTTCTAGTCTCAGCTGGGAGTGGAATTATTGGTTTTGAATCCCAAAAAGTGGTTTTTGAACTTATGTCTGTGTAATATCTCTCAGACTGCACCAAAGATCTAATTTTTATGAAATTTGGGTGCAAGTGTTCACTTTAACATTGCACTGACCCAATTGTTGATGTGTTATGTTTTTAGTGCTTAAAGTCTCAAATAATATGGCATTACCCGCAAGTCTATAAATACCCCCGTCGTAGTAGATCTGCGTTCTCAGCGAATTTCCAAATCAATAATATAATAATAATAATAAAATATGACAAGTTTTAGCGAATTTCCCATAGGGAAGAAGCTATTACCGTAGGTCTCATGGTAAGACTTAAGCCGGGGACCATGTTATTTTTTCTTCTTTAGGTGCCTAGAGACCAAAAACAATAGTCGTTAAAATTTATATATATATATATATATATATATATATATATATGTATGTATATATATGTATATATATATATATATGTATATATATATATGTGTCTGTGAACACGATAACTCTCGTAAAAATGGTCCGATCGAGACCAAATTTGGTAGAGACGTGTATTCCTACAAATGCTCGGACGAGTTCGTAAACCAGACATATCGGTCAATGGGAACGGGTAGTTTGGGGGGGTTTTGTACCTCAAAATGGGGTTTTTTGCGTTTTTCACATGTAATTTTTAAAAGTTTCTAATTTTATATTTCACCATTGGAATCAGCTTAAAAAACTACACAATTAAGTTCCTTAAAGTTTTTTTCTATCTACAACGGTTACCGAGATATTAAAAAATCTAAACACAGTACGTTGTATTGTGGGGCTCCAATGTTAATCTTATGGAGGATAGGGAAAAACTAATATTTCCGATACTAATCAATATTTTTGGATAAAACTTGATATTTAGCTTCATGTGGTTGAGATCTATTCATTTATGCTTAAAAATCATAGTTTATGTGTTTATCATGGCAGCAAACCTGCATACTCTTTTTCCATGTTAATCATATAGGGAATAGGCAAACTCCTTTATTTATGGACAGATGTTGATGAAAGTTGGTATAAATGTTAAGATAAAAACTATTTATGGTAGAAATGACTACTTTCAGTGTTCCTTACAGCAGCTAACCTGCACACTTTTTCCCATGTTAATCTCTCTATGGAGAATAGGCAAATAAGTTTCATGTTTATGGACAGATTTTTATAAAACTTGTCATATATTATTAAAGTAGAGTCTCGCAAATTCGGCCCTCGATAACTCAGCAGCACAGAGGATTAAAATGGAAAAAAATTTAAATGTAAAAAATTAAATTATTTTGACCTTGTAAAACCAAAATACTATGCGAATACGTTAATATTGAATCTACGAGGGTATTCTCCGTGCAAGCGGGCATTGTGACCTTGAACGTCAATTGTAACGAGACAGTTATTTCCCCCTCCCGTCACCGTTGCCGGCCGCCATATTCCTGAGTCAGTCTTGCTCGTGCATTCTCAGTCCAGTCCAGTCCTCATTCGAGCGCAAACCAGCATAGAGTGCGCATCACAGTGGTCTGCTACATACAAGTCAGTGCGTCGCACAACGTTTATGTACTGTAGTTGGGAGTTAGTGGATTGTGCTGTGTTAGTGTTGTTAACTCATCATGGCAACAACATCTAAAAGACTTCAACTGTATTTGTTTTAGCGAATTTTCCATAGGAAAGAAGCTATTACCGTAGGTCTCATGGCAAGAGTTAAGCCCGAGACCTTGTTATTTTTTCTTCTTTAGGTGCCCAGAGACCAAAAACAATAGTCGTTAAAATTTATATATATATATATATATATATATATGTGTCTGTTAGCACGATAACTCTCGTAAAAATGGTCCGATCGAGACCAAATTTAGTAGAGACGTGTAAAAAACTACACAATTAAGTTCCTTAAAGTTTTTCTCTATCTTCAACGGTTACCGAGATATAAAAAAATCTAAACACAGTACGTTGTATTTTTGAGGCTCCAATGTTAATCTTATGGAGGATTAAAAAAAATTAATTTTTCACTTATTATCTAATATTTTTGGATGAAACTTGATATTTAGCTTCATGTGGTTGAGATTCATACATTTGTGCTAAAAAATTATAGTTTATGTGTTTATCATGGCAGCAAACCTGCATACTCTTTTCCCATGTTAATCATATGGAGATTAGGCACACTCCTATATTTATGGACAGATGTTGATGAAAGTTGGTATAAATGTTAAAAATAAAATTTTTGATGGTATAAATGGCTACTTTCAGTGTTCCTCACAGCAGCAAACCTACTCACTTTTTCCCATTTTAATCTTATGGAGAATAGGCAAAAATTCTCATGTTTATCGACAGATTTTGACCAAACTTGTCATATATTATTATTATATTATTGATTTGGAAATTCGCTGAGTACGCAGGTCTGCTGCGACGGGGGTATTTCGTATTATGTTTGCAATGTTCCTATATAGTGTTTAAATCGATTTAACTTCAAATGTAATGCCTTCTGTGGTGTATTTGACGAATAATAACATGATACAGTACATATAACCTATCAAAGGACTTTTATTCGTTTAAAACTACTTTTCCCGATAACTCGGCATTTCGCTAACTCGGCCGCCATTGGGTCCACATTAGGCCGAGTTTGCGAGACTCTACTGTATTATTATATTATTGATTTGGAAATTTGCTGAGTACGCAGATCTGCTGCGACGGGGGTATTTTATTTAATGTAAAACATTAATTTTTAAAATAATTTGACTATAACGATTAAAACTAGATGAAAAACTAAATAAAATGGGATTTTTAATTTTTAGTCAACAACTATGCGTTCCAGAGAAAAGTTAAATTTATTGTCCAGGTTAAACACAGTACGTTGTCTAATGGAAATACTAAAAAATCAATATCATCCTTGTTTTCACCAACATTGGTATGCAGCTCAGGGTCTCATCACCCGATTACTCTTCTCAAAAATGTTTGTCCTTAGGGGAGATGAACCCCCAAAATATTTCTCTGTAGTTAGAGGGTGAGGGAGAAATTTTATGACTATATTTGAAATGTTAGGTTTGTACAATTTTATTTTAATAACTATTCAATAATGCTGTAGTTTATTAAATGTAATTATTATTTAGTTTACTTCAAAGTGAGAGAGTACCGAGTATGTACAAATGATACTGTTAATTTTTTTAAATAGTAAGAAAAGGAATTCCAAGAGAAAGAAACATCTGAATGAGTCTGACTATACCAGGGACCCACCAATTTTCATCCGACAAAGTAATTTCAATTTTGTTCTAATTCAAAAATCTTACAGCACCAGTGTAAGAACTTTCTTTAAATATTTTTTTAAAGTTGGTAGCCTCTTTTACCTACACTTTGCGCTCCTCCTGTGCTTGGAAAATCTGAGGAGAACAGGGAACAGCTGACACAGTATAAGATACAGTCAGTACTGATAAAATAGTGATTGGCAACTCATATTTGGATCTTGTTAAACTAACAACTGCGTAATTGGTTACTACAACACGGTCGTGTGACTGACACAAAACAACACTCAGAGCTAAAGTGTCTTGCTATTAACCAAACATTGCATAAACAAACACATGCAGGGTTTGATCTGTCAAAGTGTTTGGGCTTCCTGCTATTTCTGGGTCCTTCCCTTATCTAGGAGATTGAATTAGATTGGTGACCGTACAACAAGGTAGGTATTTTAATCCAAATCTGAATGTGAAACAAGTACAGGATGATTGTGGCACAACCTTGTAGTCTTGTTAGTGACTAAGGCTGTCATGTTCCTTAGACAGAACTGTTAATTAATAGCCCAACAGTTAACGGCATATCTAAGGGACCTACAGTTATAATGTGGAATCCGAATCACACCCTCTGAATTACGAACTGGTCTAATTATGAGGATGTTCTTTGTGGATAAATGTGATATTCAATAGTGTGGATGTTAATCTACACAAGAGAATACTACACCCACCGAACATTGCTCAAAATTATCCACAATAGACCTCCAAGTAGCTGGATTACAGGGCGACGCCACCGTCCCAGTCAAGAGACGGAGTTGGGAGAATGAATCCCGATAGGATGTTTATCTGAACCTAGATATGGATTGGCTTAGAGGTTATTTTTACTTATTTCAGAATTAGGTAGATTATTCGTTTCATACCTTTCCCTTCCTTATAAATCCTTCCTTAATACGTTCACAGCAGAGCGGTCGCCAGCATGCTCGCTGAGCCTTCATCTGGGCTCTGCACAGTCGATTTCGGCCTCTAGTCGCATAGCAACCAAAACTGTCATTTTCATACTACCTACTTCATATGGAAATAATTTCATTAATAAAATGTTTCAGCTTCATTTAGTGTTATAATTTTTTCAGCATTGAATGTGTTAAGATGGTCCTTCCATCAATCTTTACTGTGGTTATACAGTATTCTGCAGGAAGACTAGCTGGCTTTGTTGGGGACTCCAAGCCCTCTTACATATAACATACGTGGTGGAAAATACAAGTGTTTAAAGTGTTGAAATGAACTCAATAAATATTGTCCACACGTCTGTTTGACGAGCTGTCATAGATTCATACAGGTTTTTTGCAGAATATGGCTAAAATGGCACTAGTGCTTTTTTAGAATAAGTAGTTTCAAGCATGTATTTAATTTGTCATATATCTTTTTAATGACACAAAATATAAACTATATATAAAACCAAATATAAACTGTATTTTATGTCCACTCGTATACAGCAAATAACTAACCCTTGAGACTTTTTACTACTGTTATATCAACATGTTTCATGCAGATGAGAGATTTCATTTACAGTTGATTCAGAACTCTTAATAACTTTCATTTATAGTTGAATCAGCTGGCCCTTTGATTCAACAACCTCTTAACCAATCACCTACCTTAATCATTAAAATATGTCTGCAGTAATTTAAAATATCACTGATAGACTGAAATGCCTGAAATGTCATCAGTATTCAGTAGTTCATAAATAGTTCCCTCATAATATTTTGCCTTAAAAAATCTTATAAACTTGAGATTTTCTTCATATCCGAGCCTTAACCAAGTCCAGAATTCCTTTGTAGAAATTACTTAATACAAACATGATAGTAACTGGGAGGGAGACTGAAATAATAAATGGCATTCTTTACATTTTTTTAAGGAGACAAAAAATGGGTTGTGGCAGTTCAACAATGGTTTCTTGACCTCTCTCTCTGTGCTCATGGAGGGAGACACTGATGAAGCCAAGGTCAGCTTCACTGAGGTCATGATCAACGCTAGGAAAATGGAGCGTGATGATGTCTCATTTTTCTTTCAAAAGGTTCAATTAAAATCATTATTTTAAATACTCACATGTACATGTTTAAAAAATTGAAACCTTATATTCTAAAGAGTAGAAAGAATTGTGAACTAAAATATCACATTTATCACATTTCATGAAAAAAATTATTTTACTTTCAATATTAGCTGTCATGACTTCTAGATTGCAAAATCATTCTCTTATGATTTTTATGATTATGGTTATGGTTATGATTATGTTATTTTATGTTTAAAATTGTGTAATTGCCATGACTACTTACTTTGCTAGTCAGCATTTAACAGATTTTAGATAGTAATGTGTCACTTCTATTGAAACAGATGTTATCATTCACTCATTTAAGCAAATTTTACAGTTACAGTTCATTAACATCAAAATCAAGGTTTTTAACACTATAACCGAAACCCTACCCAGAGTAACGTTAACCGAAACCCCCGGTCTGTGAGACCTCACATTAAAAATGTACAGTTTTATCAATTATTATAATTGTTTTTGGTCAGTAGATGACTCTTTTAGGTTTTTAATAAAAACTACTGGGTATTCAATTAAGATTTTATTGATTAAATAAAAAAATCAAATATACATATAAAAAAGCCTTAAGACTAAAGTTTTTGAAAAATATTTTTAGATGGAGAGACATTGTATTGGTTTAAAAAAAAATGAATCATATAAATTGCTATAATAACAAAGTAGCATAAGTCAAACATATAATCATAAGTAAACATATAAATGACGAAATGGTTTATTCAAAGATTAGTACACAGTCACATTTACTTCTTTATAGAATGTCCATTATCTCTTATTTTTGCACCATGTCTTCGACTGCACATCTCACACAAACCTTCCTGCTACATTCGAGACAGATTGGCTGCTTACACATGATGCACTTGTAGGCTGTTTTGCGTTTTTTCGCCGAAGGGCACTTCGAACAAGTTTTTCTTTTTTCTAAGCGATCACTGGGGCCTGCTTCTTCATTTGGACCCTCGGCTTGTGGTTGGGGTTCCGGTGGCTGGTGGTCACCTAAGACCCTCTTGATGTTTTCTTTCAACTCTCGTTGAAGGCTTGGCACAGCCAGTCTTCTGTGTAAATGAGGAACAATCAGATCAAATGCCAATTGCTTGACAAAGTCAAATCTGTTCATCATAGGTGTATCTTTGTACGACATATACAAAATGAATGCATTTACTGAAGCAATGTTCAAAATTCTATAAAACATTGCCAGTGGCCAACGCCTTGTTTTACGGCTTGATGAGAAGACAGCACACTTCATATCTAGAAGATCGACGCCAGCTTTGGTTGAGTTATAATAGCATATCATTTCAGGCTTCTGCTTTTCTTCATTGGTTTCAATGCTGTGATGCATTGTCGATGCTAGAACAACTGCTTTGTTATGTTTTGGTACAAAACTCAGCAAAGTTGTTTTGTCTCTGAAACCATAGAGTGATGATCTTTCTTCTCTATCAGGATTTGCGAGGAACTCTTGAGGTATTAGCTTTTTGTCCTTCTTGAGTGTACCGACATAGGTCAGTTGTCTCTTGAGGAGTTCATCTAGAACCTCTACACAAGAAAACCAGTTATCAGCGGTGACATTCCTGTTGCTGTGTACAATTGGTTTGCATAATCTAATAACTGCCTGACATGGAATACTTAGAGTTTTTTCTTGGTCACTTAGACCAACGGCATCACTTCCTTTCCCTGTGTAAATGTATGCGTTGATCAAATATGATGTTTTCGCATCACACAAACACAGAACTTTTATTCCATATTTTTTGGGCTTATTGGGCATGAACACCCTAAATGAACATCTGCCCCGAAATGGTACTAACATTTCATCTACTGTCACGTTTGGTGAAACTGAATACACGCTTTTGCTGTTTGAGATAAACTGGTCAAACAGTTCAGATATGGGCGCGGCTTTGTCTGTCTCTCTTCTAGCGGGGCGAGTTGTTACGTCATCAAACCTCAAGCACATGAGCAAGATCTCAAACCGTTTTTCAGACATCGTTGCTGAATATATGGGTCGGCTAAAACAGTCTTTAGTAAATAAAGATGTTATTCTTTCATCATTTGAGCTCAAAATGGAAGAGAGCAACTCCAAACCTATAAGAGCATTTATTTCTTCGACATCAGTGTCTCGGTAGTTATTTTTTTTGGTCTGAGCCGATAAACCAGCCCTTACTGAAGCTAACTTTACATTAGTATTTCTAACGATTGAATCCATCATCATAGGATCAAGGAAGAGCTGCCAAACATCTTTTTTAGCTGGTTGATCCCCGAGTGTCCTCGCACGACCTTTGATGCCAGATAAAGAGCGTATTATATTCCTGGCTGGAGTTCTTACGTTCCTAGGAGGTTCCTTACTGCTCCATGCATTTGGAGGGCCTATTTCTTTTTTCCTCTTCCTTTCTACAAAGAAATTTTCTCGTTCATTTTGTGGCAATAAATTATCAATAACAACTTGTTGTTCGTTACCTTCTAACTCATCGTAGTCCTCCCCTTCTCCGTCTTCCTCGTCTGTTGATTCAACTGGGCGATGTTCTCTAGGATTTAGCACAAAATCTGGATCGTCATCCGAGTTGTCCACAACACTGTCACTGTCTGGGTCATCAATGCCCTCTTCAAGCAATAACTCGCGGATATGATCAGAAAAGTCTGGGTCACGAGGATTCAATTTTCGAAGTGGTCGTTGAGGTCTATCCTGCTCATCCATGATGTTCGTGAAGCTTTTATGTTCCAGAAATAACAATTTCACTTCATAAAAGTCACTATTTATTTATGTAAAACTGAGAAAATAATGTCAGTATACTAAGGTGTTGCGAGAACCGAAACCCTCGGTATGTCAGACCGCATGGCACAGTAATACGAACCGAAACCCTCGGTCTCACAGACGAGCACGTTTACAACAAAAGACACGCCAAGGTCAAACGCCTCTGCCAAACTAAGCAATAGAGAGTGTTTTCGGACCGCAGTAGTGGGGGAGGTAGGTACTGGGCTGCTCGCCCGCCAAAACGAACCGGTGTTGCCAATATAGAAAAACAAAATTTCCCCGCGGTCTCAGGGACCGGGGTTTCGGTTATAGTGTTAATTTTTACTTGATCCTAGCCGAGCTTTAAAATGCTCGAGATTTAGTCCTTGTACACTCTACTGTCAATATATGCAAAGAGAATTAATTACAATTGCATTTTTTAAAGTTCTATGTCATCTGAGGTTTTCTGATTTTAAGCTCTATTACAGCAGTGTGTTTTTAAGATTATGGCTATTTGAACTGGTGTATGTTATATAATTATAAAGCCACTTAACCCATATTTAATTTAAAAGAGACATTTTTGAAACATGAAATCTATGTAAAATATTTAAAATTAAGAAGTAAAATATATTTCCTAGTAATCCCTAAGATAAAATAAGATTGTATTGTATTTACTTCCCTAGCTTAGATCTTAGATATTTCTAAAGGGAATGTTTTCAGTTCCTCTCAACAGCTGTTCTCATAACCATATGACATCACTTCCACAAAACTTTTGGGTCCAACAAATTGCTTAAATGCCCCCAGAGCTTAGACATGTAAAAAATCATTAAATAATTTTTTCCAACCAAAAGAAATTTTTAGACCTTTTTTGCTTCCATATTTATTAAAACATTGACATCATAATTTTTATAGTTGATAAAGATTGCAACAGAACCAAATCGATTAAATTATGATCCACCTGACATCGCAAAACAAAGAGAAAAGGAAATAATGAATATCATGAGTACTCCAGAGTTGAGATCCAACGCTTACAGAATACTACAGAGAATCAAGACTGCACCCTATCATGCCAGGTATTTCCCAACCATTTTCCATTCAATCATTTTGCTTAGCCATGTTTTAAGTCAACCTGCCATACAATATTTTTCTTACACTTAACAAAACATTTTCCTTATACTTCTATTGTATTATTTGCATATTAAATACTGATGGCATTGAACATGTTCACTGCTAAAGGCAATTATCAGGTGTTTTTCAGATGCTGATACTCATACACATTAGCCAATTACGTGATGATTCGGGGAACTGGGGGCGCCATGTGGAAACTTACACTGCACAAAACCTAACCTCTAACTGGTAAACAATGCTAACTGCGAAGAACATTCACGCACCAGTGTTATCAGGAAAAAAGCAATACGTATATTGGTTGCAAAGCACGGTATTTCTGGTGCGCCACTACCTGGCACCAGTCGGCCAAACAAGATTTCCCGCACGTAGCATGAAACGTGTTAACAAAACAAAAAGTATACCAGAACAACATGAATAAAGCACAATAACTTTCTGTTTTAAGAGATATTGAAATGAATTTTTTTTAATTTGACAAACTCTGCTTACTCAACTTAGTTTTTTTTATATTTTAAGTCACTAGACAATACATACCTATTCATATCCATCAAATTAACCTTCATCCACTCGCGTGGGCGGCAGATTGCCCCTTTTAGCGAATTTCCCATAGGGAAGAAGCTATTACCGTAGGTCTCATGGTAAGACTTAAGCCCGGGACCATGTTATTTTTTCGTCTTTAGGTGCCCAGAGTCCAAAAACAATAGTCGTTAAAATGTATATATATATATATATATATATATGTGTCTGTTAGCACGATAACTCTCGTAAAAATGGTCCGATCGAGACCAAATTTAGTAGAGACGTGTATTCCTACAAAGTCTCGGACGAGATCGTAAACCAGACATATCGGTCAATGGGAACGGGTAGTTTGGGGGGGTTTTGTACCCCAAAATGGGGTTTTTTGCGTTTTTCATATGTAATTTAAAAAATTTTTAGATTTATTCTTTCACCATTAAAATCAGCTTAAAAAACTACACAGTTAAGTTGCTTAAAGCTTTTCTCTATCTCCAACGGTTACCGAGATATTAAAAAATCTAAACACAGTACGTTGTATTGTGGGGCTCCAATGTTAATCTTAAGGAGGACAAGAAAAAATTAATATTTCCCATGTCAATCAATATTTTGGGATTAAACTTGGTATTTACCTTAATGTTGTTGATACCCACCCGTTTATGCTTAAAAATCATAGTTTATATGTTTATCATGGCAGCAAACCTGCATACTCTTTTCCCATATTAATCATATAGGGAATAGGCAAACTCATTTATTTATGGACAGATGTTGATGAAAGTTGGTATAAATGTTAAGATAAAAATTATTTATGGTAGAAATGACTACTTTCAGTGTTCCTCACAGCAGCTAACCTGCACACTCTTTGCTAATCTTATGGGGAATAGGCAAATAACTCTAATGTTTATGGACGGATTTTTATAATACTTGTCATATATTATTATTATACTGTATTATTGATTTGGAAATTCGCTGAGTATGCAGGTCTGCTGCGACGGGGGTATTTAAGTTTTAGCGTGTATTAGGCCAGTCATTATTTTCACGTTATTTTTAACACCTTGAGTGCTAAGCCTGTCACGGGCAACTAAAACTTCCATAGAGTGCTAAACACGTCATTTGACAGGTTTAAAAATAACATTTTTTTTGCCATAATTTCATACTATTTTACCGCCATTGTGAATGAACAAATTTAGGAGTGTTACGTAAAATATATTTTACCTTAAATACGAACATAAAACATTTATAGTTAAATCTGAACGTGATTATGCAATGCAATGTTTTGATGTGACGGCCAGCTGTCTGCGACAAACGACACAAAGCAGAATGGCCAATTGTTATATTTACTTTGTAGGTTAGAGTTATAATAATAAAAGTTTGAAATTAGTAAACATGTTAGTACACTTTCTATGAATACCTCTGTTGATTCCTTAACTAATTTTGTTAGTTTTTCTTAAGTTATAAACAATAAAAGTCACAATAATGGTTTTTTATTTTTCACATACATACATTGTTCTAAAAAAGTGCAGAGTAAGAAATTTTTTGTAACCTTAATGTATTATATACCAAATTAAAGAATATATTTGACTCTTCAAAACTGTGTACATACCAGATTTTTAGTTTTTATTTTATCAATTTTTAAATATAAGGTAAAAACTCCAGCATTTTACATAGGTTGTGTAATATTACGCTCAGCATTCAAAGTGTTAATATCCTATGTTCAAGTACCCACCTTTAATAAATATACTTGAGTGAAAAAAAACTTTCAAAATGCAAAATGCAATAGGCAGCAAATTGCCGCCACGTGAGAGCTTGAGCTCCACGAGCGGATGAAGGTTAAAAATGTATCATTTATTACATTGGTTTTTGAGTTAAAATAACATAACTGTATCAGGTTGAAGCTGCAAACTGTGGTGACTACAAAGACATTGGGAATGGGTAGTTCGAGGAGATCAATGAAGATAGCAGCTCGTGCCAAGCGGAGAACACTCTTCGAGGTCAGGAACAGCGGACGCAAATCTGAGGGAGAGTGGCATAAGTCGACTCTTCTAGATTTTCAAGCAATTGACTGAACTTATAACTTTTTTATGATTGTTAGATTAAATTATTATCAAAGTTTTATGGTTGTTTTGCCTTAACAAGAGAAAGCTGACAATATTACATTATAATTCTCATTTTACAAAGATAATATAACAGGTTTTGAAATTAAATGCCAGCTGAACACAAATCTTAAAAAAATAGAGCTTGAACCATGCAATTCTTACCAGTTCAAATGATTCAGCATAAGCCTCTTACGATACATTCAACAGAATAGGGAGAAAGAATCAAAATTGTTTTTGTCAAAATTTTGGAATTTAAGTTATCAGAGGATATGTAATTTTATATTAATTGTCCTGAAAAGGAAAAACTGTCAAAGAATGTCTTAGGATATATGTGTGCACAATTTGGATGAAGAAAATACTTTTTCTATATATTTATAAAAGTATAGGAATAGGAGATGGAAGTAATTATTCATTTATATAATTGATAACATTGTTTCAACAATAAATAAGATATTTTGTTTCTGTACCACAAATTTATGATCTCTATGATAAGACAACCACAATGAAACTATCAGAAAGTCTGTTAAAAATTATGTATAATATGTCACAGTATATCTACAATCATTCATCCACTATGATTAAAAAATAAAAGTATTTGATACAGATATATACATTACAGTAGTTGTGCAGAGCAGTTGAGGGTTAGAGAAGGCTATTCTTGTAGATGTTGACAAGGGCGCGCGCTGCGAGCAAAATCATCTCTCTACGAGAAACACCCGTCATTGCATGATGCCACTCTGATGGGTGAACCTGGACACCATGGTATATTAGGGAAATATTCAGCTAAATACATATGAGAATAATACCAAAATAAATTAATAATATAAAAATAATATAACAAAATAAAAGTTTTCTTAGATATACTGGAAGGTTATTAAAAGTTTTATGGGTAAAAATTTGTAGCTTTTGATAAATTTTGTTAACCTATAGCTTTGGAATCTGTAGGTTTATTAACGTCTGGTGATGTACCCATAAATTGATTTGCATGGGACAAATTTATTTAGATTTTCTTTAACAAAAACTATATTTTACAAACTGGACAACCATTGAACTGTATAAACGAACTAGCCAGAGTTCAGTACTGTGCTTCAATGTTAGCAATATGCTATGAAGAATCTGATTTTCTGAGTGATGTATGGTTTACAGATGAATGTCATGTGCACATTAATGGTTACATAAACAAGCAGACAACACATTTCCTTGGATTTGAATGTCCTGACATTGTTGTAGAGAGGCCACAGCTCAGTAAAAGTGTAACCATTTGGTGCGCTGTGTCAGGGAAGGGTATAGTGGGACCATACTTTTTTGAAGGCAATAATGGAGAGACTGTTACTGTAAATCAGTATCGATATAGGGCCATTCTTGATCATTTTGTGTGTAACCTCGGGAGATTTTGTCATGCACGAAACCTGCCGTTAGGTTCACAGTGGTTCCAGCAGGATGGTGCAACCTGTCACACTGCCGTTAACAACATTGCTTTCCTCCGACAAACCTTTGGCAACCATCTCATCTCCCTTAGAACATACTTTCCTTACCCAGCCCACTCCCCCGATCTTACAACACCGGACGCCTACGTGTGGGGAATGTTAAAAGAAAACATCTTCCGTGAGGACCCACCATCTACCATCGTTCAACTCAAAGAAAAAATAACCATGTGTATTAGGAGAATGGAACAACCCCTATTCATTATATAAAAATGATGCAAAACCTAGAAGAACGGTACGAGTGTTGCCTCAAATTGAACAGGAGTCATATTGAACATGTTATTACCCATGTTTAACCGATTTTGCTTCCTTTGACTTGTATGTGTTGTTAAAATTTATACGTAGAATAAAGTATTACCATTTCAGTACTGTTTATTTTGGCTGATACTGTATTTATTTATTTGTTCATGTAAATACTAAATATTTATATTTATAATTTACATACTTTTTTAACATTTCTTTATTCTTGATTCAAGTACTGAACAAAATTAACTTCTAGAGAAGATAAAAAGATGTTTTTTTAAGACTGCAAATTCCTATAAACCTGGTAAGACTGAAAAAAATATTTTGGACAATTCTAGGGTTAAAGCGTTACATTTGATGACGAAGGTCAAATCAATGCCTGGAATTGATGGAATCGGAATTGAAAATCGGGAATCGATATTAAAGAATCAAAATTTTAAAAAATTGGTATCGACCCATCCCTAATGTATATATATATATATATATATATATATATATATATAAAATTGTTATTAATGAAATAAAAACATAGAACCCTTTTCTTATTTCATAAAAAAAATATCAATTCAAGAAGCCCTAATTGGTGAATACTATACTGGAATTTTAAATGTAATTTTCAATAGAGTTGAATCGTTTTGTATAAATTTATCTCAAATTTAAACCGGATGGAAATTTTTATTTCCATTTTTAGAACCATCTGGTGTGCCAATTCATTATATATATATATATATATACATATATACCTAAAGAAGAAAAAATAACATGGTCCCGGGCTTAAATCTTACCATGAGACCTACGATAATACCTTCTTTCCTATGGGAAATTTGCTAAAAAGAAAAAAATCAATTATACCAAACATTTTTTTAAATTATAAAATATTAGCTTTTCCCTCTATATTGGAAACATTCATTTTTGTAAAATAAAATAAAGAACTTTTTAAAACTGAAAACAAACCACCACAATTTGGAAACAGCTCTAACCTCAAAATTTGTTGTCACAACACCTAATTTTTTAAGAACATTTGACATACAATAAAATAAAATTGTATAATAAATTACCTGCAATATTCAAACATGAAAACACAATTTTCAATAAATGAATTAAGAACGAACTGCTGAAAGAAGCCCTGTACAAAATAGATGACTTTGAAGAAACAAAAATTTGGAATTATAACTTCAGAAAAATACCCCCGTCGCAGCAGACCTATGTACTTAGTGAATTTCCAAATCAATAATAATATGTATATAACAGGTTTTATTAATATCCATATTAAATAAAGAGAGTTTGCCTATTCTCCATTAGATTAACATAAAAAGAATATGCAGCTTTGCTGATGTGAGGAACACTGAAAGTAGGCATTTTAATCATAATCTATTTTAATTTTTACTACATACCAAGTTTTATCACTATCTGTCCATAAAAAAGGAGTTTGCCTATTTTCCATAGGATTAATATGGAAAAGAGTATGGAGGTTAGCTGCCAAAAAATGCAACATACTGTGTTTAGATTTTTTAATATCTTGGTAACAGTATCTTTGGAGTAAAACTTTAAAGAACTAACTTGTGTAGTTTTTAGAGCTGATTCTAATGGGAAAAGATAACATTTAATTTTTTGTTAATTACATATGAAAAACACAAAAAGCCCAATTTTGGTGTACGAACACACCCCTCAAACTATCCGTTCTGATTGACCGATATGTCTAGATTAGAAACTCATCCAAATAAATCTAGAAATACATGACTACCAAATTTGGTCTCGATCGGACCAATTTTACGAGACTTATGGTGTCCACACACACACACACACTCACATATATATATATATATAATGAATTGGCACACCAATTGGTTCTAAAAATGGAAATCAAAATTTCCATCCGGTTTAAATTTGAGATAAATTTATACAAAACGATTCAACTCTATTGAAAATTACATTTAAAATTCCAGATGCATTCCAACTAAAGTTTCAAATTTTTTTAAAAATAAACAAATATATTGACAACATACATGAAGATTGCTGGCCATGAGACTACCTATGGGTATTTTGAAACCCATCAGGCTCTTCTGCTCCTCCTCTGGTGTCTCCTCCTGTGCTATCGCTACAATAGCTGTTGGCACTGGAGTCATTTGCGTGAAACTTTCCAGTGTGACTCCCCGTGTGATGTCGCTCAGCACAAGTGCTCCAACATCAAACCATCTGCAACACAACTCAGTATAACAGGCACAGCCTTGTCGGACCAATATCATCAAGATTTTAACATGATATTAAAACTGAACTTTAATGGTCTGCATAGCTTTTATATTAATACAGTCGACTCTTGATACCTGGAACCTTGGTAAATCGAAATAGGCGGTAACTCAAATTATTTTTAATCCCTTTAAAGAATCTGTCTAAGTCAAAATAAAAACGATACACAACTTATAGTACAGTAATTTAAAACTTGGTAATATTTTTCCTCGATAACTCGAAGAGATACATAAATTAGTTTTATGATTCGAAGATCAGTAAACAAATTAAGCTATTACCTCTTTATGTTGAAATTCTCTTAGTCTAAATTCCTGTTTACAAGTCGTTGAATCACATCCACCTAATCTTCTATCTGGTACCCCGTAAAATTTGATAGTGATTTACCAGTTAATAGTTAGTACATATTTATGTACAGAGAGGTAAAATAGAATATTGGACTGATGACAAGAGTTGGTTGAAACTTTAAAATACTTATACATACCAAATTGATCTTTTTGCAGTATAAAGTTTTCAAGCATAAGGGTTATTCTTTGACAGCCAGAACTGGAATTTAAAAATTCAATCTAAGGTAGGTGGTATTTATAGCATAAGATTTCTAAATTTCATTACAGTATCGGTTCCTATGAGTTAAGTGAAGAAAATTGTGAAAAAATAATTAAAATCTCTTAAAAGTTAAACATTTTAATTTTATACTTCAAACCTTTCAGGAGCAATCTGTACTAGGAAATTTTCAACAGCAACAATGGGAGCTTCTGGGTAAAGTACACGAATGGCCTCCACCCGGAGCCAAGCACTGCGTAAGCCAGCCTCGAACCCCACCGGCTGGGAGGCCACACCTCTGCCCTCAGCTGCTAGACCCCTGGATACCGGTCATGAATAAAGTACAAATACTAAAAGGCAATCGGTACATAATACGATACATAATACAAAAATATAGGGTTGTGCGAGCCTGGAATTTTAAGTTTGGTCCGAGCCGTGCTTTTTGAGGCAAGCTTTGTTTAAACCATGTCATATATGTATATGATAAGTATAACAATATTGATAGCGTGGACTTATTGATGGCATTCTGGCATTCTACACTGGCTTCCGTTGTGGGGTCCTTCATTAAAATGGCTACATGCAGACACTTATTATTTGAAGCCTTCCCAATCTGAATAAATATAGTATTAAATAACATGACAAATCATCAGAAAATTCCTGTACTCAAAAACGTCCCTTTAAAATTTTAAAGTATAAATAAGTTTAGTATATTGATAACAATAATTCATTGATCGGTATTCATTTCAATCAATAAGAAGCTTATTTGTTGTATATGAAGACTAAAGTGTTTCAGTAGTGGTATATTCCTATATATAAATTGTTTACTAATATAATCATATGTTTTTTAAGTCCGTACTCGTTCTTAACTGGAGGTAAATTTTTTGAAATAATAAAAAAACTCTAAACATAATTATTCTCTTTATTTAATATTCAATAGATGGCGACGAGCTTAAAACAATCCCTTAGGTCCATGAAAGATGAACCTGGTTCTCTGAATCAAAAAGGTTCAAGATTTCATATAGCATATAGGAGAACACCTAATACAGTTATAGTTATACAGTTACAGGAACAACACCTGCTGACCTTTTCATTGGAAGAACATTAAGGTCAAGACTTGATTTGACATTTCCTAGATCTTCAAAATAATTGCATTAATGACCAGTCTACTCAACAATCTTGTGAGAGGAGCTTCAAAGAAGGAGACTCTGTATCTTTCAGAATGTATGGAACACCACAAAAATGGAGATTTGGAAAAGTTCTACAAAAACCGGGCTTGTGCCACTATAATATCGAGTCCGGAAATTCTACCTTTAGGAGACACATTGTTCAAATCAGATCAGTCGGTTCTCGAATAAGCGGTGATCGTGAAGAAAACGATCACCAACCTTCTACTACTCAACCTCAATCTTCAACACCTATGCAACCAAACGTCCAAGCCTCAGTTCCCGTATAAAGTAGAAGCTCCAGACACAGACAACTGGTTACAAGGACGACGACGAACATGTGAATCAAAAATTAACCCTAGAAGTGGCAAGCTTTTTACTCTTAACTGTAACATAAAAATAATTACTAATATCTTCTTGAAATATCAAATTTTAAACAAAAAAAGCATAAAACATGCCCCCCCTTATAACCACTAACCACAAAAGCAAAACAGGTGTCCACTGCAATCCCAATTAAGCCTACAAATGCCGTCAACTTCCACCCAAGCCAGTCACCGTTTATTTAAAGTGGGCCCTCCTCTCCGCTCTACCACACATGTGCAAGCCAAATTGGGATTGCTCATGGTCGGGATTCGAACCCTAGCACTTCCGAATGGCTAGAACGTTACCCTCGTCAGTGCAGCGCTTTAGCCGATTAGGCTACCAGTGCATAGGAGTTTAAAGCGCTTACTAGTGAGGAGTTGAAAGGCAGTCTAGTGCACTACGAGAACAGGTTCGGTTGTTTGCCCCCAGAGGGCAACACGGTCACGTAGCCGCTAGTGTCTAACAAGTTCACTAAACTGACGACAGATGCCTCCACCTGCCACTTCTTATTGAATATGTAAATGTGTCGTAAATTACGACTTTGCCAGTTCTAGGGTTAAGGGAGCGGTGCTGTATTCCTATATATCAATTGTTTACTAATATAATAATATAATGAAACTTGGTTATAACGTCATTGAAGGGACCACACAATTAATGACGCTATATCAGAGCGACACTATAAAAGAGGTTCCATAATTTTAATTTAAAACCCAGGAAAAATTGAAAAACACATTTTTTACATAAAATTAAGACTATTAATGAAGGTAATTTGAAATACACATAAAAGTTTATGTTTATGACTGACTGAACTACTCTATACTGTATAAAAAAATCGAGCTTAAAAATATGGCAATGAAGTTCGGCATGGTGAATTTAACAGTTGGTTCGATTTTAACAAACAAGTCCGAACACACGTCTGCTATCTTACGTCCCTCCTCACACGCCCTTATAACTCATACTTTTTCTTTAATCGGCAAAACCTTTCTCTTAACACTTGCTTAAACACTTTCAATGCTGTATTCGTAAATTAAAATAACAAAAAACCAACTGTAAAAGACGTACACTGAACTAACAATAGCTGCACGAACTGTAGGTAAATACCTATGCTATCACAGTGCTTTGACGGGACGTGAGTCACTGACACTGGCCTTGATGACGGCGACAGCGGAAACAAATAACTAAGAAGATAATACAGTAGGATATTGTTAATACAATTGGCACACTGCAAAAACAAAAGGTTACAGGTTAAGTGTAAGAAAGGGCCATGTGGCCCTAACTTTGCCTGTTAAAATAAAGAATTTTTCATTTCATTTCACACTGTGCCAACTAGACATTTAATAGACATGCCACATTATTAAATGGCTGGATTATAGAGACTGCGCTATATGACTAACATGAAAATAGCTATGAACTTACTTTACAGTAACTCTGCTTCCGAAGATGCTTTGAAAAGCCTCTCTGACAGGGCTGATCTTCACTTCTTTGTCAGATGCAACAATCACTTCAAAGTCACCTTTTCCAGATGCTGAAATAATATTGAATTTTATTTAAATTATTTTATTTTATTTTATATTGAAAAACTTATTCAAACAATTAACTGACTGTCTTTCAGAAAGTATCATGGAATTGAAAATTGTAATCGGCCTATCCCTGTTATATATAACATTATATTATATAACATTTTAGCAAATTTTCTACAGGGAAGAAGCTATTACCATAGACTTAAGCCTGAGACCATGTTACTTTTTCGTCTTTAGGTGCCTATAGACCAAAAACAATAGTCTTTAAAATTTATATATATATATATATGTCTGTGAACACGATAACTTTCGTAAAAATGGTTCGATCGAGACCAAATTTGGTATTCCTACATTTGCTTGGACGAGTTCGTAAACCAAACATATCAATCAATGGGAACGGTTAGTTTGGGGGGGTTTGTACTCAAAAATAGGGGGTTTTTAGTTTTTCATATGCAATTTTTAAATTTTATTTTTCACCATTAGAATCAGCAAAAAACTACACGATTTAGTTCCTCAAAGTTTTTCTCTATCTCCAACAGTTACCGAGATATTAAAAAATCTAAACACAGTACGTTGTACTTTGGGGCTACAATGTTAATCTTATCGAGGATAAGGAAAAATTAATATTTCCCAAAAAAATCTTCAAAAATCTTTTATTTAAATCAACAAACTTCCTCAAATAACAAACTGCCATGTGCATGTAGGCTAAAAAAATATAATTTTTTATTTATTCACATTGTACATTAAGCAGTCTTACCTTGGTGTTAAAGTCACTAAGTCACAATGTTTCATTAATTGTAGCAATTATAAAGTAACATAAATATCCAATCTCTATATATAAAATTGAATGTATGTATGTATGTCTGTATGTCCTTTATGCGTTGCCAAACTACTCATCCGATCGCCATGAAATTTTAGGAAGTTGTGCTCTACATTGACAGATAAATGACCTTCCTAGCTGCTTTTCTGATTGTAAGTGCTTATTATTTGCGGATGACTTAAAAATATTCAGATCAGTAAATAATAACTTTGATATAGGAATACTACAAAACGCAATAAACCAACTAAATTCTTGGTGTTCAATTAATAAATTATATCTAAATGTTGCAAAATGTTTTTCTATGTCCTATTCTAGGAAAAAGATTTCACTGGATACCTGTTATCATATTGGAAACATTGCATTAAAGTCTGTCACTAAAATTAAGGATTTAGGTGTAGTTTTTGATACCTCTCTAAATTTCAACGATCATATTCGGGTTTTGCTTGCTGAGTGTCATAGGCTTTTAGGTTTTCTTAGAAGAAATATGGGTTCTTTCAGAAACTTGGATGCTGTTATCAAACTGTACCAGACTATAATCAGAAACAAATTGGAATACTGTGCTGTTGTTTGGGATTCGATCCATCTGTCTGAATGTAACAGCCTGGATGTTTTTCAGAACAAATTTTTGCGCTATTTATACTTTAAAAGATTTTCCCAATCATGTCCTTTTGATTTCCCATCTTCAACCTTAAGAAACATTTTTTCTCTTCCAAAATTAACAGTTAGAAGGAAGATTTTTCTGGCATGTCTTATTCATAAAATCATAAATGGTTCTGTTGATAGTGGGTTCTTACTAGAAAACATTTGTCTTTATGCACCATTCCGTAATATAAGAACATTTAATTTATTTTATTTACCTAGATGCAGAAACATAGCTCATTATAATTTTCCTTTATTTACGGCATTAAGGCTTATAAATGACCATGAATCCGATCTTGATATTTTTAATGATAAGTTAAATGTGTTTTTAAAGAAATGTGGCAACCTTTTTGTTTGATTCTTTACTATATAGAATATGTTATTTGTTAACTTTTTTAATAAGGAGTTGATTTGTCTTTGATTTTGTTTCATTTATATGTAAGTTTTCTTTTCGTATCTAACAACTGTCAGCATGATTGTTCATTTATTTGTACATTATTGTTTTATTTCTTTTTGTTATGAAAGTGATTTAGTTAAGATAGCTGTATTGGAAAAATATTTCTGTAGCTATCATGTAAAATATGTAAATAAATAAATAAATAAAATTATATGTGTCCGGGAAGGTTTTAGTGAAAAAATATTTTCGAAAACTTCATAAGTTTCCATTTTATGGCGTTTTAAATTTCTAATGTTAACCTTATGGAGAGTAAGTTTGTTTACAAAATGTCTACAATGAAAACATTTGATTTCTTAGCTACAGCTGATTGGTTTACTTTCCATTAGCAATATGCTTTACTATTCAATGCCATCTGAACCATTCATTAATGTTAAACTATGAAGTAAATGTGTACTGTAAAAAATGAACAGCTTTATTCACCACGTTCATAGTTTACGGTTTTGGGGGATTATGTATTTATATTTTTATTTTCTGTCTGATTAAAGTCACGTGTTTATATGATAATTACAATGTTTATATTATTACGTTTATTATAATAATCAGCTGTTGTATATCTTTCCTATAAAAGCCGTATTACAGTTAGGTTTCGTTTGGGTTTGGATTGGATTTGAAAATTGTGAATTAATCCACTCAGATTTATTTGTTTTATGGGAATGTTATTAATATGTTTTATCGTTTCAGTATTGTTATTCACTATGCAGCGACCCAGAATATATAACCTTTCACAATGAAGCCGTATTGCTATTCGACTTCAGAACATGGCCAATCTTAAAGTTAACATGTGTTTACTGTGAGGCGTTACGAAGTTCACCGGGTCAGCTAGTACTATAATACAAGCAAGGTTTGTATATATATATGTGTGTGTAAGTATATATATATGTATATTCTTCTTTTTAGCGAATTTCCCATAGGGAAGAAGCTATTACCGTAGGTCTCATGGTAAGACTTAAGCCCGAGACCATGTTATTTTTTCGTCTTTAGGTGCCCAGAGTCCAAAAACAATAGTCGTTAAAATTTTTATATATATATATATGTATATATATATGTGTCTGTTAACACGATAACTCTCGTAAAAATGGTCCGATCGAGACCAAATTTGGTAGAGACGTGTATTCCTACAAATGCTTGGACGAGTTCGTAAACCAGACATATCGGTCAATGGGAACGGATAGTTTGGGGGGGTTTTGTACCCCAAAATCAGGTTTTTTGCGCTTTTCACATGTAATTTTAAAAAATTTATAATTTTATATTTCACCATTAGAATCAGCTTAAAAAAACTACACAATTAAGTTCCTTAAAGTTTTTCTCTATCTCCAATGGTTACCGAGATATTAAAAAATCTAAACACAGTACATTGTATTGTGGGGCTCCAATGTTAATCTTATGGAGGATAGTTAAAAATTAATATTTCCCATATTAATCAATATTTTTGTATAAAACTTGATATTTACCTTCATGTGGTTGGGACCCATAAGTTTATGCTTAAAAATCATAGTTTATGTGTTTATCATGGTAGCAAACCTGCATACTCTTTTCCCATGTTAATCATATACGGAATAGGCAAAGTCCTTTATTTATGGACAGATGTTGATGAAAGTTGGTATAAATATTAAGATAAAAATTATTCATGGTAGAAATGACTTATTTCAGTGTTCCTCACAGCAGCTAACCTGCACACTCTTTCTTATGTTAATCTTATGGAGAATAGGCAAATAATTCTCATGTTTATGGACATATTTTTATAAAACGTCATATGTTAAATTATTGATTTGGAAATTCGCTGAGTACGCAGGTCTGCTGCGACGGGGGTATTTTCTTTTTTTTAACATTAAAATGGCATACTTATAAATTGATTCATAATTCTTAACATTCAAGAAATTGAACAGTTCGGCCAAGGGATGAAATTTACAAACACTATAAACTGTACGAAGAGCTAGTTTCTGACTAATTATTAATGGCTTTAATATCGTGTTGAAAGTTCCACCCCAATGAATAATCCCGTAACTCAAGGTGGACTCTAACCAGGATATGTATAATGTATGCAAATCAAGAGGAGTCATGAAGCCTCTCATGTGGTATAAACTGTAATTTATTTTACGGAGTTTGTTTACAAAAAATTCCACATGTGTATGCCATCTTAAATCAGAATCAATAAATAATCCTAAATATTTCACGGTATCACTTATTTTAATATTGACACAGTTGCACTTACAAACAAAAATGAGAATGACGTTTAATTATTAATTCTTGTTTATATTTAGAAATAGTTGTAGGTTTATATGAAAAGATGATTGAGCTAGATTTGTTTGTACTCACTAAAAGCTTATTTTTATTTATCCAGTTTGAAACTTTTAACAAATCCTGATTTATTTTTACTTCAGCATCAGAAAAAGCGTAAATTTTTGAATGCAAAGTAAGATATAAAAGATCATTTAAAAATATTACAAAAAAGTTCGGTCCGAGAATTCAAATCTGAGGCACGCCAAACCTCACGTTTATGATATCATCATAAACCCCATTTATTTTTACTAGAGGTCTGCGGGTAGTGATTTTTACTGTCGGGTCGGGTCGGATTCGGGTATCATAAGCTAAATGAAAATTCGGGTCGGGTCGGGTTCGGGTATGCAAGTAAAAAAAATGCAGATCAGGTTCGGGTATTACAAGTTAATATTCGGGTCAGGTTCGGGTATTGTAAGCCTAAAATTCAGGTTGGCTTTGGATTTTATTAGTAAGCAAAATGATAATCTAAATAAATTTTGATTGACCTACTTATCATTATTGATGCAAGTCAGAAACCCATCATTGCATTTACCAACTTATTTATTTCACATATAGGCCCTAAAGTCATTAAACACATTATATGTACAGTTCTCTGTTTGGTATATTAACCCCAACAGTTTTATCCATTTAATTAATTATAAATCATAATAATTTATGTTGTAAATAATTAATAATGGGAAAGAATTTTCTCAAGTCTATATGAAACTAAGGATGTATTTTATTGCAGAATAAAAAAACAGAAAATGTATTGAGTCAATACTCTATGCCAAGGGTTCATTAGACCTATGTTATATACTGTCCTGGTTTCTTATTTTTAATTCAACCAATCACAGTCATTGTTCAAATTAAATCAACACTTTCATAAAATGTCAAAGGGCTCTTTAGACTAAAATAGTTATTTTAGAATAAAGTGGTTAATATTTAAAATGATTACAGTAGAACCCCTCAAATATGAACACGTTCTCGGGAAATAAAAAAAATAGTAGAACCCCTCAAATATGAACACGTTCTCGGGAAATCAAAAAAATGTAATCCCTTCAAAAATTAACTTTTCCTTAAAAATTAATTTAATCACTTAAAAATTTTAACTTATTTTTCAAGGTCTAACAAATTTAGGTTTTCCTCGCTTCAAGTCTGTTTTCTTTAACTGTTGAAGTGAAGAAAATCTTCACACGAACGTAATTCCAAGCCACGTCTGTTGTTATCGATACACACATATCAGCAGGTAAACGCTCACTAAACTAGACACAGACAGTAGAAAGACGCGATATGCATCCCTGTTAGTAAGGGTGGGGGCAGGGGGAGAGTGGTTTATTTTTAGCACAGGCTCGACCCGCCAAGGTCACTGCCCTTATGAATTTATTGAGTCACGCACAAGATACAAGATACAAGATACAAATTGCCTTTATTCAGTTATATACAAAGTATACATGAATGGTGTCACTTTTACAAATTTTTCAAGTTATACTTAAAAAGCTAACAGAGCAGACTAACTACATATATTTACAAAAAAGTCAAGAAAGATAGAAAATGAAAAAGCAAAAAACACAGTCTACAAGAGAGTTGAGGTTACTGAAAAAATTCATTAAATTAATTTAAAGGTTTACTAATCAAAAACTGTTCAAGCTTATTTTTAAAAACGCAAAAATTATCTATTGATTTTATGTCAGGCCTGTATAACCCCTATCACCCTGTCTCCCGTCGCCTACCGCACGAATACAGTGACGAAATAAGTGCGTAATATTATTTCCCGGGAAGAAAGGGCTTCAGTCCCAATCAGTTCGGATTTGAGGGGTTCCACTAATGAGGAAATCCGGAACATATCGTTAAAAAAATAAAACAGTTTATTTATTTCCTTTATTCAGTTATATCCTTAACATTATGATTTTTTATTTTATTTGAGTGAAAATCCCGAAACAGCCAGATCACTAAGGCAAATCACAGTTCTGTATTGGTCATATAACATCGTCAACAGTCACAGCAAAAACAATGAATCGCTTGAAAGAATCACGAATCACAGTTTAAAAGGCTTAAAATGTTTTTTGTGATTGAAAAATCACACGTATTCATACCCATCACTATTTGAAACACGACTGGTACGAGCTTCATACTGGTACGACTATTTTGTTGCGTCAAAAGGAGGAACGGTCCCCTGATCACGTAAGCTGCTATTCGTGGATACGATAATAAGCTGTGAATGCACAATAATTTTGAACCGGCAGGGAGACGGCTGGTTGCCTGATTTTCATGAAAGTCTTGGTGACAGTGAGTTTGTGCAATTGAATGTATTAGGACAGTAAAAATTACTTCGAAGTTTGACATCTCGATCGAGAACATCTGTATTGATAATATTGCGTGAACAGGGCATGAATCATAAGTTTTGGACGTAATATTATTACCCGGGGTCTCGGGTTAATTTCAATGTCATCTCGGGTATTTTGTACAACCCGCTGACTTTCGGGTAGTTGATACCCGCTCGACCCGACATCTAATAGAAGCCCGCCTGAATGAAACCCGAGACGAGCCGAGCCGGCCCGACCACTCGGGTTCACACAATTACCAGAAAATACCTGAATTTTCGGGTACCCGCAGACCTCTAATTTTTACTATTTGTTTATTCATATAGGGAATATGCAAACTCCTTTATTTATGGACAGATGTTGATGAAACTTGGTATAATTGGTTAAAATAAAAATCATTTATGGTAGAAATGACTGCTTTCAGTGTTCCTCACAGCAAACCTGCACACTCTTTCCCATGTTAATCTTATGGAGAATAGGCAAATAATTCCCATGTTTATGGACAGATTTTTATAAAACTTGTCATATATTATTATTATTATATTATTGATTTGGAAATTCGCTGAGTAAGCAGGTCTGCTGCGACGGGGGTATTAAGTTTTAATATCAATAGTATTTTTAAGTTATTATTCAGCAACAGTAATAGTAAAAGTAATGAACCAATGTGCAATATATCAATGAAAACACTCTAAGATATATACAGTATTAAATTAAATTAAATAAGATAACATAAAACTAAAAAACATGATATTGTATAGGTTAAAATACTTAAGATTTTTACAATAACTCAAAATACTCACAAAGGAGGCCCAGATCTCTCATTTGGGGGTCGAGAGTCGTAATCACAGTGTCTACTGAACTCTTCGCTTTCTCTGCTACCTAAGGTTGCAAACAGTTATGTTAATCCAGCTATGTCATAAAATTATTTGCTGATAACAATTATTCATATCACAATGTATATTGTTCATCCAATTTATTTTATAACATATAACTGGATAACAAGCTTTCAATCATCTGAATACAAAAGATAGTCAAATCTTAAATTCAAATTTGCCCTCATCTACAATGGGCCAAAAGGAGTTATAAAAAACCAAGTACGATTAATAAATAAATTAATAACAATTTTTTTTATTACATTCTTATTACTAGGCTTGTGTGAGCCTGGAATTTTAAGTTCGAGCTGAGCTTTTTCAAACCTTCACCTGATCTGAATAGGGGTGTACGTACGATGGAGCAAAAAATCTTCGACTTGATGCAATGATGCGATTCAAAGAGAGTTATTCGTTTGCTAAACATCACTCGGTGCTTTCTTTATTTACTTTGATTGAAAATTTGAAAATTAAAAAATTGCATTCTGCAATCTCTAAATTCTTTCAGTGTCTTTCTTCAATATACTGTCTGTTCGTATAAATGCATTCGGCAATGTTTCGCGGTACTTGTTTATCAGTTGTGTAAATATTATACAATATAGGCCCAAGACTGTTGGAAAGTAATATTCAATTTGTTATGTTGGCACTGGCAGAGGCCAGGTGCTTCTTTCATCAACATCTGTCCATAAATAAAGGTGTTTGCCTATTCTTCATATGATTAACATGTTTTAGTCAATAATGTGTTTGGAGGGATCCCGAACTAACTATTACACACTTTTTCAAATCCCTTCTCACTCCAAAAAATATTAGATCGCCGCTGAAAAATTTATTCTTGCAATCAGAGATTTGTAGGTTAGCTTTGACGAAGCCTCAAAATACACACGTACTGTGTTAACATGAAAGCAGACGACGAATATCGGAACAAAAAACCACTTTAAGAACTTAATGTTGTGATTTTAAGCAGTAGTGGACTTCCAGTGAGTGGTGGGCGCTTTGATCTAGCTAAAAATTAGTCTGAAAAAGCCCGAACGTCGTTTCCTGGAAAAATCGCAAAACTTGTTCACTTATACACACACTATAGATTTCCGCCGTAAAACTTCGAATTATCCAAAATATTATTCGAATTAACCAAGATATTTTAACATTGTTTTTATATAAAATTCTAGGGACCAAGACAAAACTTCGAAATAAAGAAGTTTTCGAATTACAGAAGTTCGAATTATCCAAGTTCCACTGTATATATATATATACATATACATATAAAAATTTTAACGACTATTGTTTTTGGTCTCTGGGCACCTAAAGAAGAAAAAATAACATGGTCTCGGGTAGTGATGTGGGCCGGGAATATTCCCGGCGGGCAGGAACTTATAAAATGGGAATATTACCGGGAATATTTCCTTGGCCAGGGAAGATTCCCAAAAACTGGGAATTTATGAAAATTCTTAGATTTTAAATGTTTAAACGCACATTAACAGTTGAAGAATCTTAAAAATAGCTTAACTAAGTAAATTCATAATTTTGGAACCAAGAACTAACATTTTATGCAATAATTCCTGTATATAATCAAATGGGAATATATGAAACTACATATTTTAACTCTTAAACCAAGTTTAGCTGACTATCGAGATAAAGAGGGATTGTTTTCAAGTTCAAGGAAGTTTCTTTGGGAAGGAATGGACGATAAGGATAAAATTATCAGGCCTCTGTTGTGGTGGAGGGGGTTAAGAGGTACATGTGACTTGGCCGATGTAGCAATAAGAATATTGGGGGCACCAGTGACCTCAGCTGCAACAGAACGTACATTTAGTACGTTTTCTTGGATACATTCCAAGAAAAGAAATCGTCTGACTTCTGAGCGAGCGGCAAAGCTAACTTTTCTTGCTTACAACTGGAAACTAATCAAAACGCTCCACCTCCAAACGAGAAAAAAGAAGCAAGCAAGGGAGCAGAAGGCAACACAGGGGAAGCAGAGCAGGAAGAATGTGAAGAAATCTTTGAAATTGATAATGATGAGGAGTCAAACCATGATTACGATGAAGATGATTTTTTTGGATTTGGAAATGTAGAAGAAGAGAAGAATGATGAGATGGACATTGATTTGGAAAGTGACAGTGATTAGAGGCATTAGGAAGTAAGGTGTAGAAAAGAACATGTAAACATACTATAAACTACAAGCCTGTAAAACGTTTTCTTTCTAGCAGTTTTAGTTTGATTTTTATAATATTTTTACATTTTGGTAATTTTGTGTTATGTTTCCATTTAACTATAATATTTTTAACATTTGAGAAAAAGAGAAAGGCATTAGTAAGTGAGGTGTAGAAAAGAACATGTAAATAAATATACTATACATTACAAGCCTGTAAATTTTTCTTTTTAGTAGTTTTAGTTTGATTTTTATAATATTTTTACATTTTGGTAATTTTTTTGTATGAGTCCATTCAATTATAATATTATTAACATTTGAGAGAGGCATTAGGAAGTGAGGTGTAGAAAAGAACATGTAAACATACTATACATTACAAGCCTGTAAACGTTTTCTTTCTAGTAATTTTAGTTTGATTTTTATAATATTTTTACATTTGGGTAATTTGTTTGTGTTTCCATTCAATTATATTATAATACTTTTTAACATATAAGGGTGTTTGTGCTTTTTTGAAATTCCCCAATACCTACTTGACCTATTAATTTGGGTAATTTTTCATTAAAATTTATAAATTCCCGGAAACATTATTTAATTAAAATTTTACACTACACTTTTTTTTAGTTTTAGAGTTTGTTTTATCAATATAAATAATGCTTTTACCAATTAATAAACAGTTTTTTGAGCTATGTTAATAAATAATCATAAATTCCCGGGAATTTATAAATTTTGGGAATATTTCCGGGAATATTTCCCTGGTTTTAAATTCCCGGGAATTTTACATCACTATATACATATATTTATACTCAATTTGGCCTAAATAGCACAAATTACATTAAAAAATAATATTTGGTACAAAAATTTTTAATTATTTTCTAAAACCAACCATATTTTAAGTTTTAAGGTTGCAAAATTTAGACTACCATTTACTAATGAGAAATACATACAGTAGAGTATAGGATTAGAATAGAATAGAATCTATTTCATCTGCTTGTACATTATATTTACATATATCTGTTAATTTCAAATAACAGAAACAAAAATATTTATTAACTATCCTTAATACTTGCCAGACTGTAATAAATAGTCTGACAGGGACGGTGGCGACGTCCTGTAATCCAACTGCTTGAAGGCCACGAATTGTGGATAGTTGTGAGAGAAGGGTGGTGGATGTGGATTCTCTTGTGTAGATTAACATCCTCACTGTTGAATACTGCATTAATCCGCAAAGACTATCCTCATAATTAGACCAATTCGTAATTCTGAGGCCGTGGCTTGGATCCCACGTTAAATTGTAGGTCCATCAGTTGCCATCGGCTGTGGGAGAAAAGTGAGTTTTGAGGAATCCTTTTGCGTAAAAAAACGAGCAAGAAATAAGGGGCAAATATGTAACAATGTTAATTAAAAAAAAAACCTGAATTTTACAAAAAGGACTATGTTTCCTGCTCTTTATAAACGATCTTTCTGTAAATTTCTTTAAAAATTATTCAATTTTCAGATGGCACTACGATTTTAGTAAAAATCACCTTCTAGTCACTTTGCAGCAAGACGGGAGGGTGACTGTTAGATTGAAGTCAGGGGAATGCATTGATCCTACTTAAAATACTAGATTCTTAGGATTGAACATTAATAAAAACTAAAAACATCCGCAGCAGACCTGCGTACTCAGCGAATTTCCAAATCAATAATATAATAATAATAATATTTGACAAGTTTGGTCAAAATCTGTCGATAAACATGAGAATTTTTGCCTATTTTCCATAAGATTAAAATGGGAAAGAGTGAGTAGGTTTGCTGCTGTGAGGAACACTGAAAGTAGCCATTTATACCATCAAAAATTTTATTTTTAACATTTATACCAACTTTCATCAACATCTGTCCATAAATATAGGAGTTTGCCTAATCTCCATATGATTAACATGGGAAAAGAGTATGCAGGTTTGCTGCCATGATAAACACATAAACTATGATTTTTTAGCACAAATGTATGGATCTCAACCACATGAAGCTAAATATCAAGTTTCATCCAAAAATATTAGATAATAAGTGAAAAATTAATTTTTTTTTAATCCTCCATAAGATTAACATTGGAGCCTCAAAAATACAACGTACTGTGTTTAGATTTTTTTATATCTCGGTAACCGTTGAAGATAGAGAAAAACTTTAAGGAACTTAATTGTGTAGTTTTTTAAGCTGAATGCAATGGTGAAATATAAAATTAGAAATTTTTAGAAACTACTTGTGAAAAACGCAAAAAAAACCATTTTGGGGTACAAAACCCCCCCAAACTACCCGTTCCCATTGACCGATATGTCTGGTTTACGAACTCGTCCGAGCATTTGTAGGAATACACGTCTCTACCAAATTTGGTCTCGATCGGACCTTTTTTACGAGAGTTATCGTGTTCACGTCCTTTAGATATATTCAATATATATACATATATGGCATACATATATTTAGTAAAATCACCTTCTATTGTTTTTGGTCTCTGGGCACCTAAAGAAGAAAAAATAACATGTTAGATTAACTCTTGCCATGATCCTACTTAAAATATAGATTCTCCTATGGTTGAACATTAATAAAAACTAAAATGGTCCGATCATCTGAGTCGAATAAATTCGTCTTTGGCCAAAGCTTTGTTTGGATTAAGAGTGATTTTTAGGACAACTGGTCTAAATGCAGCTCATACAGTTTACCATTCGTCATGTGCAGGTTACTGTTTTGTCAATTTGGGGTGGCTCTCT
>CM041786.1:102149943-102486856 GCA_023375725.1 Nephotettix cincticeps | reverse complement strand
TTTGTTATGTTGGCACTGGCAGAGGCCAGGTGCTTCTTTCATCAACATCTGTCCATAAATAAAGGTGTTTGCCTATTCTTCATATGATTAACATGGGAAAAGAGTATGCAGGTTTGCTGCCATGATAAACACATAAACTATGATTTTTTAGCACAAATGTATGGATCTCAACCACATGAAGCTAAATATCAAGTTTTATGCAAAAATATTGAATAATATGGAAAATATTAATTTTTCCCTATCCTCCATAAGATTAACATTGGAGCCTCAAAATACAACGTACTGTGTTTAGATTTTTTTATATCTCGGTAACCGTTGAAGATAGAGAAAAACTTTAAGGAACTTAATTGTGTAGTTTTTTAAGCTGATTCCAATGGTGAAATATAAAATTAGAAATTTTAAAAAATTACATGTGAAAAACGCAAAAACCCCCATTTTGGGGTACAAAACCCCCCCAAACTACCCGTTCCCATTGACCGATATGTCTGGTTTACGAACTCGTCCGAGCATTTGTAGGAATACACGTCTCTACCAAATTTGGTCTCGATCGGATCATTTTTAGAGAGTTATCGTGTTCACAGACACACACACACATATATACAGTAGAACTTGGATAATTCGAACCTCAAGGGACCAGAAAAAAATTCGAATTATCCAAAAATTCGAATTAGAAAAGTTTATGCAAGTGGTTGAAATAAACAATCAAACATCATGTTTTAACATTGTATATTAAAAAAGTTAGGTTAATGAAGATATTATTGATTAAAAATCCTAATTTTTGTTAAATGTCAATAATGTGTTTGGAGGGATCCCGAAACTAACTATTACAAACTTTTTCAAATCCCTTCTCTACCTCCTTGATCGCCGCTATTTATTCTTGCAACGTCAGAGATTTGTAGGTTCGCTTTGACGAAGCCATCATACACACGACGTGTTAACATGAAAGCAGACGACGAATATCGGAACAAACCACCACCGATGATACACACAGATGTCAATGTTGTGATTTATGAGCAGTAGTGGACTAGTGAGTGGGGTGGGCGCGTTGATCTAGCTAAAAATAGTCTGAGGACAGGAAGCCCGAACGTCGTTTCCTGGAAAATCGCACACAATGACTTGTTCACTTATACACACACTATAGATTTCCGCTGTAAAAACTTCGAATTATCCAAAATATTATTCGAATTAACCAAGATATTTTAACATTGTTTTTATATAAAATTCTAGGGACCAAGACAAAACTTCGAAATAAAGAAGTTTTCGAATTACAGAAGTTCGAATTATCCAAGTTCCACTGTATATATATATAAAAATTTTAACGACTATTGTTTTTGGTCTCTGGGCACCTAAAGAAGAAAAAATAACATGGTCTCGGGCTTAACTCTTGCCATGAGACCTACGGTAATAGCTTCTTCCCTATGGGAAATTCGCTAAAAGCTTGACTTAAATAAAGAAGAATACAATTCGCAAGTCAAGAATTTTTTTATAAGTTTGAAAAAAACGGAAGAAGTAAATCAAAGAATCGAAAATGATACGAAACTGCAACATAAAAGAACTTTGGGCTAGTTTGTAAAAGGCTTTCTCATACAAGCTGTGACAAACTAGTCACTAAACTACTGTACAGCAATGAAATAGACGTTAACGTTAAATAGGGAAAACGAGGCAATTGTGATTCAAGAACTGAGAGCATTGAACTTGGAAATTAATGAATGATTATTGAAGTGAAGTGTCCTTTAGCTGCACTCCTGATGATTGCCCAAAAGAAGGGGATATTCAACAGTTTTTTTAGGATAAATAAGGAAACCAAAATACCCATGTCGCAGCACACCTGCATACTCAGTGAATTTCCACCTCAATAATATGGCAATAATAATAAAAATATATGACAAGATTGATAAATCAATACCTGTTGATAAATTAGAATTTTGCCTATTCTCCGTAACATTAACATGGGAAAGAGTAAGCAGGTTTTCTGCTTTGAGGAACACTGAAAGTAGGCATTTTTACCATAAACTATTTTTATTTTGACCACATACCAAGTTTTATCATAAATAAAGGAGTTTGCTGCTGTGAAGAACACAAACTTTTTTATCATAAATGTATGGATCCCAACCACATGAAGCTAAATACCAAATTTAATCAAAGAATATTGGTTAATAATGGAAATATTAATTTTTCCTTATCTATATAAATAAAATTAGAGTTTTGTCTGTACATTGCTCAGAATTATTCATTTTTTGATTATTCTTACTTTTCGTGCGTTAGGGAAGCCGAAACCGGTCTTATCTCATTTTTGTCTGTTTGTCTGTGACGCTCCAAGAGGCATTTTACACCGTCTCCTTCGAAAAAACGGGAGAACTGATTACAATGAAACTTATTTCATGTATTCTCTAAATTCCAGAGAAGGTTTATAAATGCTTGAAATCGCCCGCCGACCCTTGAAAAGTAAGTAACGAGTATTTAAAAATCCCAATTTTTATGTGATATTCGTCACATTTTGCTTCAGTTTTAAATGAATAACCTACTGGTAATAATCAGCTGTCTTTGTAGTTTAAAAATTTAATAGAAATGGAAACAAACAGCTGTCAAATCAATATTAGTTAGTTTATATTGGTCATTGATTTTAAACCCATTTCGAAATCATACTATATTAAAAAGTAATTCTAACGTATAACTAATTATAATAGTGGCATAAATGTTCTAATCTATTTCATTGTAAAGTAATGTTAAGCTAATGTAAAGTAATGCTCCCACTCCAAATTTATTTCTTGTAACAATTGATGGTGAATCATTATATATAAACATCCCTCATGACGGTGGTCTGAAGGCTGCCAATTACTTTCTAAATACTAGACCCATCCATTCTAAGCCCTCCACTAGTTTTCTGACTACGTTGATTCATATGATTTTGACTATGAACAACTTTAACTTTTTAAACAAAAATTTCTTACAGACCAAAGGTACAGCGATGGGAACACGTATGGCCCCTTCCTATGCCAATCTATTTATGGGTCTAATAGAATTTTGCTGTTTGAAATTTACCTGGAACTATTCTTCAAAATTAGTCACATTTTTAGACGTTGACGTATTTATTAGTAACAATAAATTAAAACAAAAATTCATGTTAAAGATTCCAACAAAATGCAATACTTGCACTATCAGAGCTGTCACCCAATGTACATGAAAAAATCTATTTCAAAAAGGCTGTTGATTCGTGCAAAATTACTATGTAGTGACAGGTCTGAATTTGAAAAATATATATATCTAAATTAAATTCTGCTTTCATTGAAAGAGGTTACCCCCAAAAATGTTAAATAACCATTTTAAAAATCCAAAAAATGTAAACAAACATAACTACTCCAAAGACCCTAAATTTATCACAGAGTATTTTCCTGGACTACATAAAATTAACACTGTAATGAAAGCAGCATTTAACATTTTAAAATCTTCCCCAGTAACTCAAAATTTATTTACCAGACCACCTCGTGTTGTTTTCAAAAGGCCAACAAATTTAAAAAACATGTTGGTGAGACCCAAAATTCAAAATTCCTGGCCTAAAGAATTAGGTAATTGTCATGGCTGTGAAAATTAAGTATAATTCCACTGAATTTAAAAGCAGTGTGACTGACAAAGTTTATCCAATACAGTAGAACCTCGCTAATCTGTCACCTGCGGGACCGGGGAAATGGTCGGAACAAAACAAAATAACAAAAAGGTCGGATTATCAGAGGAACTCGTATATTAACATAAAAACTGTATTTCGAACAAAGAATATAGCATAAAGATTTAATAAAAAGCTACTGTACTGATGAACGCTACAGAAAGCCTAAAAACATTAAATAAATTAATTATTTAATAACAATAACGTACAAAAAGTGTCCATTATGCACTTACAGAGTATGCTGTAGTGACGAGAAAGCATAACACTTCAATACTGTTCAATACTGTACGTGGCCTAGGTACAGTTGCTGCATCATGTAGCCTAGATGTTCCGCTATACACACTATGTATTACTGTATGAATATAAAAAAGAATATAAAACACAGTTCAGGAATGTTTTGCAGTAGGGTCAAATATCTTGTAAAACACTGTATGTACTGTACATCGAAATCGTCATCGTCATCGACAGGTTTCAACTTGAACGTAGTTACGAAGTAAACAAATGCTGTAAATTTCCGCTAGCGTGGTCGGACCAAGCGAGGAGAATGCCGCCGAGGACGAATTAGCGGAAGTCTGTTGTGCCGACGGGCACGGTCGGACCAACCGAGGAGTCGGACCATCGGAGGTTTGACTATCGAGGTTCTACTGTAGTTGGAAAGTCAACGTGTGAAACCCACAATGTAATTTACCAACTATCATGTAAACATTGTCAAAAAGACTACATTAGTCAAACATCAAATTCACTTCGAGTTCGTATGACTGGCCATCGTTTTGATGTGGTACATGAAGATCAAAGGAAACCTATTTATAATCATGCTTCTCACCACAACCAAAATTTTGAAGGCTGCTATGAGCTTAAAGCCCTACACAAAATTAAACCACATCAAAATGCAAAAAATAACCAACTAATTTTGAGAAATTCTGAATTGGCACACCAGTTGGTTCTAAAATCAAAATTTCCATCCGGTTTAAATTTAAGATAATTTGATAAAAAACGATTCAACTCAATTGAAAATCACATTTAAAAATTACATGTTTAAATCTCTATATTTATTTATTTTAAAATGTATCAAATCATATGTTCCATATTTAAAATTTACCGACAAGACAATCAATCACCTGTTAAAATATTTATTCACTGTTTATTATTGTTTATTGTGCTATCATTTCTATTTTCTAAAATGCTTGAAATCGTTTATATATTTATTAGACAAACATTCGCTTAACTTTTCATTTTCATTTATTCTATCAAACCAGTTGAATAATTATAATTATATTTATATATATATATATATATATATATATATATAAACACATAAACTACTGAAACAACTAGTAACAAAATAGTGTTTGAGGTACCTTGTTGAGTAGCTGACCAGGATTGTAGCCTCTGACCCATCCCAGCAGCCCTGCACCTGCTCCTGCTGGAGGCTCTGGGGAGGGAGAAGCCTCTGCCGCAGAGTCCGCACTTGGGCTGCTCACTGGCACTCCCTTTTCTGCTGGTATTATTGGGCTACAAGAAAAGTTACTGTTGTCTCTTTTGGGATTAAGTTTCTGTCAAATAAACCATTTATATAATTAAGTTAATATTTATGAACAAGAGACCAATTTCTCTATAATTTAGAAAAATTATTCTTTATAGGGCCTATTAAGTGAAATTTAAGTTCCCCTGATAACCTTTACTCATAGAAAATAATTTTTACACCCTAAGTAGCTGACTAATAGATGCAGACGATGTTTGTGTTGGGTGATAGTATATTACCTAGTCTTTTATCTTTGGTGTTTGTGGTAATTGGGTTTGAAGTAATAAAATAATAGCAAATCTTTTTGGATAATTTTGCATTAAGGCACTAATAGTCTTGCAATGAAAAATTTGGCGCTCATGGGTTAAAAAATTCTAACTCTATATTGTCTAGTGCAGGGATCATGACTACGCTAACCCGGGACTATTTTTTGTAGCACTCGGGCTGTAAGAATTAAAACGAGATTTATTGAAATTTAATGAAAAACTACAAAACACTTATATAGCCTACATTATATTGTCTTATCTAATCAACATACATTATCTCCAACTTTTTATTTTTATTGATAAAATAAAATAATGCTATAGTTGAATTTGATGTTAGTTTTCCACTTGCACTTGTGGGCTTTTCTTCGTCACATTTAAAGAAAAAAGTCCTTCAAGTAGCATAAAAACATGTTTTAGCATCAAATTTTCAAAAATGTTTCCTTTTTTGTCCAGAACCCAATTGTGCTGAGGGCTATTCCATGCCCCCGGATATAAACAATCACGAGTCGCCACTGCTTCCAGCCCCAAAATTTTTAAAATACCAATTGGCTCTCTGAGAAATCCGAGTGAGGATCCCTGGTCTATACTAGGCGCCACGAGAGAAGTCCATTGAGCCCTAGGCAATAGGACACGGACGCGACTGCGCCGTTGCCATAATGAACGCTGCCTCTCGTATTTCAAACAAAAAGTGTCAATAATGTCATTAAATATTATATTATATTATATTATATATATATATATATATATATATATATATATATATATAATATAATATAATATTTAATGACATTATTGACAACCCAATTACCCCCTTATGGGAAATTGGGTGGTAAATTTTTTAATTGAGCTAATACAGTATTCTCGGTTTAATTCAGTTAAAATAAAAAATAAAAACAATATTTGGTGAATATAATAATAATAATAATTAATTGAATATAAAGGAAGAGAGAAAGAAGATGAAAAAAGTCACCAAGAGATGGAAGATAGTAAGAAGGCTGCTAATTTCACATCCTCCGAAGAGGAAGGTTTTGATTTTATTTCGGATGAATCTGATGATGATCTTGATGATGACAGTTGATAATTGAAGGTTCAGATGATGAAATTAACTTAGAGATTAATCAACCATCGACATCAGGTGAGCCTATAACAGCATACGCCTTAGCTCAATCTGAAGAAGGGTGACCAATGACCATGTTGCTGCCTGCTACGGCAATCAGTGGTTCATTGAGAAGGTGATCGGGATATCTTCCTTCACCAACCAACCAGGTGCAATAATGTATTATCACCTGAAATATGCACAGTCCAAGGGAGCAAATGAGTTCATTTGGCCTGAAAAAGTGAATGAAGTTCCAACTCTACTAGAAGACATTTTGAGCCCCAAAACTCTTGAGTTCATGACACATTGAACTCAACACAGAAGACCTAAACAAGTCACAAAACTATATTATAGTTATTTAGATAGAGACTGCAGCAGCTCAGATTGATCTGATGTTGTAAACCAGTGAATGAAATTATTTACACAGCCTCTCTTGTTTTATATCGCACAGAGAACTGAAAAATCGAGGCTTATTTTCTAAAGTTTTGAGACCATATATCATAGTTTTTACCTAATTGGAAAAATATTTCTCCCTATTTTCCTGTTAATACTACTAATGGACTCTTTGTATTGGGAATTTAAAACCTGCAGGTCATAATGATTAGTTGTAATTTACGATCAAAGAAATTCTACGAAGTTTATAAAAACAATGTTTGTCATAGCAAAATTCAGAGTAAAAAAAATTTTTTTTAGTAAAACCTACTTGAAAATGTTGCCTTTAGTCTTCTTTTTAAGACCCAATTGCCCATCTTTAATTACCATTTAGTCTTATGGGAATGTTGACCTACCACCCAATTACCCCCATGGGGGTAATTGGGTGGTAAACACATTTTATTTTATTTTATTTATTTTTTGTTAACTATGGGGAAAGTTAAAACCCAAAAAAGATAGGTTTCTGTGTTATAAAATCAGTTAAGTAGGCACTACACAAAAAAAAATAGGAAAAGTGCCCTAAGTAGATACATTTTTTAAACATACCTCCCAATTCCCCCCGCTTACTATATATAATATTAATTAAAATTTGATATTATTTATTTGAGTTTTTGATTATGGTCATTACATTTTTTCATTAGCTAGGCAATAGGACTAAATAAGCAATAACTTATTTATGTATACGTCTGGCACAGTTACGTAGATAGTTTTGATTTTTGTGGTTAAAATCTGCCATTATGTATATTTCCTATAATAATTATACATTTTCTTATTCCTGATTAAATTCTAAATCAAATGTACATCTTTGATTTTTACTTTCTCCCCTTATACGTAGTATATGGAGAAAGTATTGTTTTCGTTAAAATTTTCGAATTTGAGTTGAGGGTGGATATATCCGTTTTGGGGTCCCCTGAATCCAAAAAAGTGGGTTTGGAGGTGATGTCTGTCCGTCCGTGAGTCTCTTTGTGTGTGTGTGTGTGTGTGTGTGTGTGTGTGTGTGTGTGTGTGTGTGTGTGTGTGTGTGTGTGTGTGTGTGTGTCTGGATGTGTACAGTGCCACAGCCTACCCCGTTGGTCCGATTTAGATGAAATTTGGCATGTATGTATATATTCACGGTATCTCCAGGCGTTTTTTCATTTTTTTTAATTTTTAATTTTTAAGGGTAGTTCACCCCTAAAAACCCTTAAAAACGTGAAAAATCCAAATTTCTCAAAAACGGCACTAACGATTTTGATTATAATTTTATAGTTTATAGTGCACAGAGTACTAAATAATTTGACACCACCCGCATGTCTGTAAAAATGACGGTTCAAAAGTTATGGGCTTTTAAATGTCAGAACAATCTATTTTTTAAATTTTCAGTGAAAACAATAAAAGTAAAGTATAATTTGACATCACCATTAAAACCTGCTTAAAAACTAAACAAATTAGTATTTTGAATTATTTGTCTACGACTAACGGTTCCAGAGAAAAGTTAAATTTACTGTTCATGATAAACACAGTAAGTTGTCTGAAAGCGTCCAATGTTATTCTTATGGAGAATATTAAAATATCAATTTCTTCCTAATTTTTTAACTGTTTTCCATGAAACTTGGTATGAAGTGTAAGGTCAAATCACCCAACAGAAACAACTCAAAAAATCTTGGTATTACCGGGGGGGGGGGGTGTTTCCCCCCCCATACAATTTTAACAATTAATTTAACTTTGTCTCTCTTGTTTTTATTTTAAGAAATGGGATGATTATTTTTGAAACAATAAATTATTAAATGATATTTAGATAAACTTTTAAGAATATGATAGTTTTATTACAGATTTTCTTTTTTAAATTGACTTAAGGGAGAAAGTATGTGTCAGTCCACTGATACCGTTTATTTATTACTTGTATCTTAATAATTTTAAAGGCCTCATAACATGAAAGAATAAGTATTTTTTGGTTATGTCTGGACTTGAACCTATAGCCTACTTCTATTAATTTTAAATAAAACATTATAATTTTCATATTGCTTCATAGCCCATTTTATCTAGTTTTGAAAAATATATAGTTTTATAGCTGTTTAAAAAATGAGATTTTTAAGCTATTTATGTAAACATCTATGCCTAGTGTCAGAAATGGCCTAGCGGTTATATAGGGTTAAGGATAATATCACTAATAATAAATAATTATAATATAATTATCCATGTATTATTAATTGTGTTCTTAAACATAGTATTGTTTTTAGCAAAAAGATTTAAGAAATGGACTTGAGAATACAGTAGAACCTCGATTATCCGGGGTAATCAGCGGGAGAGGGGGCACGGATAACTGAAAACGCGGTTAATCGGAATGAGGAAGTATTCACGTAAAATCCACCCTAGTTTATAAATACATTGTTAGTGTTATCAACATACGCTTTAAACAGATCTTCGTCAACTGATAACTTCGAATGCGGGCAGTTTGTTATCGTATGCAAACCATTATCTGACATTTTTACAAAGACTATACACAACTTAAGACAAATTTAACTAAAAATATTTCAATACACAAACAAACAAACAGTTAAATTGAAACAATAGATTTAATGAATTGAACTGAAACACTAGTTCAAAACTGTAACTCATCGACAGAATAATCAAAACTGACAACTAAAAAATTAAGTCAGCTGATCTGTTGTGCAAACAAAACACAGGTGAGAAGAGGGGTGATGACTCATCGACTTCCATCAGTCTCCTTCCTTATCTCTCTTCCTTTGTCCATCTTCTCTCTCCTTGCCCACACACATGCGCAGTATTTAGTGTGCAATCTAGTGCATGTGTCGTCATGCCACAACACAAATCTGATTGGTATCTGATTGGCTACGGGCTAATAATGTTCAGTTTGTTTCAAAACCAATTTTATGTTAGTATAGAGTATTATTATCACGTATTTGAGATTAAAAATAGTTTTCATGAGAAAGTTAACAGTGAAAAACTTCTTTTAAAATAATAATTTTTTCCAGTTTTGGACCCCGGTTAACCCGCCTGCCGGTTGATCCGCCCACGGATAATCGAGGTTCTACTGTATGTATAAATGTTTCTTTAAAGTCAAACATGATAATTCATTCAGCATACAATAAAACCCTTAGCAAATATATGAAACATGTTTGCTTATTATTTGTACAGCAATTGTCTAAAAGGTTATCTACCGGTGAGTTTTGAAACAAATACGGTAATTGAACTGGTTAACTATCTTTAACCAATGAACAGTACATAAAACAGCTTTATACTTCAAAACTAATTCGGTTGACACTTTTATATTATGCATAAACTACAACTATAACTTTTTTTAATGTTTTTAATTCAATTCTCTTTAATGCTATGTTAAAACTAAACAGGCATTTGATTTATTAGTTTTTTTGTGCGCCAAACTCAAAAAATGCATTACAGCAGGTTAACCGAAATCGGGTTAACCAAAACCCGGGTTAACCGAAACGGTTCCATAAATAATAATAATAAGTATGCAATATGTGAACAGCGATCTTCTATCTCCAGAAAGAATGCTTACGTGACTTTTTGGTGATGCGCGGCGGACATAGAGTAACGGCCGACATTGAGTATTCCATAGTTTAATAATGATTTCTGATTGTTTTGATCACTGAAAAGCATTGTGTTTGATTTTAGATGTCTTCCTGTAATTATTAAGGTAATTAGACAAAAAATATTAATATCAATTATTATTTAGATGGCTGTGGAAACTGTGTCGTCCTGGTTACATTATGAAGTCGTCTGCATCTGACTCGTTTCGTATCTGTCGCCGGTCACATTGTTTGTTACAGTTGACAATCTTTGTGTATGCTTGTGTTTTGATTTATAGTTATTATTAAAATGTTTACTAATGAAATTTTGAGATGAAATTTCGGATGTTATTGAATTAAGTTGTTTAGTTTATTCTATTTTATAGCCCATTATAACATTTTTTAGCTTAAATAAAACACTGTATTGTAAAGACTTTGATTGTAAATCATTTTTTCCTACACACCATATTAATGGGCAATTTTAAGCATATAACAGTTTAACTGAAAAATTGGTTATCCGAAACGGTTCTCTCCCCTTTATTTCGGTTAACCGAGGTTTTACTGTGTTCGGCTAGTTGGGGGGAGGTAAAATAGTGAGGAATGAGTTCGGCAACGTTACAAGGAGCTGATTGGCAGACTCAATATCGCAAGCTGTCTTGGCCCCTCCCTCACCGGACTTCTCTCGTGGCTCCTAGTATAGTGTATCAAATCCTAGCAGAAATCAATGTACTATGAAATCTTGGAATTGAGATATCTTTAGGTTAATGTAATAAAGTCAAATGTTGATAGATTCACAGACCTGAAAGTGGTAGGGTGAAAAGCGAGGGGAGAAGCAGCTGTGACATCAGACAGTGACACAGGAGGTACAAAGCTAGGTAGAGCCGAAGGAGGTTCCACCACAGACAAAACATTTCTCTCAGCCTCTAAAAAAACCCAAAATCTGTTGTTCTGGATGTAACGTTTTAAAGTTGTATGATACTAATTTACCAGTGAACTTAAAAGATATTATTTGAATTAGTATATAATTTTAAATTTTAAAAAGTTATTAGGATGCAAAAGTCAGAGGAACTAAGAATAGGGCCTGTCTGAAGTCTCATAATTACTTGGTTGATGTAAACTTATATAATTTAAACATTTTGCCTTCGAAAGAACAAATTCAAAGGTTGAATCTCCACTGTTGGACAAATCGTCTTGTATGATTGAAACACTTATATAACTTATAATATTCATTAAAGAAAAATATAATTTTAGGTTTTACTTTTAAACCTAATATTACAGCTCCAAAACTAATACATATGTATTATTTAATGTAAGGTTACATCTGATATATTGAAAGAATATTATCTTAACTAATTGTTCATGAAACGTTTTAGTTTTAAAATTAAATTGACAGTTTTATTTGATTTTATACTTGTAAATACATAATTTACCCCACTAATATATATGTAAAGGCTATTTTGTATTGTTATATAAAAATTTCATTTACACTTCAAACTTGTAAATTAATCCACAGGTTAACTGCAAGAGAGGACTGGATTCAAATTTTATATAGTTGAATAATTTAAAACATCTGAAAGGAAATATTTATTAATTAAAACCAGCACATTTTAAAGAATCAACTAACTATATAAAAGTAAAAAAACTAGTAAAGAATAACATTGTACATCTACATATTTCTTTTCAATAAGAAGGTCAAAGGAAGTCAAAGCAGGACCAAATAATCTTATTTTCGAAATAAGAGAATGTGAGCACAATAACAAAAGTTACCTGTAACTGATGATTTTGATTGATTTCCAGGCCGTATCTTTGAGCCAGTTTTTGAATCAACAAACTCAAAGGTTGAATCACCACTGTTGGACGAATCGTCTTGCATGATCAAGACAGTTAACCTTAAAAAAGGGTTATAAAGTTAATATAAACCACTCATAGAATTAATCTGAATTATATATGTAATAATGTCTTTTATTTTTAGTTCCTACCATAGACCATGGACACTTTGTTTAATTTCAATCCGGTTTAAATTTGAGATAAATTGATACAAAACGATTCAACTCAATTGAAAATACATTTAAAAATTAAGTGTATAAACCTTTATATTAATTATAAAATGTAACAAATCATATGTTAAATATTTAAAATTTACATGACATATTTCATTTTCATTTATTATATATATATAAATTTTAACGACTATTGCTTTTGGCCTCTGGGCACCTAAAAACGAAAAAATAACATGGTCCCGGGCTTAACTCTTACCATGAGACCTACGGTAATAGCTTTTTTCCCATGGGAAATTCGCTAAAAGCAGCATTTTTTTACAGTGAATATAAACAGCTTTAATAGCCCTACAGCTTTTAATAAACATTTTTACCTCTTTTGATGAATTTAATGTTACATCACACAGAACAAAGTACTATACAAATAATCCACATTAATTTTAAATGTTAAATTTATATAATAACTAGCTGACCCGGCGAACTTCGTAACGCCTAACAGTAAATACGTGTTAACTTTCAGATTGGCCATGTTCTGATGTCGAATAGCATTACGAATTCGTTGTGAAAAATTAGATATTCTGGGTTGCGGTATAGTTAATAACAATACTGAAACGATAAGACATATTATTAACATTACCACAAAACAAATAAATCTGAGTGGATTGATTTACAATTTTTCTAATCCAACCTAAAACCAAACAAACCTAACTGTAATATGGCTTTTATAGGAAAGATATACAACAGCTAATTATTATAACAAACGTAATATGTATAAACACCGTAATTATATTTTATTTGGCCGACATAATTATAAACATGTGACTTTTAATCAGACAGAAAATAAAAATATAAATACATAATCCCCAAAAAACCGTTAACTATTAACGTGGTGAATCAATCTGTTCATTTTGTTCAGTGCACATTTACTTCATAGTTTTACATTAATGAATGATTCAGATGGCATTGGATAGAAAAGCATATTGCTAACGGAGAGTAAACCAACAGCTGTTTTAAAAAAACAAATGTTTTGATTTTAGAAAATTTGGAAACAAACTTATTCCCCATAAGGTTGTTAACATTAGAAATTTAAAACGCTATAAAAAGGAAACTAATTGAATTTATGGAAACTGAATATGCCTAAAGCATGACCGGAGCAGAGATCCGAAAAATCAAAGATCATTAAAATCGGTCGAGCCGTTCTCGACTTATATAATGCATGTAACTAACACGACTTTGTTTTATATGTTTAGACTAGCTGACCCGGCGAACTTCTTAACGCCTAACAGAAAATACATGTTAACTTTAAGATTGGCCATGCTCTAAGTCAAATAGCATTGCGGCTTCGTTGTGAAAGCTTTAAATATATTTAACAGCCGATTATTATAATAAACCTAATATGTATAAACATTGTAATTATTTTATTTGGCAAACTTATAACACGTGATTTTTAATCATATACAGAAAATAAAAAAATATAAATACAGTACATAATTCCCAAAAACCGTAAACTATTAATGTGGCGAATAATGCTGTTCATTTTGTACAGCACATATTTACTTCATAGTTTTACATTAATGAATGATTCATATGGCATTGGATTAAAGCACATTGTTAACGGAGAGTAAACCAACAGCTGTTTTAAGAAACCAAATGTTTTGATTTTAGAAAATTTGTAAACAAACTTAGTCCCCATAAGGTTAACATTAGAAATTTAAAACGCTATAAAATGGAAACTAATTGAATTTATGGAAACGGAATATGCCTAAAGCATGACCGGAGCAGTAACGAATCGGAAAAATCAAAGATCATTAAAATCGGTCCAGCCGTTCTCGAGTTGTGTAACTAACGCGACTTTGTTTTATATATTTAGATTTAACTGTAAGTTGCACTAAGAATATAAATTACAGAAAAGTAAAAGAAAACACATACATAACCTTGATGTACTATCAAAATGAGTCAGCCAACCACCGTCTAAGGCAAACAAATGAATTCTGATGATAACAATTATCATTTTCAGAGGTTTTATTCAATAGGTTTTTTTTCTGACAGGACAGTTTAGATTCTAAATCAAACATGATATTTTTAGTTGATTTAAGCTGGGAGTTCTAAGAAAATTACAAAAAGTATAAAAAAAATTTTATGATAAAAATATCTCCATTCAGTGTTCCTCAAAGCAGCAAACCTGCATACTCTATCCAATGTCTATCTTATGGATAATAGGAAAATAAATATGTTATTTATCCACAGAAATTGCTCAAACTTTTCATATATTGTTGATTTGGAAATTCCCTGAGTACGCAGGTCTGCTACAACGGGGTTTTTATAACATTTTTAACGTTTTAATTTCAAATTGTATCTGTTACCATTAGAGTTAGCTTAAAAAACTACACAATTTAGTACTTTAAAGTTTTGCTTGATCTGTACCTTTGTTATGCTGATGAAAAAAAGAAGTTCAAATGAAAAAATGTTTTCAATTGTGAAAACAATACTCTCTTTTCATACAATAAATGAAGTAAAGAGTAAAAGTGATGATTTAAAACACTGCTGAACTTCTACTTCACAAAGTCTTTTTGATGGACAAAGTAACAGTGTTCACAGCAAAGCAATTTACGCTTGTTGCTAGACGACACTATCTAAGGTTATTGAGAAATTGTTGAGTAAACATAATTGTTAATTACTTGGACTCTATGACCTCATTTAAAAAAGTCTATTTGGTTTAGGTAAAAATGTATCAACCTGTGATGCAGTTACGTAATACAGTATATAGAAAATTTATTAGAAACAAAAGAAAGTAAATTACCGTAGGTCTCATGGCAAGACTTAAGCCTGGGACCATATTATTTTTCCTTCTTTAGGTGCCCAGAGATCAAAAACAATACTAATTAAAATTTATAGTACCTGGTGACCGAGCTTTGCTCGGATAGAATAAGACATGTTTTTACAAGTTAATTAGCAAAATTAAAACAAATTTACTGCCCAATGAAAACATTTATGTGGTTGAAATAAAACCGATTTAATACACCATAATTAATATAGCACTGAAGAAAAAGTATCGCCCCTGGTGGGAATGGAACTCGCGGCCTATAGTTCTTGAGGCCGACACGCTACAACTCGGCTACGACGTTAGTCAATTGAGCGATGCCGTTTAATGTCTTTTAGCCAAAGCCGATCATTTACTGTCTAATTATCCATACCGTTATTATTAGCCTGTGATCAACTGATTTTGTTATAAACGGAATGAGGATTGAAAAGCAAAAGAGAAATTTAATTTACATAAATTAATTGGTTTGTTACAGTGGCTTCGAGCAATACAACGAATACGTTTTCTATCAAAACACGGAAGATTTTGGAAATACTTTTTTCTGCTTTTATTTCGCACAGCTATCCTTAAGTTCCTTAACCCTAGAAATGATAAAGTCGTAATTTACGACGCATTTACATATTCAATAAGAATTGGCAGGTGGAGGCATCTGTTGTCAGTTTTGTGGAATTGTTAGACACTATCGCCTACGCGACCGTGTTTCCCTCTGGGGGCCAACAACCGAAACTGCTCTTTTAGTACACGAGCCTGCCACCGGGCAGGTCTATAACCAAGTAAGCGCTTTCTTTTCCTAGGCACTGGATGGCCGTGGTGGCTAAAGCGCTGCGCTGACGAGCGTAACGTTCTAGCCATTCGGAAGTGCTAGGGTTCGAATCCCGACCATGAGCAATCCCAATTTGGCTTGCAAATGTGTGGTGTAGCGGAGTGGAGGGCCCACCTTAAATAAACGGTGACCGGCTTGGGTGGAAGTTGACGGCATTTGTAGGCTTAATTGGGATTGCAGTGGACACCTGTTTTGCTTTTGTGGTTAGTGGTTATAAGGGGGGGGGGGGCATGTTTTAAGCTTTTTTTGTTTAAACTTTGATATTTCAAGAAGATATTAGTAATTATTTTTATGTTACAGTTAAGAGTAAAAAGCTTATCACTTCTAGGGTTAAACCCTTAAGTTTTTACAAATTGTTTAGTAACCTGATAATTTTTCATTTATTTAATTCATAAAATAAATATTAATGCATAACCTCTATATTGTTCCCCGCAGTCTTCAATCAAGAACTGTCAAACGGTTATAAACAGCTGTTTTGGTTTGTATTGTTTACATTTTATTCTCCATAAGCGTAATGTTAAATTTTTAGATTTTAAACCTAATATTACAAGAAAACACGAATTTTCCTGGACATTAGACCTATCTAGAACTTATTTTCTACTCGGAAATTAGTTATTTCCAAAATTTAAAGAAATTCCTCGGCGCCGTTTTCGAGATCCGTGTGCAAATATATATATACAAACCTTGCTCGTATTATAGTATTGGATTGGATATATATATACAGGGTGTTCATTAAAGTCGGGGACAAACTTTAAGGGGTGATAGTACTCATCAAAATAAACAAAAAATCACGTATAACCATTTGTCTAAAAATCCTTCGTTTAGCCGCTAGCCGCCATTTTGTATTTTTTACAAGAAATCTTATACATCAAGAACTATTTAAGATACAGAAACCAAACTTTGCACACATATTTATTGGTCAAAGAGGAAAATATTTTCTAAGTTTCATTTAATTTGCATTTATATTTTCAAAACGGCGGCGGTTAAAAATATTTTAATTAAAATAACAAAAAAACCATTAACTTTATAAAATTTTTAAAAGATACAAAAAAGATTGCAATTTTAATTTCAAATCGAACGGTACTTTGGTGAACGAAATCCGTCCACGAATAACCGAGAAAATGCACTTTTAACGTTAGATTACAGGGCCCGTGCGTCACCGCGGCGCGGCCGTGGCTATAAGAAGCGGAGTTCAGCTGGTACATCGCGGCTTCTTTGCCACGGCCGCGCTGCGGTAGCACCATAGAAATATAACACCGTGTGTGTTCTATGGGTGGCACACGGGCCCTGTAATATAACATTAAACCTGCATTTTCTCGGTTATCCGTGGACGGATTTCGTTCACCAAAGTACCGTTCGATTTGAAATTGAAATTGCAATCTTTTTTGTATCTTGTAAAAATTTTATAAAGTTAATAGTTTTTTTGCAAAAGCAAATTAAATGATACTTTAAAAATAGTTTTCTCTTTAATAAATAAATATATGTGCAGAGTTTGGTTTTTGTATCCTAAATAGTTCTTGATATAAAACGTTTTTTGTAAAAAATACAAAATGACGGCTAGCGGCTAAACTAAGGATTTTTTGACAAATGTTTATAGGTAAGTTTTTGTTTATTTTGATGAGTACTATCACCCCTCGAAGTTTGTCCCCGACTTTAATCAACACCCTACATATAAATTTTTAAACTTGATTAGAAATGTTTTGACTAAAATATCTAAAGCCCTCCCCCAATCTCACGTCTCGTGTTAGGCACCAGACGGGTGCAGGCTGTCTTGTAGAGTGCTGCGTCTGAATAGAGGAAATAAGATATAAAGCTTATGGTATTTATCTATATTTTTTGCTGAATGCCGTCCATAATCTTTGTGTGTACACGTCCAATCAATCGATCGTTTCAATCATTTTTTCCGAGAAAAATAAAATATATGGTATATGCATTTAAATAAATATGTATAAATACTTAATATTAGTTTAGGTAAATATATGGTTCCCATTGTTAAAGGAATTATAAAAATACTTTATTCAAACCACGTGAAGGGAAATAATAATATCAAAGTAAAGAAAAATAAATAAAATAATCTTACAGTTTAGAATGATAAGCAATGTGCTTAACAGTTCACACCTTTTACACACTGGCTAATTACCGTAAACAAATCAACCTTATAACTAATATCCGTAAGGGACTGTGGCAGACGTTGTATGCGAAGTCTAGTTTGTGTTTAAAACCTCCCCAGGCGTCTACGTCAAATGCTTCTCTTGCTATTATGGTTGATAAACCAACAATATCAATACATTCAAAGGTGTTTACAATGAATTTTTATACGGATAATGTTTCTTCCGCTACTAATACTTTTTTAAAGTTTATAAAACTACGTTTTTATAAAAACGTGGTAAAGTAACCTTCCGTGATCACAGTATGATTAATTAATTGTACTAAATTACTTGATATTGATACTAAATTTATATTATAATTCCATAATAATTTGAGTTATTTAAATTTTCTACGGATATTTTGTGTGATAAAGCGTATTAAATAAAAGTTGTTATTATTTGCTGAAATAAGATTATCTTACACAAACTGTATTTTTAATTAGACGTTGTAATTAAAAAAACTAACACCTAATCATGAAAAGCAAAATGAATAGGTTAGATATGCCTTAAGGGTAGATAAAGGGGGGTTAATATAAGAAAAGTTCACTAGTTTATAAAACAATGAGATTTAGTTTAGAAAAATCAACAAATAATGTATGATCAACAGCAGTTGTTGATCATACATTATTTGTTGATTTTTTTTGATTGTAATAATAAAAAAAATCAAATTTTGATTTCATGCTTGTGTAGTTTTTTTAATTAAAAGCTTGTACATGTTCTTTGTATCTGGTTGTGAATGTTAGGCCAGTTTGTCCAATATAAAACATGTCACATTGTGGGCAGTTTATTTGGTATATTCCTGATTTATCAAAATTATTGGTAGTGTGAGTGGTTCTGTTTATTTTTTTAGTGATAAGGTTAAGGGCGTTATTTCTTGTTTTGAAGCTTATTCTGTAGTTAGTTTAATTAAATGTTTTACGTATTGCTCTGTTAAATTTTGTGTTGTATGGTAAACATATATGTTGGATTTCGTTTGTTTTCATATTGTTGGTTTTCAAGTTGTTGTTTGTGTTCATTAATCTTTTTTAATTTCTTCCTCATCATATTGTCGATTAGGGTGGGTTTGTATCCGTTTTTAATAGCAAGGTATTTTATGGTGTCTTTTTCTTCATTGAAATTTTATTTTATCATGGGGATGTTGACAAGTCTATGTATCATTGTGTGAAATGTTGACATCTTTTGCTGCCATGGGTGGTTGGAATTGGCTGGGATTATACAATTTGTTGCGACTGGCATTCTAAAGATTTTAAAAGTATGTTTTGATTGTTCATTGATTATTGTAATGTCCAGAAAGTTGATTGTGTTGGTTTGAGTTTCTTTTCTAAATTTTATTGTGTTTGAGAGAGAATTAAGATAATATAAAAGGTTGTCTGATTCTTCTTCTGATCCGTCAAAGAGGCAAATTATGTCGTCTACGTATCTGTTTCTATTCAAATTATTAATTATTTTTCCGATTCTAAATAATTATTCATGTAAATGTCAGCTAGAAGACCTGAAAGAGGTGATCCCATTGCCAGTCCTTCTTTTTGAGCATAAAATGAAGATTGGTAATTAAAATAATTTTGTTCAACTGTCAATTTTGTTAGTTTCATGGTATCAATAATGTCATTTTTCTTTAATGTTTTATTCGAAAATGTTTTTCTCTATCTACAACGGTTTCCAAGATATTAAAAATCCAAACATAGTACGTTGTATTTTGGGGCTCCAATATTAATCTTACGGAGGATAAGGAAAAATTAATATTTCACTTATCAATTAAATGTTTTTGACAAAACTTGATATTTAGCTTCATGTGGTTGAGATCCATCCATTTATGCTTAAAAATCATAGTTTATGTATTTATCATGGCAGCTAACCTGCATAATCTTTTCCCACGTTAATCATATAGGAATAAGGCAAACTTCTTTATTTATGGACAGATGCTGATAAAACTTGGTATAATTGGTCAAAATAAAACAAAATAAAATTGTTTATGCTAGAAATTCCTACTTTCAGTGTTCCTCACAGCAGCTAACCTGCACACTCTTTTCCCATGTTAATCATATGGAAAATAGGAAAACTCCTTTATTTATGGATGTTGATGAAACTTGGTATAAATGGTAAAAATATAAATTTTATACGCTAGAAACACCTACTTTCAGCATTCCTCACAGCAAACCTGCATACTCTTTCCCATGTTAATCTTATGGAGAATAGGCAAATAACTCTCATATTTATCGACAGATATTGATAAAACTTGTCATATATTATTATTTTTATGTTATTGATTTGGAAATTTGCTGAGTACGCAGGTCTGCTGCGACGGGGTATTTTTTTGTATCCGTTCTGTTGGTCTGTGATGATTTTTTTGTATTCAGAGTCTGCTACTAGTTAACACTATTGTATTAACTAGTAGCAGAAGAGATGTTCTTAAATAACCAAAAAGACTAATGTACACTTGATAATGGGAACATTTTGTTTCCGAAACTAGTCGTGTTGAAAAGACTATTAATTAGATTGAAGACAACAGGTATTGTAACCTTATACTCTAGTAATACTATTGTGTATTTAGTGCTGCTAAGTAAGTGGAATTATGTTCTGTTAACAAGCATTTGAAATAAATATATAAAACTGTCAAAATGCTAGGAGAACACAAAATGACAAATAACTATTTTTAACACAAAATGACAAATAACTATTTTTCTGATAAGAGTTTTATTATTGTTACATACAAGAACAACATTATGTCCCTTCAAAGTTGCCATCCCTGTTGCCATCGGCTGTTGGGATATTAATTAACAGTCCTGTCTAAGGAACTTGTCAGCCTTAGTAAGTAACAAGACTAGAAGATCGCGCCACAATCATCTTAGACTCAACTCTCATTCATACTTGGATTAAAATACTTACCTTGTAATATGGTCACCATTTCAATAATCTAATCTAATCTAATCTATGTCCTAGGGCCTATGGACGTTTAATGTCGCTGTAGCCTATGTCCTAGGGCATATGGACGTAGGCTTTCCTCTGTGGAAAGGGCTTGGTGTGCCGATCTTTGGCTGTTCCTCTGTGGCGCTTTTCTGAGATTGTTTTAAAATTAGAAACAAATAGTGGTAAAGCTACCTATCACTGAATTCATTGAAATCGTGTAAACACTGGAAATGTGACTCCGTTAGATATAAAAATGGCATTTATAATTCGAATGGTGTTCACTAAACGTTCAAATAACAATATAAAATAAAGTATCTTTTTTCAAGCATCATTGAACAAGAAAATAAGTATAGTTTCCTCATTTTTATATTCTTTGCAAAAACATTACAAACGTGTGTTTTTGTGCGTTTTTCGCTTTTATTCTTGTATTTTACGAAATCCTTTTCTCGCTGGCGAACAATAACAACCTGCACTGCACGATTTAGAAGATAGGTGGGCAATAGTTTTCATAAATTGTAGGCCTATGCTAAATACAAAAATTTGCCCCCCAATAAATAAGCAGCCTTAGGCTACAGACTACTGACAGCCCATTTAGAAAATAGGCCTTGCCTAATTGTTCTACTGGAAACCCCTTTCCGGCGGTTGTTATGGAGATGACGGAAAGGAGGCAGTCCTGGTTCACATTGCTTTCACTCTCCTAAAATCATATATTCTCACCTTCTAACTTGACATATTTCCTCCCTAAAACTATAGTTTATGGTCTTCAATTTTCAACTAATGATATGATATGATAATAGGCCTATCTAAGAACTAAACGATCGATTGAAAATCATCTATTGATAAGCTATTATTATCTATAGGGATCAGGTGAATGAATCCACTCCGTCATCGTTGGAAAGATTATAATGATTGAGGTGTCTTTATATGTAGTTGTACATCACGGATTTATTTTTTCCGATTACAGTATAACTCTGAAAGACATGGCGGGTTTTTAAAGGACGGTTTGCTCATAAGATTAGGCCTAACATTGGGATATAGTTTGTTTATAAAAACAGAATCAGTGTTCTGACACATACTTTCTCTCTCTGAATGTACAGTAAACTAAACAAGTTGTAAACTTTTAGAGAGATTTCCGACTCACCGCTTTCTCTCTTACGAGAAAATACTAAAATTTTTGACTGGTTTTTATGGGATGATGTGACTTTAAGCTACATAAAACGTTTCTGTCTGTTGTCTGTGAAACGACCACGCCACGCCGATGGTCCAATGTTTTGAAATCTGGTACAAGGGTACACTTTGCAATAGCCCGGCCCATTCTAATTTGTTAGATTTTGATTGTTAGGGAGGTGTTCCCATAAAATCACCCAAAAACGTTAAAGTACACACTCTTCAAAACCGACTCGAAGGATTTTGATTAACATTTCACTAGTTTTAAAGTCACACCACCGTATATCTGTATAGACGACTGTTCCAAAGGTTAGTAACTTTTTAAGGCCCAACAAATCGATTACCGTATTTTTTATGAAAACAATAAATTTATGAAATATTTTAACTATCACGATTAAAACCAGCTCAAAAATTTAAACACAATAGTATTTTGAATTATTAGTCCATGATTAACGGTTCTAGAGAAAAGTTAAAAGTACAGCCCGCGGTAAACTCAGTACGTTTTCTAAGAGCACCCAATGTAATTCTCATAAAAGATTACAACAAAATCTACATCTTCCTTATTTCTCAACCATTTTCCACGAATCTCATGCAGTGTAAGCAGGGCATGGTCTCATATCCCAATAAAACAAGCTAACTTAAGATGGAGTGGGTGGGCGGCGAACCTTGTAGTGTCTGAAAGAAGTTTGTTTAGACATTAGATTTGTTAAGTGTTATTTTAATACCTATTATTTAAGAGAGTAAATGTGTCAAGTTGACCGATGTCGTTTATTTCATACTGTATTGTTTTACAGTTGTGCCGGAGCTCGATTCTGAGCCACCGGCGGGGAAATTGCGAATTATGAAGCCGATTGACACACAATTAGGCTTATTATTTAGCAGAGGTTTAACAACGTTGGCGCTGACAAGGTGAGGACTGATTAACAAAGAAACATATTCTACAGAGCACCGAAACCTCATAATGTCATCACACAATCACAAAAAATTATGGGATTCATATTATTATATTATGAATATATATATAGATATATATATCCAATACTATAATACGAGCAAGGTTTGTATATTTGCACACGGATCTCGAAAACGGCACTAAGGAATTTCTTTAAATTTTGGAAATAACTAATTTCCGAGTAGAAAATAAGTTCTAGATAGGTCTAATGACCAGGAAAATTTGTGTTTTCTTGTAATATTAAGTTTAAAATCTAAAAATTTACCATTACGCTTATGGAGAATAAAATGTAAACAATACAAACCAAAACAGCTGTTTATAACCGTTTGACAGTTCTTGATTGAAGACGGCAGGGAACAATATGTGAATAGAGGTTTTTCATAAATATTTATTTTAAGTAGCCTATGTAATAAATGTAAAATTATCAGGTTACTAAACAATTTGTAAAAACTTAAGGGTAACATAGCTGTGCGAAATAAAAGCAGGAAAGAGTATTTCCAAAATCTTCCGTGTTTTGATAGAAAACGTATTTGTTGTATTGCTTGATGCCACTGTAACAAACCAAATTAATTGGTGTAAATTAAATTTCAAATTTTTGCTTTTCAATCCTCATTCCGTTTCTAACAAAATCAGTTGATCACAGGCTAATAATAACTGTATGGATAATTAAACAGTAAATGATCGGCTAAAACAATTCAAGTTGGGTAAAACACATCAAACGGCGTCGCTCATTTGACTGACGCCGTAGCCGAGTGGTAGTGTTCGGCCTAAAGAACTGTAGGTCGCGATTTCCATCCCCATCAGATGCGATACTTTTTGTTCAGTGCTATATTAATTTTGGTGTATTAAATCGGTTTTATTTAACCACATAAATGTTTTCATTGAGTAATAAATGTGTTTTAATTTTCTAATTCCTTTTTTATAATACATTTCTTATTCTATACGAGCAAAGCTCGGTCACCAGGTACTATATATATAATAATGATTACTATTACTATATTCTTGTTATTAAATTATCATTATTATTATGATTATTAAAATATTTTTACATTATTTTATTGTAGTTATATGTATATATCACATGATGATATAGGTGAAATTGCCGACATAGTGCTCTGTGCAGTTAAGTTAAGTTTTTTATTCATATTTTCATGTCGTTAAATATATTTTATACTATCAATAAAAAACCTAACTTAACTCCGCAGAGCGCTGTATGTCGGCGACTAATACACGTAGCGTTTTATCGTAATATCCGAGATATTGCCGACATACAGCGCTCTGTGGAGTTAAGTTAGGTTTTTTATTGACATTTTCATGTTGTTAAATATATTTTATACTATCAATAAAAAACCTAACTTAACTCCGCAGAGCGCTGTATGCTGTATGTCGGAAATATTTCGGATATTACCATAAAACGCTACGTGTATTAGTCTCTGACATACAGCGCTCTGCGGAGTTAAGTTAAGTTTTTTATTAATATTTTCATGTTGTTAAATATATTTTACACTATCAATAAAAACCTAACTTAACCCCGCAGAGCGCTGTATGTAGGCGACTAATACACGGAGAATTTTATCGTAATATCCGAGATATTGCCGACATACAGCCCTCTGTGGAGTTAAGTTAGGTTTTTTATTGACATTTTCATGTTGTTAAATATATTTTATACTATCAATAAAAATCCTAACTTAACTCCGCAGAGTGCTGTATGTTGGCAATATCTCGGATATTACGATAAAACGCTACGTGTATTAGTCGCCGACATACAGCGCTCTGCGGAGTTAAGTTAGGTTTTTTATTGATAGTATAATATATATTTAACGACATGAAAATATCAATGAAAAACGTAACTTAACTCCGCAGAGCGCTGTATGTCAGCAATATCTCGTGTATTACGAAGGAACGCAATGTGTATTAGTCGCCGACAAACAGCGCTTTGCGAAGTTAAGTTATTTTCTTTATTGATATTTTCTCATTAATAATAGTTATTACTATTAATAAAGAACTTAACTCCACAGAGCACTCACTGTAAGTGGGCAATATCTCGTCTATTACGATGTAACACAACGTGTATTGGTCGCCTTTATACAACTTTCACAATTAGTTAATTTTTCAATGATACGGCAGAAACCCAATGTATTTTAATTGACAGTTAAAACATAACAACTAGTCATTTTATGACATCTGAACACGTTAATTACAAGAAAGAAGAATTGTTATATTTTATAAATCAAACCAATTATAAGATAAACAACCTTCAACTATTTGTGTAAATAAACAAATATGTCACTGGTTAGAAGTAGTTTCTGTACTTGCCGTACCTCTTTGTACATTTCAATTACATTGTGCTGAAGGAATAGCGGATTTGTAATCAGCTTATTGACAATGAAATGAACTAATACAAAATATAGTTGAGCTCAGTTAATGAATGATTTGTTGCGCCGTTTTATTTGTTTGAGTACATTCCCAACTAATTAATTTTTCATTCAGTTTGATGAGATTAAGTTAAATTAATTTAAAGTAAATAACAAATCCTTAACATAAACTTAACCCTTAAAGCGCTACTGAAAATCACTCTCCCTGCTCATTTAGGTTGAAAAAACCAAATTATATTTTTCCAATGTTCTTTTTGGATTTAGGTAGCTTGAATAACGTAGAAAACAGAAATATGCTTCATTTTTATTTATTGAACATTTTAACACTATTTTTCAGGTGTCTAAAAAAGTTATTTTTGCCAAAAATTCTTAGCGCTTGAAAAAAACTTGTATACATAGATGAAAAATTACTGATTTTAAACATGAAAACAGTGAGAAGAAACATGTAAATAAAGTAAAAAGATATTATGTACATTACCACTAAACATAGTTTTGCTTCGTATGATACGCCTCAAAACAGCCGTAAGTCCATTCACGAACTCATCAAAATCCGGATTGTCTAGATGAGCCATGTTTCACTTTTTATTTTATTATTTAGATTCACAAACATTCACACTACATCATCTGTTTACTTGTCAAACACAACACAAATAATCACACGTCAATGAATATCAACAAACAACGATTGGAACAGTGAATACAGTTGGTCTTAGTGGCACGTTAATTTTCTCGTCAAAAGCAGTACGGGAGCGCTAGAATACAGGCCAAAATTGCATAACATCTAATTTCAGTCACTAGAAATTCCAACAAAGCCGCCATTTTGGTTTTGTGGGTTCATAGAGGTTAAAGCATTACCATGCACTCTATTGGTTGTTTCGTGAACTACAGCACAGTAAATGTCACGAAATGGCTGAATGTGAAAAAACTCGGTTTCCGCACCGTGGGACCCTACTGTGCCGCGAGAAATCTTGTCAGCCGCCCGGTAAGGGTTAACCTTACGCCTTAAATCTACAATCAAACAAGCTTTTCCAGTTCAAAATTGTAAATCACGAGAATCTCCCGTTTACCCTAAAATTATCCCAAATTCCCTAAAATATCCCTGATTCCCAAATATTTCTCGTTTCTCCCAGCTCAGAACGTCGATTGTTGTAGACAACAAGATTGACTGGTGTTTTAAGGGTGTTTTATTTTGGCCAGAAAACGTCGGGAAAACTGTGTTCCTTGGTGTTTTTATTGTTAATTATGTTATAAGAGAGTGAAATAAGTGTATTTGAGTGATTTGTTTTCCCGCCCAGAACCCCATATTCACGCGTATCACCTAGCTAAACGGTATGGTTTGAGAGGGTCATAATACAGCCTAAAATCGTACAAAACGTCGAAATTGGGTTCTTCCGCGGACAGAAACATTGTTAAAAGGTTATTAGAAAGTGTAAAAAGTAAGTCTAAGGGGTTATTCCATGTCAAATCAACACAATTTTAACAGATTTTTTCCCTCATCATCTCAGAATTTGATGAAATTTGGCACATTGTTTACCTTCATATAGACTAAGAAGAATACCAGATTTCAGTTCAATATCTCAAACGGTTTTCAAAATATAGCTATGTAAAGTTGTCAAAAAACGCTATTTTTTGATCGTCCACATACTTTTTAAACTGCAATTGCAGCTCTCCTAAACAAGATAGAGAGTTGAAATTTGTGGCATTTAAAAGCTATTTGTATACCCTTTAATTTGATATGCAGCTTAATAGGGGTTAAGAGAAAAAGTTTTTTTTCAAAATTCGAATAAAAATTTCAAATTCGATTTTCTCAAAAAGCGCACTTTTGAAAATTTTCCAAAAATTCAATAATGTTGGTTAGGTTGTTGTTAATAAGTGACCCAAAAGTTATGATGGGACAGACATGGGTTCATACTTAAAAAAAATATCAAAATAGCCTATGTGTGTTTAGCTGGTCATCACAAAACAGCCATGAAAACTTGAATATGTTGGTCTAAAGAAGGTTTAAAGAAGGTCTAAAGAAGATTTGATATAGATTGGTAGGATACTGTAATCCGAATATTTATCGTCTAATGTCAAATGCTGAGATTTTTTCTTGCAACATAATCAAATGGAACAGTAAGAAACAGGTATCATGGTACTAACATTGGGACTAGGCCTATATATTATAAAACGATTTTCTGTGTTTAGCATTTTTGACCTTATTTCTGATACAACATCAGAAATAGAATTTTCGTAATAAAGCATATACTTAAAATTACTGAGATGCGATTTTATTTTAGAATAGGTACTGCGTTTAGTCAACTAACCTGATATTACACAATCATATACTGTTATATGTACCTATACGCAAGTAACCTATCAGTTAAAAATCAATGATTACAACGTGACAAAATGTATAGCTTTATGGATCAGACAATTTTGATTAAATATTTTACTCTTATGTGTAATTTCGACTTACAGCTTCTCTAGAGAGGTGCTAGATGCAGTTCTATCAGTGATTTGTTAGACGTTTAGCCTATGTTTTTGTGACGTTGTGTTTGTGTCTTTGTGATTGTGTTTGCTACCGCAGTACTGCCAATGTGGTTTTGAATTTACCCGGCATGTGGGATTAATATTTTGTAGCTCTGCTGTTCCCGTCCAGGATGGTTTTTATATCGTGGGTTCCCATCTTGTAGAATCCTATTTCGTAGAAAATAAAGGTTTCTCATTCTGTAGAAAATGAAAGTTTCCAATCGTGTAAAATTATATGGTTTTTCCTTGTTTTGTTGGCAATTTTCCTTGTTTAGTTGGCATAGCTTGCATTTCTACACGTTTGGACACCCTAACTTTTCTACGAAATAGGAAACCTCCGTTTTCTACGAGATGGGAAACCCGCATTTTCTACAAAATAACACTCATCCATTTTCGGAATATAGCACTGATATTGTTATATTGTGTCAAAAAATCCTAACCAAATTATACCAGAAAAAGCGCAGTTGGGGTTAACAAAATTATCGTACTGGTATCAGAATAAATGCAAATTAAATAAATGCAAATGAACAATGGAGAAAGCTAACGTTAGCTAACGATCATATTAAAATGCAAATGAACAATGGAGAAAGCCAATATTAGCTAACGATCATATTGCTGTTAGGAGGAAGGTGTACATTATAAAAAATGCATTTTAAAATCAAACAATTAAAATAGATAAATAATTAAAGACTACGGCCTTCAATAATTAGGCTTAGATCTATCAAAGTTAAGTAAATCAAAGCTCTCAATGGATTATATTTTGTATTTGCAACTAAAAAGAGATGATTTGATATTTTATAAATTCTTTCTCAGAGGTCCAATTAAGCTTTACATGAGTATATAATAATTATTAATTCATCAATGCCTATCAACAGTGACTATAAACTATTATTGACTAATTTTACTGGCTCGTAATGAAAACAATATAACTCATTATGTTAAGCCTCCAAACTGGAATTAGTTTTAGCGAATTTCCCATAGGGAAGAAGCTATTACCGTAGGTCTCATGGTGAGACTTAAGCCCGGGACCATGTTATTTTTTCTTCTTTAGGTGCCCAGAGTCCAAAAACAATAGTCGTTAAAATTTTTATATATATATATATATATATATATATATATATATATATATATATATATATATATATATATATATGTGTGTGTGTCTGTTAGCACGATAACTCTCGTAAAAATGGTCCAATCAAGACCAAATTTGGTAGAGACGTGTATTCCTACAAGTGCTCGGACGAGTTCGTTAACCAGACATATCGGTCAATGGGAACGGGTAGTTTGGGGGGGTTTTGTACCCCAAAATGGGGTTTTTTACGTTTTTCACATGTAGTTTTTAAAAATTTCTAATTTTATATTTCACCATTGGAATCAGCTTAAAAAACTACACAATTAAGTTCCTTAAAGTTTTTCTCTATCTTAAACGGTTACCGAGATATAAAAAAATCTAAACACAGTACGTTGTATTTTGAGGCTTCAATGTTAATCTTATGGAGGATTAGGAAAAATTAATTTTTCACTTATTATCTAATATTTTTTGATGGAACTTGATATTTAGCTTCATGTGGTTGAGATCTATCCATTTATGCTTAAAAATCATAGTTTATGTGTTTATCATGGCAGCAAACCTGCATACTCTTTTCCCATGTTAATCATATGGAGATTAGGCAAACTCCTTTTATTTATGGACAGATGTTGATAAAAGTTGGTATAAATGTTAAAAATAAAATTTTTTATGGTATACTTTCAGTGTTCCTCACAGCAGCAAACCTACTCACTCTTTCTCATTTTAATCTTATGGAGAATAGGCAAATAATTCCCATGTTTATCGACAGATTTTTACCAAACTTGTCATATATTATAATTATTATATTATTGATTTGGAAATTCGCTGAGTACGCAGGTCTGCTGCGACGGGGGTATTTATGTATACAATACCTTTTCACGTATTTTTCCATAATCGTCGACCCAAAAGAAATAACTTCGAAAAGTTTTTATGATATTTAATTTATGATTTGTAACTGAGACTGGAAAAATATCAATGTAATCTTATTTAGTTACAGAAGATAAAGCTATATGAATTGTTGTCAATGAGTAGTTAGCCTGCTTTGACCGGAATTTTGTAAATGTATAGGTGAAACTAATTACTAATGTGTTCTGCATTATCTTTGTGTAACAACTGCATTCAATTCGTTGTTAGTTTAATAATTATCGTCTTTCTTAAATGGAGCTGGTATTAGTTCATCAGAGACAGCATGGAAATACCAAACAGTAGGCTTCAATATAATAATATATTACCTGAAGAGCAATTTAGTTTCCATTCATGGTGGTGCATATGCAATCTGCTATGGAAAATTATATTGACAACAGACTGTCAGCTCCATGTACATTGATTGAGTATTTGAATTGCCCATAAATAGTGTTATATAACATATGAAACAAAAACAAAAATAATATATCGTAGAAAATAACTTTATTTGGAGATCTTTTAAAAATTTACCTGAGGATCAACTTAAAAGCTCAGGGTATATTAACGCGATATGCGAATAATGGCAACCACCGCTAGAAAATCTGTTTCACTCTGATTGATGTATTCTAATGAATAGCTAATGAATTCTAATGAAGCTACTAGTTAGCTTGACTAGTAAGTAAGTAGTACTGTAGTATATAATGAATAGTAACGTAATCTCCAACGAAACTATTATTTTCTATATATTAAAGGGTGGTTACAGTTCCATCACAACAGATGAATGATCGTCCCTCAAAAGAGCTGAAACCAAAGGTAGTCATGTAATCAATTAAGAACTAATTAATCAGTAATTCGTCAAATAACATGGCTATTCATTTGAAAAATAATTACCATAATGGCAACATTTAAAACTTGAAATTCAAAATTATATACTCTTTTTCCTATTGCTAATATTTTTAAATGGAATATTTTTTGTTTAAACAATAAAAGAAAGTTTTAAATTTGTATTTATATGTTATACTCACCAAATAACTCAATAACCGAGACCAAACGTATACCAAACCAATATATTACCACTATATGTACTTTTATTGTTTTAGCTATTCATACTAACTAATTCTATAAACATCCTAGTTAGTTACTTCACGTTGTTAATTAATAATTATTTGTAGATATCTTACAAGACTTAAATCAGTTATTAATTATAAACGTTTATTTCTTATAGTTACGTATATTATGAATGATGATAATACCATAGATGAACGGATAGTAAAGAACTTATAATCCGTTCCTCTCTGATAGTACATATCAATCAAATTTATAAGAGTTTATTCTTCTTTGAAACTAGTCTTGCTAGACACAGCTAAAAAGAAGAAATAACGTTAGCTACACGTTAGCTTACTTGGCAGTGACAGCTGTTAACCGTCCTCAAAATTATTATCGTGCACATGGCAACCCTGTCTATTTGTTCCATAGAGTAAGGGAAATTCTACAAAATTTGACGATCTTATGTTTCTACAAAATGGGAAACCTCCATTTTCTGCAGAATTGGAAACCTTCATTTTCTACAATTTAAGACGATTTTAAATATTTCTGAAGAATTGTAAGAGCTCACTTTCTGCACGATTGGAAACCCTTAAATTTCTACACGATTGGAAACCCTCATTTTCTACGAAATAGGATTCTACAAGATGGCATCGCACCGTTTTATATTGTGTAAGTAGTAGCATAGATGAGCGGATACTACTTATAATCCGTTCCTCTCTGCTAGTAGCACTGAGGACATTACCATAACGTCTATACGCAATGGTAGTGGAGTGGCTAATTTAAAATGATCTAGTCATTTGGTTTATGATGTCAAAGTTAGGTAATAAGAACAGCTGTTTAGATGAACTGAAAACATTCAATTTAGACATATCATCCATAATCTAACCTATTTCCCACAAGAAAGAAAAAAACATTTTTGACATAGATATATCTTAGCTCTGGGGGATATTGGAGATTTGAACGACCAAATTATTTTGAAACAGTGCCGTTATATGGTTAGTGACGTTATTAGATAATAAGAACAGCTGTTTATGAGAACTGAAAAAACCCCTTTAGATATATCCATGATCTAACCCATAACAATAGATGATAGAAGAACTTCTATTTTTAAACAATGCTATAACCCACAGGGAAGGCAGGGAATTATTTTTAAATAATTTACTTTAATAAGTAGTACTTGGTGACCAAGCTTTGCTTATATAGAATAAGACATTCATTATACAAGTTAATTGGAAAAATTAAAACACATTTATTACTCAATGAAACATTTATTTGGTTTAAATAAAACCGATTTAATACACCATAATTAATATAGCACTGAACAATAAGCATTGCTCCAGGCGGGGATAGAACGTGCGACCTTCGATTCACGAAGCCAACCCGCTACCCCTAGGCTGTGGCACCTGTTATACAATAACGCAATATATATATTTATATAAATATATGCAATTCTAACAAAAGCCGATAAAGGAAACACTACTGTTATAATTAATAATAAAGATTACCATGAAAAAGTGGAAAATTTCATCAATAACAACAAATTTGTGAGTATTTCAAAAGATCCAACCCAAGAATATAGTAGGGATATGAATAAAATTATAACTAAATGTAAATCAATCTCAACGCAGAAAAAAATAAATTAAAAATGATCAATCCATCCATCCCAAAATTTAGAGGCCAACCAAAAGTGCATAAAGTAGGAATACAAATTAGACCTGTTGTAAATTATCGTAATGCTCCAGCATATAATGTATGTAAGTTTCTAAATTACAGACTAAATCAAATAACAAATAATGACACTAATCATAGCATTTCAAATACATACCAACTAGTTCAAAATATAAAAGATTTAACAATACCGGAAAACGCTATATTCTTATCATTTGATGTAAACAACATGTATACTAATATACCATCAGAAGACACCATACAAATATTGCAGGACAATTTAGATAATTCAGACACACTTAATACAAATGAGAAAAAAGATCTGATAACACTGACAAAAACATGTTTGAATCAAAACTACTTTGAGTATAAAGATTGTATATATAAACAACAGGATGGCTTGGCAATGGGATCTCACCTCTCTCAGGTTTATTAGCAAATATATATATGAACAAAATTGAAAGCAATAAAATAATAAATGACATTAACCCATTTAGAAAAAATATTATATATTGGTACAGATACGTTGATGACATTATATGTCTTTATGACAACAAGGATGATTCACACTGCAAATTATTAGAATACATAAATTCAATCTCAAAATCTATTAAATTCACGATGGAAATACAAAAACAGAAAATAAACTTTTTAGACTTAACAATACAAAATACAAACAATAAACATGATTTTAATATTTATAGAAAACCCACACAAACAGATCTTGTCATCCCATGTAATTCACATCACCCCTGGCAACATAAGATTTCAACATTCAACACGATGATTAACAGACTTTTGATTTTACCGATGAACAAGAACAATTTCAATAAAGAGATAAACATAATAAAACAAATTGCACAAGAAAATGGATACAAAAAGAATATGATAGATAAAATGATAAAAAGATGGGAGAAAAAGAGAGGAGAATCGAAGATAAAAGAGAAAATCAAAGAAAAAGAGTTTATTTGCGTGCCATAAAATTTAAAACTAAACAAAGCCATACAGAAAACTTTTACAAAACAAATATTCAATATAAGTTACAGAACAAGACACAATGCATATGAAATAATACAAAAGAAATCACGAAACAACAACCAAACTAATAAATACACAAGATCAGGAGTATATAAAATTAAATGTGATGACTGTAACAAATATTATATTGGACAAACCGGTAGAAATTTTCAAACAAGATTCAAAGAACATATACAAGCGCTAAAATCAAACAACAAAACAACACAAAAATCAGCGTTCGCCGAACATATTCTTTCCACAAACCACAATTACACTAGTATGACACATAATATGACTATATTGAATTTCGAACAAAAAGGAAGAAAATTGGATACAATAGAAGAATTCCAAATTTATACTCACTATCAAATTGACAAAAATAATATATTAAACACTTCACAAATTGAAACAAACAATCCAATATATGAAAAAAATTATACAAGGAAGAAATAATACATGCTAACACACTCCACCAATGTGAAATAAAAAGATGGGAGAAAAAGAGAGGAGAATCGAAGATAAAAGAGAAAATCAAAGAAAAAGAGTTTATTTGCGTGCCATAAAATTTAAAACTAAACAAAGCCATACAGAAAACTTTTACAAAACAAATATTCAATATAAGTTACAGAACAAGACACAATGCATATGAAATAATACAAAAGAAATCACGAAACAACAACCAAACTAATAAATACACAAGATCAGGAGTATATAAAATTAAATGTGATGACTGTAACAAATATTATATTGGACAAACCGGTAGAAATTTTCAAACAAGATTCAAAGAACATATACAAGCGCTAAAATCAAACAACAAAACAACACAAAAATCAGCGTTCGCCGAACATATTCTTTCCACAAACCACAATTACACTAGTATGACACATAATATGACTATATTGAATTTCGAACAAAAAGGAAGAAAATTGGATACAATAGAAGAATTCCAAATTTATACTCACTATCAAATTGACAAAAATAATATATTAAACACTTCACAAATTGAAACAAACAATCCAATATATGAAAAAAATTATACAAGGAAGAAATAATACATGCTAACACACTCCACCAATGTGAATACAGTGAAATTTAAATTATCATATGACATTTATTTACATTTATAAATTAAGATTATCAAATTTGGTTAAACATTTGTACTTCTTGAAGATGGGATGATTCCCAAAACATGTCGAAGAAATAATTAAAATGTTTTCTAAGGGTACACGGTTGACTTATTTAAAGATAATTATATTAGTAGCCCTATTTGATGAACTAAATAGTGAAATATATATATATATATATATATATATATATATATTTAGTTCATCAAACAATTTATATTATAGTGTTAGATTGTTAGATTGTTGTGTTAGTGTTAGAACATTTATTGTTATGTTCATATATATATATATATATATATATATATATATATATATATATCCAATACTATAATACGAGCAAGGTTTGTATGTATATATATATATATATATATATATATATATATATATATTTGCACATGGATCTCGAAAACGGCACCGAGGAATTTCTTTAAATTTTGGAAATAACTAATTTCCGAGTAGAAAATAAGTTCTAGATAGGTCTAATGTGCAGGACAATTCGTGTTTTACTGTAATATAAAGTTTAAAATCTAAGAATTTAACATTACGCTTATGGAGAATAAAATGTAAACAATACAAACCAAAACAGCTGTTTATAACCGTTTGACAGTTCAACAATATGTGAATAGAGGGTTTTCATAAATACTTATTGTATGTAGTTCAGTGCTATATTAATTATGATGTATTAAATCGGTTTTTTTAAAATCACATAAATGTATTCATAGAGTAATAAATGTGTTTTAATTTGTCTAATTAACTTGTAAAATACATGTCTTATTCTATACGAGCAAAGCTCGGTCACAAGGTACTATAATATAATCTCAATAATATTTGTTAGAATTCTTAAAGTTAAACTCGGTATGATTTTTCTCTAATAGTATAAATAAGTACCAAATAGTACTTGGAAATGTTTCTAAGGAGGAATTTAGACCACACCAACAACACAATAATCGATGAAAGTAATAGCGAAATAATGTTTGTATTTACTTCCCTGTGGGAAATAGGTTAGATCATGGATATGCCTAAAGGGAATGTTTTCAATTCTTCTAAACAGCTGTTCTTGTTCTATTATATTAAAAATTCAATACAATTGCCCTGGTAGTTTCTATGGAAACTTGTTACATATTTTCCATCTTAAAAATCACTAACACCCCCCCCCCAGAGCTAAGACATATCCATGTCAAATTAAGGACTCGTGTCTTGTTGTAGTGATTGGGACAAATGAAGACTTAAATCTCTTTTTCACCATACTTATGGTACTTATGGTAATCACATTTTTTACTTTCTCCCCTTATACGTAGTATATGGAGAAAGTATTGTTTTCGTCAAAATTTTCGAATTTGAGTTGAGGGTGGATATATCCGTTTTGGGGTCCCCTGAATCCAAAAAAGTGGGTTTGGAGGTGATGTCTGTCCGTCCGTGTGTCTGTCTGTGTGTGTGTGTGTGTGTGTGTGTGTGTGTGTGTGTGTGTGTGTGTGTGTGTGTGTGTGTGTGTGTGTGTGTGTCTGGATGTGTACAGTGCCACAGCCTATCCCGTTGGTCCGATTTAGATGAAATTTGGCATGTACGTATATATTCACGGTATCTCCAGGTGTTTTTTTCATTTTTTTGAATTTTTGATTTTTAAGGGTAGTTCACCCCTAAAAACTCTTAAAAAACGTGAAAAATCCAAATTTCTCAAAAACGGCTCTAACGATTTTGATTAAAATTTGATAGTTTATAGTGCACAGTGTAATAATTTGACCCCACCCACATGTCTGTAAAAATTACGGTTCAAAAGTTATGAGCTTTTAAATGTCAGAAAAATAAAATTTTTAAATTTTCAGCGAACCAATAAACGTAAAGTATAATTTGACCGTCACCATTAAAACCTGCTTAAAAAACTAAACAAATTAGTATTTTGAATTATTTGTCTACGACTAACGGTTCCAGAGAAAAGTTAAATTTAAGGTCCATGATAAACACAGAACGTTGTCTGAAAGCGTCCAACGTTATTCTTATGGAGAATATTAAAATATCAATTTCTTCCTTATTTTTAACCGTTTTCCATGAAACATGGTATGAAGTGTAAGGTCAAATCACCCAACAGAACCAACTCAAAAAAGCTTGGTATTACCCGGGGGGGGGGGGGTTGTTTCCCCCTATACAGTTTGAACAATTAATTTAACTTTGCCTCTCTTGTTTTTATTTTCAGAAACGGGATGATTTTTTTGAAACAATAAATTATTAAATGGTATTTATTTAGATGAACTTTGACGAACATGATGGTTTATTACAGATTGTCTTTCTTGAACTTACTTATAAGGGAGAAAGTATGTGTCAGTTTTTTGGTACCGTTTATGTTGATAGTCTTTCCATCGCCGAAAGTAGCGATTTTTCGGCGTAATTTTCGACCCAGGAAAGACAGCTGTACATTTAACATTAACATTAATAAAAATAATGACAGCTGATGGGTCATTTCGTTTATAAGCTTGGTTTCTTATTTTTTTCGAGTTAACTTTTAAAATGTGTAATAATTTTGTAATGATTATAAGCTAGACTAGTATGATGAAAAGTGTTGTTCGCACCTCGAGCCGAAAATGTTTTGCAGACCCACGACCTGGAAGCATCGCACCTTTAAGCAAGCCCCCTTAAGTTCTTGACTACGTCTCGAACCTAAAAAGATTTTGGGTCTGCAAAACATTATTTTCGGCCCTAGTTGCGAATATACTAGCTATTTCACTCAAATCAGTTCCACAACCGCTATACTCCAAGCTGGATGGGTTGTTTACTCTAATAAACAGTCCTTACAATGGCAGTAGACCATAAAGTCTGCATTTACGAGGGTAATATCAGAGAAGAACGGATTATCAGGACAGGAGGCTCCCTATGGCACAAGTTTTGCCATCTGTCGGATCTAGCGGTTAACTAGGCCTCTTTGAAAACCGTCAGTTGGCGCTGCAAACATCCATTGCGGGAACTCGTGAATCGACTGATTCAGGCGGGTTTAGTTTGAGCAAAGACACTTATATTTGAATAAGATTGTCTTTGGTTTGAGTTTGATCGGGGTCTCTGATGAGTCCGATGGCTACGGGCCTGCGTACTTCCACCGACCTACCACTCCCGCTCGGGACACGAAGAAATAGGCCGTTTTTTTTTAATATTTCTCATTTTTTTATCATAATTGTTATTGTTTTGCGACCTATTGATTCAGTTATTTATTAATTGAAGTAAAATAATGTAGACAAAAATGTATATCAACAAGAGGAATGATGACAATTTATTTTATATCTACTATTAAATAAACGGTACCAGTGAACTGACACATACTTTCTCCCTTAAGTAAGTTCAAGAAAGACAATCTATAATAAAACTATCATGTTCTCCAAAGTTCATCTAAATAAATATCATTTAATAATTTATTGTTTCAAAAATAATCATCCCATTTCTGAAAATAAAAACAAGAGAGACAAAGTTAAATTAATTGTTTGAATTGTATGGGGGGAAACACCCCCCCCCCCCGAATACCAAGCTTTTTTGAGTTGGTTCTTTTGGGTGATTTGACCTTACACTTCATACCAAGTTTCATGGAAAACGGTTAAAAAATAAGGAAGAAATTGATTTTTTAATATTCTCCATAAGAATAACATTGGACGCTTTCAGACAACGTACTGTGTTTATCATGGACAGTAAATTTAACTTTTCTCTGGAACCGTTAGTCGTAGACAAATAATTCAAAATACTAATTTGTTTAGTTTTTTAAGCTGGTTTCAATGGTACCAGTCAAGTTATACTTTACTTTTATTGTTTTCGCTGAAATATAAAAATTTGATTTCTTTGACATTTAAATGCCCATAACTTTTGAACCGTCATTTTTACAGATATGCGGGTGGTGTCAAATTATTTAGTATTCTGTACACTATAAACTGTCAAATTTTAATAAAAATCGTTAGAGCCGTTTTTGAGAAATTTGGATTTTTCACGTTTTTTAAGGGTTTTAGGGGTGAACTACCCTTAAAAATCAAAAATTCAAAAAAATGAAAAAAAAACGCCTGGAGATACCGTGAATATATACATACATGCCAAATTTCATCTACATCGGACCAACGGGGTAGGCTGTGGCACTGTACACATCCAGACACACACACACACACACACACACACACACACACACACACACACACACGGACACACGGACACACGGACGGACAGACATCACGTCAAAACCCACTTTTTTGGATTCAGGGGACCCCAAAACGGATATATCCACCCTCAACTCAAATTCGAAAATTTTGACGAAAACAATACTTTCTCCATATACTACGTATAAGGGGAGAAAGTAAAAAATCTAATTAAAGATTTACTAATATTATTACTTACTTATAAATCATTATACAGACATAATACTCTTGCAAATGTAGATAATATAATATTTTTCGCATCTTCAAATAATATCTTAAATAGTTTACAGCACAAATCTATTTACATGATCTCAGAAACCTGAAAAAAATAATAATGAACATAATGATTATTTTATAAAACTCATAATTCCAACCGCATAGAGACGACAAAAAATTTTGCTAGTTTTAACCAATTAATTGTGTTATTAAAATTTATGTAGTGATTTAAAAAGAGTGCATAATATAACAAATCAAGGTTTCTATCTTGTTGAGATTAATTATAGTTTCCATAGTTTACTATGCAATGTACAAAAGCAATGTATTGCTTTTAATTATTGAAGGTAGGTTAAGATCGGTTTAGCGGTTAAGCGGTTTATTTTGAGAAAATGACAATAAGGTGGAATATTAATAATATTATTATTACATATCATATTACCTCTACGTATGAGTAAGTTTCATCAACTTCTCCCACTCCCACCATCCATCATACTTCCCACCGGGCTGGCGTAGGTTTCTAGATGAACATTACATAGGCCTTTTGAACTTACAATCTTGTAAAATACAGTTAAAAATAGCAGTTACAATCTTGTCCAAAATAAAATATCTATGACTGTAGCAATCACTGTTGCATTTCAACCAGTCTGGGCATTTGCGGGACAAGTGCATTTTATCTTTAGTACTAAACTCTTTTTACTTTCTCCCCTTATACGTAGTATATGGAGAAAGTATTGTTTTCGTCAAAATTTTCGAATTTGAGTTGAGGGTGGATATATCCGTTTTGGGGTCCCCTGAATCCAAAAAAGTGGGTTTTGACGTGATGTCTGTCCGTCCGTGTGTGTGTGTGTCTGGATGTGTACAGTGCCACAGCCTACCCCGTTGGTCCGATTTAGATGAAATTTGGCATGTATGTATATATTCACGGTATCTCCAGGCGTTTTTTTCATTTTTTTGAATTTTTGATTTTTAAGGGTAGTTCACCCCTAAAACCCTTAAAAAACGTGAAAAATCCAAATTTCTCAAAAACGGCTCTAACGATTTTTATTAAAATTTGACAGTTTATAGTGTACAGAGTACTAAATAATTTGACACCACCCGCATATCTGTAAAAATGACGGTTCAAAAGTTATGGGCTTTTAAATATCAAAAAAATCAAATTTTTATATTTCAGCGAAAACAATAAAAGTAAAGTATAACTTGACTGGTACCATTGAAACCAGCTTAAAAAACTAAACAAATTAGTATTTAGAATTATTTGTCTACGACTAACGGTTCCAGAGAAAAGTTAAATTTACTGTCCATGATAAACACAGTACGTTGTCTGAAAGCGTCCAATGTTATTCTTATGGAGAATATAAAAAAATCAATTTCTTCCTTACTTTCCAACCGTTTTCCATGAAACTTGGTATGAAGCGTAAGGTCAAATCACCGAACAAAACCAGCTCAAAAAAGCTTGGTGTTACGGGGGGGGGTAGTCCCCCCCATAATTAACTTTGTAGAACATGATAGTTTTATTACAGATTGTCTTTTTTTAATTTACTTAAGGGAGAAAGTATGTGTCAGTCCACTGGTACCGTTTATTTTAAAGAAGGATGGTGTATGTACTTATTTTACAACTGTGTTCAACACAGTCAGAGCCATATCCACGACCTGTAAAATATTTTTCCTTGCTATTATAAATAAATAATTATAGTTATATAATAACAATATATATATTTTCATTTTTTTCTTCTGAAATCTTTATCTTATTATCTGTATAATAGACTCCGCCGTTTTGTCATTGATGGCCTCACTTAAGTGAAAGTCGGCGGCACGACGTCAGTTTTTATTGTCAATTAATATCGTACAAAAAGTTATTCAAAACATTTTATGAAATTAATTTTATTGTTATTTAAATTTTCTGATAAACAAAAATTAACGGTTAGTTTTGTTAAACCTAAGTGATTTTAATTTTTAATTTCAAAAAATAAAATATTCACATTTTTTGATATTTTAAAATAATATGTAGATAAAATAAAATACTTTTTATTTGGTATTTTGTTTTAAATAATTTTTTACGAGCATAAAAGATAATTAAACCCATGTCATGTCAACTTAGCGAATGACTTCGTTTTAATATATATTGAATATGAAAGATTTTATTTCAGAAATTAAAAAAATAAAATATTTACAATAATAATAGGAGGAATTTCTATTACTAAAGAAATTTTTAATTAGTTTTTTTAAGAAATTAAATTTATTTTTCATAATTGTCAGGAAAAAAATTTTTAAATGGGTAGCCAAGATTAATGGACTAATCTTTTTAAAATTTTAAAATGTTACACTACAGAAATGTTCTATTCATACTTGTGTTAAATCTTTTTATTGCTGCAGAAAACATAGCCGACTTCCAGGTAGACTCGTATTCATCTTGGTTTGATCATCAAACTTACTTGGGTTAGCTTCACTGATTTTTATTGTTTCAATATCAGCAGTTTGCTGCATTGCATTAGTGCCAACTGAATGTGCCAATTCTTAATGCTAAAACAAACTTAAGTGCCTTAAGTTGCTTTAAGTTAAGGGAACATACGGATCGATAATTCTTTAACGACATTATTTATTGATTTATTTCATCGTTTTTTGGGAACTTCTAAAAATCGCCAGTAAAATTAAACCCATAGACATGTTGGTCATGGTCAGTTATGGACTAGTCCTTTATAAAGTAATTGATTTAGTATATAAAATAACTTTCCAGCTTTACCGTATCTTATGAAAACTTACATTTAAACTATTTTATATTAAAAGGAGAAATATAATATTAGAGAAAGATATATACATACCCGCATTTCTGTCTGGCAACCGAGAACTCGTTTTCAATTGAGTCCTGGTTTAGACGGCCTGTCATGAGGAACTTCGCTCCACCAGATATCATGTCGTCCCACAATAATTTAGTGGCCGTCAAGGAATGAATGAGGCTTTCCAAGCACTCTTACCATCGTTAACCATCTTGAGAGATTTGGCCCATTATATCCCCGTGTTCTTGGATTGAGGGGTGTTTTAAGTGGTTGTCGCGGTTGACGAAGAAATGGCGCATTTGTATTGGTTAGGTGTGAATCTACTTTTTGTGTTCATTATATCAAAAATAGTGTTTATTTGCTGCAGAAAACTAGCCGTGTCGAGAGCTGCTGAAGGCAGCTGACTCGTTTTCACAGCAGTTCTCATCGCAGCACTGACGGACAAACTGAACACTTGGGTCGCCAGCTTCACTGACATCTTTTCAAAACTATTTGGTTTCAGATCTATCAGCAGTTTAGTAGCTCTTGATTTTACTGCATGACTGTCAATGTCATATAACACCTGGACATAATTCCAATCTACAATGCCAAGACTAGTCTCACCAGTTTTCTGGAACATACAAGTAAAATACAATTGTTTAAGTTTTACGACTTTTTACAGTAATTATTTGACCCAACTATTTGTGCATGGTTTTGTCGAACTTCAAAAACTCCAGTAAAAATCTGAACTATCCTCAAAGTCTTAGAAATGGATGCTAAACACCTAATGAAACATAATCCGTGTTTTTAATAATACACGTTTACTGAAATCGAAATAACATGCATGCCCAAAAGCTAAAAAGACACTTATTTTTAAAGAAAATATTTGTTTTTACTTTCCGTTTTATATGACATAACCATAACCAATTGAATAGTAAACATTTTATAACTTCTATGGATATGGCATAGCGGTTTACGACGATTTGACATTAAAATGGGCGTTACCAATAAGCGCAATATTTAAGAAATATACTTTTGGGACGGAATTGATTGTTAAAATTGAGATAAAACCGGTCCTTATGAATTAAAAATAGTAATTTGCAAATCTATTCACAGAACAATCTCTTTCATTGTTTAAAACTTATTAGTAATATTTTATTATTTGTAAACTTTGTCTTGAGCTAGATGGTGGTCTGGTCACGTGACGTGTGCGTAATGTTTCTATGAATGTTCATGATTGCATTTGTGGTTGGGCGGTATCGTTATTAATTGAAGTTGGTGGGGTGGATTTACTATAAATCTTCTTCGTGGTATGTATTTACTTACAACTTAAATCTAAATATTATATTTCGTTACCTTGGTCGCCTAGGGTTCTTAATTGAATTATATGTGATGCATTTCATTGATTTGTTTGTGAGGACTACCAGCCCCAAATCATCGGTCAAGTAACTTAACAAAATAAATTAGGAAATTTTTTTAGAACGCTAAGGAAGGTAATTTCCTATGAGACTTCAGATGGCTATTTATTTGTGTATATAACATATTTGCGGATAGAATCAAATAAGGGGTTAATCATTATTTAATTCATGTTAGCAAAATGAGCAGGGAATAGACTACTTGAATTGGAATTGGCTAGGAATAGGACTAATTCTTGACTGTAGATAAGTGAGATATTACACATACTTAATAAGCTAATGAATTGTAATTAGGTTAGAGTGTAATTACTATATTTTATATTTTTTGTGTGTTTTATAGAGTAATTTGATGTAGCCAAGCTGAAATCCTAAGCAATGTATGTACCTATATGTTATTCTGAGTTCACTAGGCCTATCTAAATAAATCATAGAGCAGATCTCACATGATATAGAAATTCTTGTGTTTTGGTTTCATTAAGCACAAGGTAATGTAATATTTTAAGGAGTTGAAACATTTACAATCAGCCCAAATTACAGCTTTATTAGGCCCTAAGTTTTAACATAAAATTTATCATCTCACTCTGATGATCTGAGAATCTGTTCTAAAGGCCCCTATTTGCTATAAATTTTCATTTTTCATGTAGGCTATTTATTGTACATGTCATTTAGTGAATGTATTAGCTCTATAAGTTCTCTTATTTGTACCTAATGATATACTTAGGCCTATTAAATTATTTTCTGTTTAATTCATCTAATTTAAAGAAGGTTTGGTATGTTAATTAACTTATCACCTCAACAAGGTGTTCAGAGTATTTTCTTGATAATTATCCAAATTTATCATCCCATTTTTGTATTATAACGAATATCCCATTTATCTGGAAGAAGCTATTAACGTAGGTATGTTTGGCCTAGGCCTACTTTTTGTTTTCAGGTGCCAAGAGATTGATGAAAACAATAGCTGTTTAAAATTTTATTAATATAAAATTATGTACATGATTTTAAGTATGTATATTTTCATGAATGCTTTTAACAGTGTGGTCTGTATGTAAACTTGTTAGGTGTTCATCAAAGTTGATTTCATTGATGTTCTGTTTTAGGCCCAATTTTGATGGCTTAATTGGGTATGTTCTTTGAAGCGTGATTTTATTGAATGTCCTGTTCGTCCTATATAAAATTTTGGGCAGCAACATATTGACAATGTCCAACAAATGAACAGAACCCCTGTCGCAGCAGACCTGCGTACTCAGCAAATTTCCAAGTCAATAATATAATAATAATATTATATGTCAAGTTTTATCAATATTTATCGATAAATACATGAGTTAGTTATTTGCCATAATTATTGCCAGTTATTCTCCATAAGATTAACATGGGAAAGAGTGTGCAGGTTTGCCGCTTTGAGGAACACCAAAAGTAGGCATTTTTTAACAAAAATAATTTTTATTTTGGCAATTTATACCAACTTTAATCAACATCTGTCCATAAATAAAGGGGAGCGTTTCACAAAACCGAGTTTTCATTACGCCGAGTAAGGCTAAAAATCATCGAAATATCACTATGCCGAGGTTTCACAAAACTATGTATGTGATAAAATTCAACTGTTTCACAAAACCGAGTAAAGGGCTGGGTACCGTCCGCTCTAAAAGTGACTGTAGAAGCCTGTGTTGAGTGCAGTATTACGTGCTTTGCAGGCACTGTCCAGTCGTTTAGTGGACATAACGCATGACACATAGGCTAATTTATATTGAAGATATAATAATAAATAGTTTATAGCTTATAATTTATATTTTATTATTTTATTTTACTTAATAAAAATAAGTTAATGATAGTTAATACATTTAGTTAATAAAATACAGTATGTCATAAAAATGACAACCTTGGTTTTCATGTACGAGCCGTCACATTTACGATCTATTAACTATTGTTTTGAGCTTGGTTTAATAAATTAAAAATTATAATATTGCGAATTAAAATAATTTTTAGAGCTTTATGATTCTTTGAAACCATAAGATCCCAAAAATGTATTAAATACAAATCCTATGTTGTTTCTATACCTCAAGAAGATATTTCATAAGTGCTATTCGCCATTTTGTATAGCTAAAATATATTAATATATTTTGTATAGACAAGTCGAAACACTTACGAACTCTAAATCATTTTTATTCTGATATTTATCGAAATTGAACAAATTTCATATCTAAGGAACGAAATGAAACGATTCAGGAAAAAGTACCTAATAATTTTGGTCCTGTGACCTTTTACCATAAATATAAAATTTAATCGTGTTATAATTAATTACGTCACCGCTGACGTTTCGCCATCTAACGGATTTCATTATCAGCCCAAACATATCAATACATATGTTAAACCATATGTTTTCGTACCCGAGGAGTCCAAATTTTTCGACCCAACTTTCGACCCAAGAAAGACTCATAGTTTAGACCGTACACAAATAAACATGCAAAAACTTAAGTAATTTTTAAAACTCTTGTTATTAAACAAGTATCATATCCAACGAATTGAAATGATTGAGGAAAAAACACCCAATAATTAATTCATGAGTCAGACTCTGAGCAGTGCAGACGTGTGTGCCGGGTGCTCCCAAACTAATCAATATAGTGAATTGCGTCTGAGGATCGAAAACGCATTGAGATTGCGTAACCTCAGTTTAACTGTTCCTGTGTCTTTATTATCTACATCAACATCCTCATTCGTTATTTAACATACTAATTGTTATTTTACGATGTTATAAAACAAAAATCAAGATGGTTGACTGTATGTAAGGAAGAAATGTCTGGTCATTAGCCACAAAAATAGTGTAATAAACATTGGAGATGTCTTCGTGGTCCCAAACTAGACGAATACATGACTAATCAAAGCCAAGTCATGAACTATCCTCTGTCTGAGGTACAGTAACTGGATAACGACTGAATCGAAAATCAGAGACCAAGAATTTACAATCATTGTTTGTCCACGAACTAGTCACCGAACAGAAAATCACTCTAAAGGAACAAAGTGCAAAACTTGCTGAATCCTTGTTGCTAATTGAAAGCCTTGAGAAACGAAAACGTTAATTTAAAGAAAAAGGTTTCAGATCTGGAGTTCAGAAGAGAATTCCTGCGTTATGCAGAGTGTGTGCCAGTGCCGTTCGAATGGTGTCAACGGACATTTTGTTAAATGTCACTACAGCAGACGGATCCTTAGAGGACACGGTAATCCGCCTCCTGCTGTGTTGTCCGATGTGCAGGGCTGTAATAGGCCAGTTAATTAGGTGACTGTATGTCACCAAATTGACACCTACGTCTGTAGTAGATGTATTATGCATAGCTTCTTTCTCTTATATTAAACATTTTTTATATAACATTAAACCTTTTAAGTGTTTTTCACCTTTCACATCAACATTTTTTACAGCTATGGATATTTCTGAGATTAATTATTTGAAATGTCTCTTTTACCATTAGAATTAGCTAGAGAATACCCAATTTAGTTTATTGTTTAGTCGTAGCATTGGCCATCATCCATCCAATAGCCTTCACTCTGTTACTGCTACACTCCCTTATTATATTTTACACATCCCTACCTTGGCTGTCTGCATATATAAAGACTTCCAACTGCTTATCTATTTTTTAGTCTGCTTCTTTCTGTTGTGTTTCTTTTCCATTGTTTGTTGATGTCTCTTACTTATAATTTTTTTATAGTGTTGTATCCAAAAATTTTATTTTTATCTTCCAATTTACTGTCTATTACTTCTGTTAATGCCTCAAAACGGTCGTTGCAGGAGATATGGAAAGCTTTTTCCTTGATATGTTGTAAGGCATGTGTCTTTCAATGGGTTCGTTTTTCAACATCCGTCCACATTTGGCACTGTGTAATATTTTCTGTCTTTTCAGATTTATCAGACACTTCAGTTTGCTCATTTTTGTACAATTGTTTCATTGCTTATTATTGCTCTATTATTTATTACATAAGCCAGTCAGGCATGCTTACTTATCACTTTCGGTTCATTAACCTGCATGGTCATTAAATTATTACTGTTGTTATTTTTTATCTTAGTCTTATGTACAGTGTTGTTTCTTCTATAACCATTATTGAATAAATGCCACAATCATAATTATTGATCTGCTCTAGACAAGCTCTCTTTTAAGAGTTCTGTAGTTAGTTTTGCTGGTGCGAGATAATCTGTGATTTTCCGCATAACAACCATTGAAAAATAAATTTGAAACCATTGAAATTTTGACCATTGAAAGCATTGTGTTTGATTTTAGATGTCTTCCTGTCATTATTGTAGTATTTAGACCTAAAAATGTACATATCAATTATTATAATTATTAATTCATAACCATTATTATTTAGATGGCTGTGGAAAGTCGTCTGCTTGTGAGTCATTTCATATCGGTTGTTGGTCGCATTGTTTGTTATCGTTGACAATCTTTGTGTACGCTTTAATTCATAGTTATTAGCGAATTTCCCATAGGGAAGAAGCTATTACCGTAGGTCTCATGGCGAGACTTAAGCCCGGGACCATGTTATTTTTTCTTCTTTAGGTGCCCAGAGTCTAAAAACAATAGTTGTTAGAATTTATATATATGAACATGATAACTCTCGTAAAAATGGTCCGATCGAGACCAAATTTGGTAGAAACGTGTATTCCTAAATTTGCTCCGACGAGTTTGTAATCTAGACATATCGGTCAAAAGGAAGGGGTAGTTTGGGAGGGTTTTGTACCCTAAAAATGGTGTTTTTTGCATTTCTCCCCGGTAATTTTCAAAAATTTCAAATTTTATCTTTCACCATTAGAATCAGCTTAAAAAACTGCACAATTAAGTTTCTTAAAGTTTTTCTCTATCTCCAACGGTTACCGAGGTATTAAAAAATCTAAACACAGTACGTTGTATTTTGGGGCCCCAATTTTAATCCTATGGAGGATAAGGAAAAATTAATAGCTTCTTCCCTATGGGAAATTCGCTAATATTTCCCATTATATCAATCAATATTTTTGGATTAAACTTGGTATTTACCTTCATGTTGTTTATGTTTACCCACCCGTTTATGCTTAAAAATCATAGTTTATGTGTTTATCATGGCAGCAAACCACTCTTTTCCCATGTTAATCATGTAGGGAATAGGCAAACTCCTTTATTTATGGACAGATGTTGATGAAAGTTGGTATAAAAGTTAAAAATAACAATTGTTTATGGTAGAAATACCTACTTTCAGTGTTCCTCAAAGCAGCAAACCTGCACACTCTTTCCCATGTCAATCTTATGGAGAATAGGCAAATAGTTCTTATGTTTATAGACAGATTTTTATAGAACTTGTCATATATTATTTTTATTATATTATTGATTTGGAAATTCGTTGAGTACGCAGGTCTGCTGCGACGGGGGTATTATTAAAATGTTTCTAATGAAATTTGGTCGATTGTTTTATAATGGCAGGTAAAAAGACTTGCTGATCGGGAAGTAGAACTGTTTTTGGAAGATTCGTCGTCGTCAAATGAAGTTATTTTTAGTGACGAAGAAATGAGAATAGAAATATGTGTAAATGTTTTTGTCATTTTTATGTAAATATAGTCAATAAATCAATTTTTTAAATTTACCGACACAAAAAAAGCTATTAAAAATTAGAATCTGAAGGGACGGTTGAGGTCTAAAAACTTCATTGGGAAGGGTCAACGTTTTGCAGTAGTGTACTGTTTACAATTAGCAAGTTTGTATTTACGGGTGTTTTTAACTTAAGTTGTTTAGGTTATTCTATTTTATAGCCCAAACATTTTCTAGCTGAAATAAAATACTGTATTGTTAAGACTTTGTTTGTAAATAATTTTTTCCTACACGCCATGTTAATGGACAATTTTAAGGATACAACAGTTTAACCGAAAAATTGGTTATCTGAAATGGCTCTCCCCCTTTTGGTTAGCCAGGGTTTTATTGTATAAGATACATACTTTCAGATTCAACCCTTTTGGAAATCCTAAAAAAATGAGGCAAGAACAAAAATACAGTAGAACTCCAATTATCCGAATTAATGGGGACCGGGACCCATTCGGATAATCAAATATTCGGATAATCGGAGTTTTTTAAAAAAATTGCCATTAGAGAGAAAAAAAGCTACGTTTTGATATTGCACTATTTTTTTATTTAATTAAATGTAAGAAACATGATATTTTCATATGTTTTAAATATAAATAAAATGTACTTACATTTTACACGCAAACACTGGCTTCGCGGGGGGGAAGAATAATAGCGCACTTAGACTTTTTTTGGACAATTTTTTTTCTGAAAGTGATTCGGATAATCGGCGATTCGGATAGTCAGAGTTCGGATAATTGGAGTTCTACTGTATATGTTTTCTGTTCATAAAATTTAATACTCTTCATGAAAATATATAACTATATAAATGTTTTCAAAACTAAATGTTTAATGAGCAGTTAAATAAATTACTGCAAAGTCTCTAAGAGCCGCGTGGTACTCATAAATTTTTACAGGTCATCTAGAGGGTATAATAATAATATACTCAGTGTATTATAGCCAGTGATGCTGTCGGTTACAGTGGTCTAGGAGAGGAGAGGTACCGGAGAGGTACATTAGGTCAAGATGATGGCAGTGAAAATGTGGCTGGTGATAGCTGTCATTGGTCTGGATCTCACATTAGCTCTCAGTGAGTCTAGTATTCCTTTCAATCAGCCAATAAATGGAACATTTAGACACACATCAGTTAACACTTATCTGCAGACTATATTTAGCTCCTTATGTCCTTCCATTCAACTCTTAGGCTAAAACCATAATATTATGCGTCTCTAGTATAGCAGAGGAAACAGATTTATGTATATGTATAATGAGTAAAAAACAATTATCATTAATCTGGAAAATAAAACTATTTAAAGGATAAATTATTATAATTGTCTGCTATAAACTCTCAAATAATGTTCTCATTACTACCATACCCTAACAAGGAATGAATATTGTTAAGATTTTGTCAATCATAAGTAGAGATGTTGTAAAATGTGAATTATTTGAAGATTGGAATAAAATTGTGATTTATGCCCCGGTGTTATCATTTAAAAGCTTAGTGTTATTTTTGGTACACAACTGTAAAGTCAAGAAATTGGCCTTTTCCACATCTTCCGTCTTATGGGTTGGCAATCCTACAGCCTAACACTTTGCAATCATCCACTAATCCCTAACTACCTAACATCCTTTGCTGATCCTTGAATATTATGAAATTGTGGTCCTGCTTTCTGTGTTACCCTAAATAAATCCACTATAAAAACAATAATAGTTGATGAATAATATGTCACTTTTCATCCAAACAAAATTCAACGTCCTGCTTTATTTGGCTTACCACTTGTTATTCATAATTAATATCAGCCTTATGCTGTTTCGCTTACAAATTTTGTAAAGTAGCTGTTAAAATATAAATAAAGTAAATATAAATTGATCTAGTAAGGGGGATTGCCACTGTATTTAATCGATGCCATTTCTAAAGAATTCTGAGATTTAGTGGCAAGTTTGTATGCCACTCATAATTATATAGGCCTAATAATAACTCTCATTCATTTTACTCCCCAAACATTTAGGCTAAATCCTTCCACTTATCGAGTTATGACTAAAAAAGAAGGAAGGTAACATACGATACACAAGTATGTGATGTATTATCTATTTAAAGATTTTCCTTTAAAAAGAACCATATAAAATCAGAAAAAACATCTCTCAGGAAAATTTGTTCACCCTCTCAAGTTTTGTACGATTAGATGGTTTGAAAACTGTGAAGTCTTAGGCAGAGTGTTACAATACAATCCTTCTTTGAAAAATATTTAATAACTAAATCTCCAACACAATAAAGCGATTATTATAGTTATATTTAATACTATCTTTATTGCACACTTATTTTTAGGGCCAAGAAAATATAAAAAAGTGATAAAATTCTCTAAAAAGTCAATAATTTGCAAAGTTATATTTCAGTAGACACCTTGTAACAACTAAGTGAGTCTCAGGGCTACATATCATTCATTCTAATTCCAGGACTGATCAATGTTTTTGTTGCAGTCCAGTCACCGCCTAGAATCGTGAAGCAGCCGCCAACAGATGAACTATTGTTCCAGGTGGCAACACAACAGAACGAGAATGATAAACCATTCATTATTGAGTGTGAGGCGGAAGGTGAACCTGCACCCAAGTAAGATATTTGTATATACTCACGAACCAATTCTGACTCAAAAGAAAAATTCAAGATGCAATAGTGACTCGCTTAGACAATTCTGACTCGTCGAGACAATTCAGACTCGAAAGTAATTTTTATATACCAATCTTGAATCATTTTTCACCAGTCTCGACATCATAGTAACGAATGTATCACAGCTATATTAGCTGTGTGATATATTACGTGATTGGATGGTTAAATTGACAGTATATATTTTTCTTAAACAATGCAATTTAACCCAAAATGTGAAATAAACTCTCCATTAATTTTTTTATGATAGACCTACACTCAGAACTTTCATGTTGCTCTAAGTGTTGTTGGGATAAAGCCCTCCCCAAATATAGGGATTCATTTGAGGATTCAATTGTTTTCCGTGCATGTGTTTTTGTGAAATGAATAAAAATTCATGTTTCTTTGTTGATCTTATGCTTATATTATGGTTATTACCTAAGTAAACAAACATATGCACCGTCGCTACAACTGTCTGGGGGGCATTTGTTATAAACAAGTAAAATGTTTACAGAATAGTCCTTAAAAATGTGACTTAAGGAACTACTAAGATATAAGTTCAACTGTCTGTGGGGGAGAGGGGCTTCTTTTAACTTTCAGATAGAAATAATATAATGCAAGTTGGAAAGTACTAAGACATGCACCTTCACTAAAACTGCCTTGGGGGAATTTGTTACTGATAAGTAAAACGAAAACAGGAACGTGATATGCATTCAACTGTCTGTGGGTGGCATCTCTATGTAACAGATAGAATTAATATTATTTATCTTTGAATGTATTAAGACATGCACCATCACGACAACCGCCTGGGGGATGGGATTTGTTGCCAACCAGAAATATGAATACAGGGACGTACTAAGAAATGCATACTCTTTCCCATGTTAATCTTATGGAGAATAGGCAAATAATTCATATTTATCGACAGATATTGATCAAACTTGTCAGATATTATTAAATTTCGGAAATTCACTGAGTACGCAGGTCTGCTGCGAAGGGGATATATTTATTTTCAAAGGTAGTTCAAAAACCATGAAAAATTCAAATTTATTAAAATCCGCTCGCACAATTATGATTGAAATTTCATGGTTTATAGTTGTTGACACATGTCTCATAATTTTATGTGATTGTAGATACCGTTGGATCAAGAACGGGAAGAACTTTGATTGGCAAGCATATGATGACAGAATATCTCAGCAACCAGGGAGAGGAACACTGGTCATCACATCTCCAAGGGATGAGGATTTGGGTTTGTAAAACTTGTATGTAACTCTTGAAAAACTGAAACTTACCATTTAGGAAGTGAAAACCTCCTATGCCAACTAAGTCAGTATCATACATTTTGAAAAGCAGTGAACGATATTTTTCATGTAAATATGTCAAGACAGTGGCTGCCACCTCAAATAGGACTAGGTTAAAGATGTTATATATAGGTTGATTATGAAGCCTCAGGAAAGCTGGCTTGGCACATCCTCTTGGAATAATGTACAGCCACAAAATGAAGAAATAACAAAAATGGGGAAGGTAGGACATCTAAATTTTTGACAAGTAACCTATACCTTAGTTACTTGAAGCCAAGTAACCAAGTTGGTTTTGTGGTTGGTTTATGAGTAAATACACAGTTATTTTTCCCCCTCCAAAGTAATCTGGGGTTGGGCTTAAGTAATAGTACTAAACTGAAATGTAGCCTCTGAACTTAGATTACCTCTCCCTACAGAAGCCTGTTTCATCACTTTTGAAACGACAGTTACCGAAGCTCCCAAAGTTTCTTTGTCTACTGGCATTAAACAAAATATAAAAACTTATAAAATTGAAAAGAAGTTATAATTTTTCACGCTACCAACATTGTAAAAAGAACACATTTACTTAAATAAATTTTAACATAAAACTTAATGACACATAAAACCGAATAACTTTTATCGTCAACAAACTCCATAGTTACTCTTATAACAACAAAACAATCAAAATATAAATAAATAAAATATCAGCTGATTTTAACCACATCTGACAATAACTGAAATGTTTGTCTAGTAAAATTAATTAGGGCCTATCAATTTGTTGATGAAAACTTATTCTTTCTTTATAATAACTTTGGCATCCTTATATCATAATAAGTTGATGTTTTTCACAATCAAAGTTAAAGAAATTTTTCACAATCTTTTATAGTTGTTAAAATGTGCCGATATTTGTTTTAACTAGGGTTGTGCGAGTCTGGAATTTTATGTTCAAGCCGAGCCGAGCTTTTTAAAAAATTCTCGAGCTCGAGTTTTTTCGAGCCGAGCTTTTTCAAACCTTCACCTGATCTGAATAGGGGTGTGCGATGGAACAAAAAATTTTCGATTTGATACAAGGATGCGATTTAAAGAATTCCAATTTGAATCAATACAACATGACAAAATTTCCTGTTATGCAAAAATCATGTAACTGTAGATAATAAAAGATGTAAGATAAAATGTAAGATAATAAAAACCCTTGAACTTAAAGCTAAAAATATATTAGACTATTCACCAAATTGTACAGTTCATAATTTAGTTTGATAATTTTTAGTTTGATAACTTTCAAGTTCCAAAGATTTTTTAAAATTAATTTTATTTATGTATATTATATCAACAAAACAAAGTTCGCTAAAAAGTGAGACATACTTGGTACAACAGTAAAATGGAAAGATTTTTAATAACTTAGAATTTATATAGGTTGCTTGACAAAAATTAAAATGAAACCCAGAATTATAAAAAAATAATGTATGACTGCAAATAGTAAAAATATATATCTATTATAAACTACTCAACTAAATAACAAACTGTGTTATTATTTTAACTGTATGACAAAAAATATATCTCTATTTTTAAAATGTTGATCAATTCTGAAACCTTGTGTATAGGTGACTTATAGGTGTGGGGAGTAGGGTACCAGCGTACTCCCTCTTAATTGGAGTCGGTACTCGTATTATATTTGAGCTGCAGACTGCTCTGTGTATAAGCCGCTCCTATGGTTGTTGCCGCCAAGCTACCACGCCGTGCCGTTGCTGGTAGCTGGCCGACGTCTTACTTCCCAGCTAATATTATTTTTTATTTTAAATCATATTTTAACTCAAATCGGATATGTCCACAGATAATCTGTAAGAAAAATCGTAATTGTTGTTTTTGTAAATTATTTGAGTTTGTTTGTTTGGTGAATAACACATTATTTGTTTTTAAAATTAAAATTTACTTCTGGGCCCATGTCGTGACCTACCTGAAACTCTTCCCCAAGCCACCAGTGGGTCAGAGCCACAGTTTGGGAATCACTGCGATATAGGAATAACGCCTGGAACTGAAAGAGTTAAACAAAATATTTGAAACTACAGTAGAGCGTCGATTATCCGAAGCCCGGTTATCCGAAACGCCCGTTAACCGAAAAACTGTCAAACATGAAAAAATGAAACCGTGTACCGAACTTTGATAAACTTTGAAGAACATGATAGTTTTATTATATTGTCGTAGCCGCAAAAATAAAAACCAATTCGCAGCAGACCTGCGTACTCAGCGAATTTCCAAATCAATAACATAATAATAATAATATATGACAAGTTTTATCATTATCTGTCAATAAATATGAGTATTATTTGCCTACTCTCCAAAAGATTAACATGGGAAAGAGTATGCAGGTTTGCTGCTGTGAGGAATGCTGAAAGTAGATGTTTCTAGCGTAAACAATTTATATTTTGACCATTTATATCAAGTTTCATCAAAATCTGTCCATAAATAAAGGAGTTTACCTAAACTCTATATGATTAACGTGGGAAAAGAGTATGCAGGTTAGCTGCCATGATAAACACATAAACTATGATTTTTAAGCATAAATGTATGGATCTCAACCACATGAAGCTAATTATCAAGTTTCATCCAAAAATATTAGATAATAAGTGAAACATTAATTTTTCCTTATCCTCCATAAGATTAACATTGGAGCCCCAAAAAACAACGTACTGTGTTTAGATTTTTTAATATCTCTTTTTAGATTTTAGCGAATTTCCCATAAGGAAGTAGCTATTACCGTAGGTCTCATGGCAAGAGTTAAGCCTGGGACCATGTTATTTTTTCTTCTTTAGGTGCCCAGAGACCAAAAAGAATAGTCGTTAAAATTTATATATATATATGTATATACGTATATATGTATATATATGTGTCTGTTTTTTTTCCCTAATTCGCTAAAAAACAAAACATTAATTCTCAACTTAATCACTCATTATTAGTTTTAACCCTCGGAGTGGTAAAGACTCTGCAACGTCTATTTATCGCGAATACCGTCACAGTGGCAGGTGGAGGCATCTGTTATCAGTTTAGTGAACTTGTTAGACTCTAGCGCCTCTGTGACCGTGTTGCCCTCTGGGGGCAAGCAATCGAACCTGCTCTCGTAGTGCACTAGACTGCCACGGGATATGTCTATAACCAAGTAAGCGTTTTCTACTCCGATGCACTGAGTGGCTGAACTGGCTAACGCCTTACGCTGACGAACGTAACGTTATAGCCATTCGGACGTGCTAGGGTTCGGATCCCGACCATGAGCAATCCCAATTTGGCTTGCAAATGTGTGGTAAGCGGAGAGGGGGGCCCACCTTAAATAAACGGAGGCCGGCTTGGGTGGAAGTTGACGGCATTTGTAGGCTTAGTTGGGATTGCAGAGGACACCTGTATTGCTTTTAAGGTTAGTGGTTATAAGGGGGGGCATGTTTTATGCTTTTAGCGAATTTCCCATAGGGAAGAAGCTATTACCGTAGGTCTCATGGTAAGACTTAAGCCCGGGACCATGTTATTTTTTCGTCTTTAGGTGCCCAGAGTCCAAAAACAATAGTCGTTAAAATTTTTATATATACAGGGTGTTCATTAAAGTCGGGGACAAACTTCTAGGGGTGATAGTACTCAACAAAATAAACAAAAAATGTTCTATAAAGATATGTCGAAAAATCCTTCGTTTAGCCGCTAGCCGCCATTTTGTATTTTATACAAAAAACGTTATATATCAAGAACTATTTAAGATACAAAAACCAAACTTTGCACACTTGTTTATGGGTCAAGCAGAATAATGTTCTCAAAGTATCATGAACTTTGCTCTTACATTTTCATAATGGCGGCGGTTGAAAATCTTTTAATTTAAATAACAAAAAACCCTTTAGCTTTATACAATTTTTACAAGACATAAAGAAGATTGTAATTTTAATTTTAAATCGAACGGTACTTTGGTGAACGAAATCCGTCCACGGATAAGCGAGAAAACGCACTTTTAATGTTAGATTACAGGGCCCACACGCTACAGTGGCGCGGTTGTGGCGAAGAATTAATTGTTGTGCCAGTCGCTTCGCCACGCCCGCGCCGCAGCGGCGCATGGGCTCCGTAAGCTAACTTTAAAAGTGAATTTTCTCGCTTATCCGTGGACGGATTTCGTTCACTATAAAGCCGTTCGGTTTGAAATTAAAATTGCAATCTTTTTTATTTCTTGTCAAAATTGTATAAAGTTAATGGCTTTTTTGTTATTTAAATTAGAAGATTTTTAACCACCGCCATTTTGAAAAGATATTTGCAAACTAAATGATACTTTAAGAATATTTTCCTCTTTGGCCAATAAATATTTTTGCAAAGTTTTGTTTCTGTATCTTAAATAGTTCTTGATATATAACGTTTTTTGTATAAAATACAAAATGGCGGCTAGCGGCTAAACAAAGGATTTTTCGACATATGTTTATAAGACATTTTTTGTTTATTTTGATGAGTACTATCACCCCTTGAAGTTTGTCCCCGACTTTGATGAACACCCTGTATATATATATGTGTGTGTCTGTGAACACAATAACTCTCGTAAAAATGGTCCGATCGAGACCAAATTTGGTAGAGACGTGTATTCCTACAAATGCTCAGACGAGTTCGTAAACCAGACATATCGGTCAATGGGAACGGGTAGTTTGGGGGGGGTATTGTACCCTAAAATGGTTTTTTTTGCGATTTTCACATGCAATTTTTAAAAATTTCTAATTTTATATTTCACCATTGGAATCAGCTTAAAAAACTACACAATTAAGTTCCTTAAATTTTTTCTTTATCTCTGAGATATTAACAAATCTAAACACAGTACGTTGTATTGTGGGGCTCTAATGTTAATCTTATGGAGGATAGGGAAAAATTATTATTTCCCATATTAATCAATATTTTTTTATGAAACTTGATATTTAGCTTCATGTGGTTGAGATCTATCCTTTTATGCTTAAAAATCATAGTTTATGTGTTTATAATGGCAGCAAACCTGCATACTCTTTTCCCATATTAATCCTATAGGGAATAGCCAAATTCCTTTATTTATGGACAGATGTTGATGAAAGTTGGTATAAATGTTAAGATAAAAACTATTTGTGGTAGAAATGACTGCTTTCAGTGTTCCTCACAGCAGCTAACCTGCACACTTTTTTTTTTTTTTTTTTACTGAAAGGGCCGGGGCGGATTTCTCCCAAGGCACTTCAGCCGTAGCGGCTTTTTGCGCACCCCTGTGTGGGTTGCGGCATTATCACATAGCGAAAAGCCATTGGTGATTGGCGGGATTTGAACCCGGGACCTTGGGCACCAAAGCCCCGCGCTCTACCCCTAGACCAGCGCGCTCCCCACCTGCACACTTTTTCCCATGTTAAATCTCTCTATGGTGAATAGACAAAATGTCTCATGTTTATGGACAGATTTGTATAAAACTTGTCATATATTTTTATTGTATTATTGATTTGGAAATTCGCTGAGTACACAGGTCTGCTGCGACAAGGGTATTTTTGTTTAAACTTTGATATTTCAAAAAAGATATTAGTAATTATTTTTATGTTACAATTAAGAGTAAAAACCTTACCACTTCTAGGATTAAATTAGAACGTTTATGTTAAGATAAAATTTAAATTTTAATGCAGTGTAATTTTAATACCCCTGTCGCAGCAGAACTACGTACACAGCGAATTTCCAAATAAATTAATACTAATATATAACAGGTTTTGATCAATATCCGTTATAAATAAGAGAGTTTGCCTATTCTCCATAAGATTAACATGAGAAAGAGTATGCAGACAAGTTTCATCCAAAAATATTAATTGATAAGTGAAATATTAAATTTTCCTTATCCTCCATAAGATTAACATTGAAGCCCTCAAATACAACGTATTGTGTTTAGATTTGTTAATATCTCCGTAACTGTTGGAGTTAGAGAAAAACTTTAAGGAACTAAATTGTGTGGTTTTTTAAGCTGATTCTAAAGTGATAGGATAAAACTTTTTTAATTAAATATGAAAAAATGCAAAAACCCCAATTTTTTAGTACAACCCCCCCCCCCAAACTACCTGTTCTGATTGACCGATATGATATGTCTGGTTTACAAACTCATCTGAGAAAATGTAGGAATACACGTCTCTACCAAATTTGGTCTCGATCGGACCATTTATACGAGAGTTATCGTGTTCATATATATAAATTTTAACGACTATTGTTTTTAGCCTCTGGGCACCTAAAGACAAAAAAATAACATGGTCCCGGGCTTAAGTCTCGCCATGAGACCTACGGTAATAGCTTCTTCCCTATGGGAAATTCCATGCTAAAATGGATTTAAAAGCAATTATTAACGCAAACTAATGTCGATTTTAGTTTGACAGCTGATGGTTTATTTCTTTCTATTAAATCAATTTTATAGATCACATGTTCTGTGAAACTTAAAATAATATGTCAAATACTTCTTAAAACTGAGTTTATGTGAGCTCATTAATTTATTTGTCCCATTCCTGTCTGAACTAAACTCTTTTCAGAGCTAAACTGAACTTTTTCACCAGTTCCAAGTGTTAGGCTTAGAAATTAGTAGGTACTTTTGCTTGATCAAGACTTCAAATTATTCCTTTATTTCACTTGGTACATCTACTTCTAGTAACCTGCAGTAATAAATAGTTAATGATAAATCATTAAAAAAATATTATTACTGTATTCTCATCAATAAGTACAATCGTTGAATGAATTATGAGAACGAGACAATAATTTACTGTCAATACGGAACATTGGACACTAAATACGATGATTTTAAAGAGGACGCCAACACTATCTATCGGATGAGAAATGAACTAGCACACCTAAAGGCAGAAAAAAGAACTAAGTCGAAATATAAGCAGGCAACACACATTTTGTGCTCATAACCACTCCGGACGCACAGTGCACGTCCTTAGTCATCTGTCTAGCGAAATACGTGGATGTGCAATGTGCGTCCTTAGACGGGAATGGGTTAATATATTCATACCTAAGATTGGTTGAAGGGTTAATTAGTGAATTAAGCTTTATACAAGTACACAAAATTACAATTGCTCACAGGATTTCACATCAAATTTTTTATGTTTTTCTTTTAAACTATAACACTGCAGTTTTGTAATACTGTAATAGTGTTGACTTTATTGTGTGTATTTACAATATGAATAAAGAATTTTTGACTTGACTATGTCATGAAATATGACCAATTCCTTAACCAAGACCCACCTCACCCCCTTATTTAAAGGGACCCTCTAATGATAGTATGAATATTTTAGGACAATACCAATGTTTTGCATACAATGAATGGGGAACAGCAACATCGAATTCAGTTTTTGTACGGAAAGCAGAGCTGAACTCGTTCAAAGATGAGGCTCCACAGACTCTGACAGCGGAGGAGGGGAACCCCTTCAAGCTTACCTGCCAGCCCCCTGACGGCTGGCCCAAGCCTAATGTTTACTGGCTCATTCAGGTAGGCCTATGTGATACAGATGTTTACACTGAGGCATAACTGACACTGAAAACCCCAGCAGGCCTATTGCTGGTTTGTGCTATGCTATGATCAGAATACTACAAGTACTTGGTGCATGCATGAGTGGTTACCATATCACATTTTAGCCCTTCCCTAACTGCAGGCGGATATATCCGCTAAATTTTTGGGCCTAGCGGGCGGTCGGCAAATATATCCACGGATTGTAATAAAAAATAACATGAGTCAGGTTTAAACTATTTTAATAACATTTTTGATCAATAGGAACTCAAACTAATGATTAACATTACATTATTAATGTAATGTTAATCATCAATGTAATGTAATGTACATTCTTATATTTTGGTTTTTTTGTAGATTCTTATTTTTTCTTTAAAAATTATCTACGGCATAAATACAGTTTATTTTAACTATTTACAAATAACTAAGTGTTTATTAACATAGAAACAAACAAAAATTTTCTTACTCCAACCTCATTTCTTATATGAGGACTACAAACAATTAAGGCGTAATCTGGGAAGGATTAGTATTGTACTGTTAAAACTCATTTTGTTTTTTATTGTTGTTTAAGGTTGTTTAAGTTAACAACTTAACTTAACTGTAGTTGTTAGTTTCTGGGCTATTTTGATCTCTAATCTGAAAATGAAAAAGATTTAATGTTGGAATATAGAAACAGAATACTGTCAAGACACTTATGTTAAAAACCTGTGGTAGTTACAAGTAGTTTGCCACAGGCACAGGCATGATCATTGTCTATGCAACGTGAATATGTATTCTGTTATTCCCCTTAGATAATTCAGATTTTTGGCTATCTGGATCCATACTCTGCTACATTGATCTGGCTAAATTGGATTTATATCATATATATATTATTAATATCCGTAACCTTTCATTGCAGAATGCAGATGGAGGAATCAAAAGTATAAACAACTCTCGAATGACACTCGACCCGGAAGGTAATCTGTGGTTTTCTAATGTGACTAGACAAGACGCCAGTGATGACTTCCACTATGCCTGTGCCGCCACTTCTGTCTTCAGGTTTGTCAGAAGATTGAATAAGTTGATAAAGAAAATACCCCCGTCGCAGCAGACCTGTGTACTCAGCGAATTTCTAAATCAATAATATAATAATAATAATATATGACAAGTGTGGTCAAAATCTGTCGATAAACATGAGAATTATTTGCCTATTCCTCCATAAGATTTACATGGGAAAGAGTGTGCAGGTTTGCTGCTGTGAGGAACATTGAGAGTAGGCATTTATACCATCAAAAACTTTTATTTTTAACATTCATACCAACTTTTATCAACATCTGTCCATAAATAAACGGTTTGCCTATTCTCCATATGATTAACATGGGAAAAGAGTATGCAGGTTTGCTGCCATGATAAACACATAAACTATGATTTTTAAGCATAAATGGATGAACCTCAACCACATGAAGCTAAATATAAAGTTGTATCCAAAAATATTGGTTAATAAGTGAAGTATTAATTTTTTCTTATCCTCCATAAGATTTACATTAGAGCCTCAAAATACAACATACTGTGTTTAGATTTTTTAATATCTCGGTAACCTTTGGAGATAGAGAAAAACTTGAAGGAATTAAATTATGCAGATTTTTAAGCCAATTCTAACAGTGAAAGATAAAATTTGAAATTTTTAAAAATTACATGGGAAAAACGTAAAATATTGAAATACTATGAGTGACTTAAACTAGTTAAAAATTCTCATATAGTAAAATTACTTAAATTACTTAAATTTATAGTTTTGTAAAATTTATTTGTTTTGATTTTTTAAGTGACTTTACATATTTGATATGCATTATGTTGTTCTGTAGAAAGGTTAAATATTAAAATACCATGTGTGAATTTATAGTAGTTTTGTAAAATTTATTTGTTCTGGTTTTTGTTCATAATTATTAAAGAGCTATTAAAGCTATTGAAGCTATTAAAAGATAACTTATAGTGATATTTTTCTTCATAAATGTCAAATGACTATTATAAATACTTTCCTAGATATGTAGTGATATTATATAAAGTTGTTTAGATTACATAAAAAACTGATAGATTTAGAGATTTAACTATTGTATGTATGTACCTTTACTTAGGAATGAGTACAAGCTTGGGAACCGAGTCCTGCTGAACGTGGTAGCGACCGGAATTTCAGCAGCTCAGAACAGACACGAACCTGTGCAGCAATACGTCACTAGGAAGAATGAGGTTGCATTGAGAGGGAAAAAAGTTGAAATATACTGCATATTTGGTGGAACGTAAGTACTCCAACACTTACAGTCTTGTTTGATATTTTACATAGTGAAGTAAATTCTAATTAATTTTATAATTTTTTCCCCTGAGAATTATTATCCGTTATGAGATTATGTGGGTGCTTATGAAGTTAAAAAATAACATTTAACCTGTTAAAGTCTAAGAATTTCTTAAACAGGGAACCCCTTGGCCAATGGTGCTAAAAATAATAATTTAATTTTTGATAAATGATACCGTTTTTAAAAACCCCATTTTGGGATACATAACACCCCCCTCCCCCTTAATTCCCCTTCAAATAGACTGATTCGGCTGGATTTTGAGCTTGATCAAATAAATTCATATTTACATGTCTGTACCAAATTTCATTAAGATTCAAGTTTTTGTGAGTAGTGATGTAAAATACCCGGGTATTTAAAACTCAGGGTAAATACCCAAAATCCATAAATACCCGGAATTTGGGTATTTATGAAATCGATTGAAATTAATTTATATTTATCCCTAAATATGTTATTGTTATCATTACATGATAAATTAGGATAGTCTATAACTTCTTTTACAGTAACTTGAAGCTTTGCTAGTATCTTTCATTTAATGATTTAGTACTTTTTGTAAAATAATACATTAAGTTTGTAAATAAGCATGGGGTTTCGTGTTTTAAATCTACCGTTATTAAATTATGATTTTTTTTATTGTATAAATGGCTTGGAAGGCTTGACAGACCTAAGACCTGATTGACATAGTCAGAATGGCAGAGTACTAAAAGTAATTGAACTTTTCTGTGTTACCGCTTAGTTGAAAACAATAATATATTTGGATAAACCTACTAAAAAAATGTATCTCCTGTTTTTTTGTTTAACTTAATACAATTTTGAAAGATTTATTGTGCTATAGATTCAAATGTTTTGTATCACAAGTTTATGAAATTAGTTTTAGCGAATTTCCCATAGGGAAGTAGCTATTACCGTAGGTCTCATGGCAAGAGTTAAGCCCGAGACCATGTTATTTTTTCTTCTTTAGGTGCCCAGAGACCAAAAACAATAGTCGTTAAAATTTATATATATATATATGTGTGTGTCTGTGAACACGATAACTCTCGTAAAAATGGTCCGATCGAGACCAAATTTGGTAGAGACATGTGTTCCTACGAATGCTCGGACGAGTTCGTAAACCAGACATATCGGTCAATGGGAACGGGTAGTTTGGGGGGGTTTTGTACCCCAAAATGGGGTTTTTTGTGTTTTTCACATGTAATTTAAAAAAATTTCTAATTTTTTATTTCACCATTGGAATCAGCTTAAAATACTACACAATTAAGTTCCTTAAGGTTTTTCTCTATCTTCAACGGTTACCGAGATATAAAAAAATCTAAACACAGTACGTTGTATTTTGAGGCCCCAATGTTAATCTTATGAAGGATTAGGAAAAATTAATTTTTCACTTATTATCTAATATTTTTGGATGAAACTTGATATTTAGCTTCATATGGTTGAGATTCAAACATTTGTGCTAAAAAATCATAGTTTATGTGTTTATCATGGCAGCAAACCTGCATACTCTTTTCCCATGTTAATCATATGGAGATTAGGCAAACTCCTTTATTTATGGACAGATGTTGATGAAAGTTGGTATAAATGTTAAAAATAAAATTTTTGATGGTATAAATGGCTACTTTCAGTGTTCCTCACAGCAGCAAACCTACTCACTCTTTCCCATTTTAATCTTATGAAGAATAGGCAATTAATTTTCATGTTTATCGACAGATTTTGACCAAACTTGTTATTATATTATTGATTTGGAAATTCGCTGAGTACGCAGGTCTGCTGCGACGGGGGTATTTTTTATTTTGATACCAACAAAAAAAGAAAAGATCTTGAACAAAAATAATAATAAAATCCTGCCCCCCCCACAGACTGAATTTTAATACAGTAGAACTCCAATTATCCGAACTCCGACTATCCGAATCGCCAATTATCCGAATCACTTTTAGAAAAAAAATTTTCCAAAAAAGTCTAAGTGCGCTATTATTCTTCTCCCCGCGAAGCCAGAGTTTGCGTGTAAAATGTAAGTACATTTTAGCGAATTTCCCATAGGAAAGAAGCTATTACATTAGGTCTCATGGTGAGACTTAAGCCCGGGACCATGTTATTTTTTCTTCTTTAGGTGCCCAGAGTCTAAAAACAATAGTCGTTAAAATTTATATATATATATATATATATATATATATATATATATATATATATATATATATGTGTCTGTGAACACGATAACTCTCGTAAAAATGGTCCGATCAAGACCAAATTTGGTAGAGACGTGTATTCCTACAAGTGCTCGGACGAGTTCGTAACCAGACATATCGGTCAATGGGAACGGGTAGTTTGGGGGGGTTTTGTACCCCAAAATGGGGTTTTTTGTGTTTTTCACATGTAATTTTTAAAAGTTTCCAATTTTATATTTCACCATTAGAATCAGCTTAAAAACTACACAATTAAGTTCCTTAAAGTTTTTTTCTATCTCCAACGGTTACCGAGATATTAAAAAATCTAAACACAGTACGTTGTATTGTGGGGCTCCAATGTTAGTTAATCTTATGGAGGATAGAGAAAAATTAATATTTCCCATATTAATCAATATTTTTGGATAAAACTTGATACAGTAGAACTTGGATAATTCGAACCTCAAGGGACCAGAAAAAAATTCGAATTATCCAAAAATTCGAATTAGAAAAGTTTATGCAAGTGGTTGAAATAAACAATCAAACATAATGTTTTAACATTGTACATTAAAAAAGTTAGGTTAATGAAGATATTATTGATTAAAAATCCTAATTTTTAAATGTCAATAATGTGTTTGGAAAGATCCCGAAACTAACTATTACAAACTTTTTCAAATTCCTTCTCTACCTCCTTGATCGCCGATATTTATTCTTGCAACGTCAGAGATTTGTAGGTTCGCCTTAATATGAAAGCAGACGACGAATATCGGAACAAACCACCACCGATAATACACACAGATGTCAATGTTGTGATTTATGAGCAGTGGTCTAGCTAAAAATAGTCTGAGGACAGGAAGCCCGAACGTCGTTTCCTGGAAAATCGCACACAATGACTTGTTCACTTATACACACACTATAGATTTCCGCTGTAAAAACTTCGAATTATCCAAAATATTATTCGAATTAACCAAGATATTTTAACATTGTTTTTATATAAAATTCTAGGGACCAGGACAAAATTTCGAAATAAAGAAGTTTTCGAATTACAGAAGTTCGAATTATCCAAGTTCCACTGTATTTAGCTTCAGGTGGTTGAGATCTATCCATGTATGCTTAAAAATCATAGTTTATGTTATGGTAGAAATGCCTAATTTCAGTGTTCCTCACAGCAGCAAACCTGCACACTCTTTGCCATGTTAATCTTATGGAGAATAGGCAAATAATTCTCATGTTTATGGACGGATTTTTTTAAAACTTGTCATATATTATTGATTTGGAAATTCGCTGAGTACGCAGGTCTGCTGCGACGGGGGTATTATTTATATTTAAAACATGTGAAAATATCACGTTTCTTACATAATTCAATAAAAAAATAGTGCAATATCAAAACGTAGCTTTTTCTCTCTCTAATAGCACTTTAAAAAAACTCCGATTATCTGAATATTTGATTATCCGAATAGGTCCCGGTCCCCATTAATTTGGATAATTGGAGTTCTACTGTAATTTTCTTAAGTTGTTTACACAAAGGCCACTACTAGGTTAAATTTTCTTGTCTTTATAAATAATAATAATTACTTTACAAAATATTTTTCTTCTCTTTCAATAAAATAAATTCATATAGCCTATCTATCATAGAAATTAAAAAATCAAAAGTAGTCAGGACCAGTGCAACCATGCGACCAGGGTATTTATGCCGACTATGCTTTATGCTCAGAAGAAAAATCCTAAAAGGGACTGTATGAAATTAAGTTAACACATTTTATTAAGGTTTAATCATCCATACTGTCCCTACAGTTTAGTAATTGCAAAAAATCTCAATCTTCTTTAAATTAAATAAACATTATAAATACCCAGGACGTGGGTATTCATGGCGATTAATCCCTGAATTATAATGCTAGTAGTGACCATATGAAATTTTGTTTAACACATTTTATCATCATTTTCCTATCCTTAGAGGGTAATAATTGTAAAAAAATCTCAATCTTCTCTAACTTTAATAAAAAATTATAAATGCTCAGTTTTTGGGTATTTACCCGGGCCTGGGGTAAATACCCAATTTATATTTACCTACCCACTGGGTATTTACCCGACCCACATCACTATATGAGAGTTATTGTATGTATTTGGGTTTAAGTTTTTTCATGACGACTTGGTATAAGCTCTATTTCTTTTCAGAAATCTTGCTAAAACAGTCAAATAGACAAGTTCAATGACTAAATGACTCTTCCTGGACTATGGAGTTGGGCAGATACGGCAGTTAACTAGTTAACACATTCGCCGTGGCGCCCAAAACCCCCTTTCCTCGTGCGAAACAGCCTGTGAAGTTTAAAACCAACCAATAGGAAAATTCCCAGTGATCAAGTGATACAGAAATAGATACTGTGTTGTAACAAAGCTGGTTGTAGTTTTCTCAGATCCCAACAAGTGGCAGCACAATCTACATCGCCAGATCCACCATCTTGATTTTACCCTAAATGTCACCACTCAGATCCGACGCTCTGCTCGGCACCAGTACCACTTGGATCCGAGTGGACCGCAGAGAATGTGTTAAAAACCAAAGCCTATTATATATATAAATACCCCCGTCGCAGCAGACCTGCGTACTCAGCGAATTTCCAAATCAATAATATAAAAATAATATATGACAAGTTTAAAAAAAATCTGTCCATAAACATGAGAATTATTTGCCTATTCTCCATAAGATTGTCATGGCATAGAGTGTGCAGGTTTGCTGCTGTGAGAAACACTGAAATTAGGCATTTCTACCATAAATAATTTTTATCTTAACATTTATACCAACTTTCATCAACATCTGTCCATAAATAAAGGAGTTTGCCTATTCCCTATATGATTATTATGGAAAAAGAGTATGCAGGTTTGCTGCCATGATAAACACATAAACTATGATTTTTAAGCATAAACGGATAGATCTCAACCACATGAAGCTAAATATCAAGTTTTATCCAAAAATATTGATTAATATGGGAAATATTAATTTTTCCCTATCCTCCATAAGATTAACATTGGAGCCCCACAATACAACGTACTGTGTTTATATTTTTTAATATCTTGGTAACCGTTGGAGATAGAGAAAAACTTTAAGGAACTTAATTGTGTAGTTTTTTAAGCTGATTCCAATGGTGAAATATAAAATTAAAAATATTTAAAAATTACATGTGAAAAACGCAAAAAACCCCATTTTGGGGTACAAAACCCCCCCAAACTACCCGTTCCCATTGACCGATATGTCTGGTTTACGAACTCGTCCGAGCACTTGTAGGAATACACGTCTCTACCAAATTTGGTCTTGCTTGGACCATTTTTACGAGAGTTATCGTGTTCACAGACACATATATATATATATACATATATATAAAAATTTTAACGACTATTGTTTTTGGACTCTGGGCACCTAAAGAAGAAAAAATAACATGGTCCCGGGCTTAAGTCTCACCATGAGACCTACGGTAATAGCTTCTTCCCTATGGGAAATTCGCTAAAATAGATAAAAAACAGTAAACTATTACAACTTTTAATTTCTTTGAAAGATAAACTGCAGTGATATTTTTTTAACACTCAAAATCTGAAATAACGTGATGTTTACTTAATGTTTAACTTTCTTCATTGGATGTTTTTCATGCATAATTTGCTTATTGACAGGCCTCTACCGCAGACAGTATGGAGCAAAGATGGGCGGCCAATTCAATCATCCGATCGTGTGACCCAAGGAAATTATGGAAAGAGTCTGATCATCAAACATGTCAACTTTGAGGATGAAGGGGCCTACACTTGCGAAGTCAGCAATGGAGTGGGCGAAGCGAAGACTTACTCCATTAATTTGCAAGTTATGGGTAAGTTTTGTTTAAAAAAAAAACTGTTCTAAGATTGTTTTATTTAATGAGTACTGGATTTTATAAAGCAACAGAATTTTTAAGCATGTTAACTATAACAGAATGTCCATTACAGCTGTACCATATTTTACGGAGGAACCTGAAATAAAGAATGAAGCTGAAGATGAGACGGTAGAGTTCCGCTGTGCAGCATCAGGTGTGCCTGAGCCTCAGATCAAGTGGATACACAATGGGGTCCCAATAGATCAATCCCAGACCAACTCTCGCCGTAAGGTAAAAACCAGACAAAGAACTTTTTAAAGTAACAGCTCAATTACCTCAAATTTGAGTACTTGCTTTTAAATACATAGGTATCATGATTATTTTATGTGATGAATTAGTTAATTTAAGCAATGCTATTACAAAGTAGGTTGTATTTCTTTTTTCTACTAGGACTCTCTAGCACAATTTGTATGACAAATTGTATAGATTTTTTGCAATTTGTTTTTTGTTATAGAAATCAAGTCTTTTTAATGGCTTAATTTTCACTTAGTTATTGTTGTGCATGAACTTATGTCATTATTTCCATATAGCAACATTGTTTACTTATTTAACAGTTGAATAAAGACTGGGGTGGTGGCGTCATCCTGAAATCCTGCTACTTGGAGGTCACGAATTTGTGGATAGTTATGAGCGATGGTCCGGTGGGTGTAGTGTTCTGTTGTGTGGATTAACGTCCGAACTATTGAATACTACGTTAATCCGTAAAGACCATCATCATAATTAGACCAATTTATAATTCAGAGGTCGTGGTTCGGATTCCACCTTAAACTGTACATCCCTTAGTTGCCATCTGCTGTTGGGCTATTAATTAACAGTCCTGTCTAAGGAACATGTCAGCCTTAGTCAGTAACAAGACTACAAGATCGCGCCACAATCATCTTACATTCAATTCTCATTCATACTTGGCTTAAAATACCTACCTTGTGGTATGGTCGCCATTTCAAATATTCTAATCTAATCTAATCTAACTTTGGTTAGCAAGAATGAATTAGATTTTGTTTGCTACCCAATAATTGCCTTTATTGCCCTAATTTTTAACTATTTTTATTAGTATTTCTTATATTCTCACTATATAGGCTATTTTAGATAGAAATTTTGTTTAGAAGGTACCTCTAAAGCAGAACAGACAAAAAATAAAAAAAATAATAAATGAGAATAATAATAGAATCATTTTTTGTCTAGATAAAGAAATTTTTACTCCTTATACTTTACAGAACATTTTTAATATTAGTGGCAAACATTGAAGTGTAAATTGCAAATTTAGAATACCTTATAAACCTTTTTTATTCACAGGTTACGCCAAACTCTATCGTGATAGAGAAGTTACAGAAGATTGACACAGGCAATTATGGATGCAATGCCACCAACAGTCTTGGATATGTCTACAAGGATGTCTACCTCAACGTTCTCAGTAAGTCTTTTGTTGGGTTGTAAAACAAATCAGACCAATCAATTAAGAACACTAGTGGTCTCCCTTGACTGATCAGGCAAATTATCTACTTATGTTAAGCTTGAGTTTGTTAAATTGCTATTTAATTTGAAAATTATTTAGTCACATTGACCATTTACCTAATGTGATACTTAGGTTTTTTTCTAATAATAATAATAATAATATCTTTATTGTAGTTGACAATATAAATTGCATTACAAAAGTCATTTCATAAAGATTATAAATAATATTTGTAGAAATTAAAAACAAAACAAGGTTTGACACCAGTGCTGAAATTTAATTCGCAGAAATCCCTAAAATTTAGTTTTCCCAGCGGTTCATCTTCATCAACAGAGTAGATCGCGCCACAATCATCTTACATTCAATTCTCATTCATACTTGGCTTAAAATACCTACCTTGTGGTATGGTCGCCATTTCAAATAATCTAATCTAATCTAACTTTGGTTAGCAAGAATGAATTAGATTTTGTTTGCTACCCAATAATTGCCTTTATTGCCCTAATTTTTAACTATTTTTATTAGTATTTCTTATATTCTCACTATATAGGCTATTTTAGATAGAAATTTTGTTTAGAAGGTACCTCTAAAGCAGAACAGACAAAAAATAAAAAAATAATAAATGAGAATAATAATAGAATCATTTTTTGTCTAGATAAAGAAATTTTTACTCCTTATACTTTACAGAACATTTTTAATATTAGTGGCAAACATTGAAGTGTAAATTGCAAATTTAGAATACCTTATAAACCTTTTTTATTCACAGGTTACGCCAAACTCTATCGTGATAGAGAAGTTACAGAAGATTGACACAGGCAATTATGGATGTAATGCCACCAACAGTCTTGGATATGTCTACAAGGATGTCTACCTCAACGTTCTCAGTAAGTCTTTTGTTGGGTTGTAAAACAAATCAGACCAATCAATTAAGAACACTAGTGGTCTCCCTTGACTGATCAGGCAAATTATCTACTTATGTTAAGCTTGAGTTTGTTAAATTGCTATTTAATTTGAAAATTATTTAGTCACATTGACCATTTACCTAATGTGATACTTAGGTTTTTTTCTAATAATAATAATAATAATATCTTTATTGTAGTTGACAATATAAATTGCATTACAAAAGTCATTTCATAAAGATTATAAATAATATTTGTAGAAATTAAAAACAAAACAAGGTTTGACACCAGTGCTGAAATTTAATTCGCAGAAATCCCTAAAATTTAGTTTTCCCAGCGGTTCATCTTCATCAACAGAGTACACAACTTTAGACACCAATAGGCGTTTCAAACGAGCTTTGAATTTAATTTGGTTGCCAGACTGCTTTATGCCTTCAGGAAGCTTATTAAAGAATTTGATCCCCAGCTGAGATGGCAATTGCTCAAAAGCTACAGTTCTGTGTTGCTGGGATCGATAAGTATCCTTTCCCCTCGTTTCATACTGATGAATTTGGTTGCCTTGGATGAGGGGGCATCTATATTTACAGTAGGTGGTTACCTCCATAATATAGAGACTGGGTACTGTAAGCAAACCAAGCTCCCTGAAGGCGTTCCTACAAGATTCTCTGGCCTGCAATTTTGAAATTATTCTGACTGCTTTTTTTGCAGTCTAAAAACCCTTTCCTGTCTAAATTTTGCACAACTACCCCAAAGTCTTATTCCATAGGAAATGTGAGGGTAGATTAGCCCAAAATAGGCCATTAAAAGTACTTCATTGTAACAGAATTTTGAAAGGTTACGTAATGCGAAAATTCCAGATGTAACCTTGGTGCAGATGTTATCAATGTGATCCTCCCAAGTCAGCCCTTTATCGAGGTGCATTCCTAGGAATTTCACGGAATCAGAGTCCTCTAAGAGGTCGTCATCCACCATTACTGCAGGTGGCAGGTCCAGCTCCTGCCGCCATAAGCAGAATGAAATAACGTTTGATTTGGAATTGTTAGTTTTCAAATTGATCTCGGAAAATTTCTGAATGCAAGAGTTGACGTTAATAAACGATTTTATCTCTAATTCTTCTTTTGTTTGAGCGCTGAAACATATGGTGGTGTCATCTGCATATTGGATGATTTTTCCATCCTGAATTGACAAATTTATGTCGTTTATAGAGGTGTGCGGATATCCGAAATTTCGGTTCGGATTCGGATCGGATCGGATATCCGAAACCGATCAAATGTATTTAAGATATCCGATCCGATCCGATAAATATCCGAATTTTCGGATAGACTGTATAATACAGCAATTTGAACAAAAACAACGAGATTTTTGTCGAGTTAATACCCGCGAAGCTGGAATAATTTTTGCTTAAACCTTGATAAGACGACGAAATTACGTAGTCTTTCATCAAAACAATGTCGTTGACTGGTAGATGCGATACACTTATAGCGATTCGAATGACGAATGACGACCGCAGATGACGAAATTACGCAATTCATATCCAATCGGAATGTAAGAACGTCATTGGGCGGTTCGAGGATGCGGTATGATTATTCGATTCTTCAACTACGCATTTAAGTAACCGTAAGTTCATCACGATATTGCATTTTGAAATACAAAGCATAGCGTCATCGATAGTTGCACCGAGTATCAGATTGCGGTTTGATATTGTTCCATATAAAATTTCATTTCGGCTACGAAAAAACTTGAATTGTTGATTTAATGTTACTGGTAACAAACCATCATAATAGCTCGTTTTGCGACGGGGTTTCCGAAAAAATAATACTACTTCATTCTGATCGTCTACGTAGACGATCAATTGTTTAGTTATCGCATTTTCTCAACTACTCCGGGTTTGAGCAATACGATAAAGTGTTGCCAAATTTACATTTGGCCTATTTCGTCGTTCAGTGTTCACATAACCAACAAATTTTGCACTTGTTTTCAATCTACATTTTATCTTTGATAAATGAATTTAAGCGTTATTAGTTTTACATTTTTGGATAATTTTAAGATGAATAACTAACTAGATTACGACGAGGTACCATAATTTCACGGGTTTCAATATTGTTACACAGCCGATCGGGGTATTTTATCTGCCAAATATTCCAACTCTGCACCTGCGCACAGGCCTTTGTTTGATAGCAGCTGCACTGTCAACTGTCACTGCCCTAGCCGATACACAGATAGCCGATGGCATCGAGCCAACGGCGTCTGTCAAATCTTAATTCTTTGTTAATGGTGATTTGTTTTTATCATTGTAATAAATAAAATAATTGAATTGTGAAATAAAATTGAGAATTAGTTGATTATTAGTAGAATGAATTGATGAATTAGTAGATAGTTAATGTCATTTAATGGCGAATTATAAGGTTTCTGTTGATTTAATTTGTGAATTACGCCATACAGTAGAACCTCGATTAACCGTCACCCTCGGGACCGGGACCATGACGGATAACCGAATAGACGGATAACAGAAATAATAATAGCGCCGATACAACTTAACACCTAGACAGTGTTTGGCGTGGCAACATCGCAATTCACTGCCTTGCATGTTATAACGGCGCTATTGTAAGTCCTAAATAATTTTCTTGATTGCTGCGCTACTTGATTGCTACTTAATGTGAATTTATTTCAAATGAGAAAAAGCAAAACTACGCCAGTTCAAGTGAAAAATACCTTATTAAGAAAACAATTAAATATCAACTGTACATGTACGTACTTTCACTCTCAAAACTTCCGTTACCGGTATTTAGTTTTTAAATTAATCTGTCATTTTCTTTTGTTTCTTTTCCCGTCGAGCTTTTCAGGCGCTCATGTTTCTAATTTTCCTGAGAAGAAGCACCGGCGTTTAATAATTAATTGTTTATTGTTGATTCCCAAAACTACACGTTTCCGTTTCTCAGCCATAACAGAAGAGCATGCACTACGTATAAACAGCACTGTCAACAATAAACAATAAAGCACGTAAAACGCTAGTAGGCATTGCACTCGAAATCAGCAATAACTTCAGTTCACTGTTGTAAGCCAAGCACCACATTAACCAGCTGGGCCACTACCCTTGCCGCCAATGATTCACGCACATTGCAGGTGTGCAGACAGTCGTCACAACTCATCATAGAGCCTCAACAGACGATCCGGCTCAGCGCTGACGCATAATTCTTTTTGCGCTAGTGGGGTGGCGGTTAATAGAGACTGACGGTTAAAAGAGTGACGGTTAATCGAGGTTCTACTGTATTAAAATTTGTTACTGGTAATTGTTATTTTGTAAATTTGTATTTATTGATGGAATAAACTTATTATTATTATTAATTTTAAATGCAGTGAAGTAAAAATTTTAGTTTTGTTGTTCATCCTATGAAGAATTTATGATTTTTTATGTAAGTTTACCATTTAATAATTTTTATAACATTTTATTGATTTTTTTCCTAATTTATTCTTGATAAGTCTGATTTCACTTTTTTATTGCGAGTATCCGAATCCGAAAACTATCCGATCCGAACCCAAACTATCCGATCCGAATCTGAGCTATCCGATCCGAATCCGATCCGAAAAAATAATTCACTATCCGCACACCTCTAGTCGTTTGTGTACAGCAAAAAAAGAATAGGTTCCAAAATTGATCCCTGAGGGACTCCTTGGGCCAGCTTGACTCTTTGAGAGAGTGAATTTTCTATTTTGACACTTTGGAATCTGGTGGATAAGTAGGATTCAATCCACTTGTGTGGCAATCCTCATCTCTAATGTGTGGCCGTACATCTCTAACTGGAGCAACAGTATCTCATGATGCACACAGTCAACAGCTTTCGAAAGGTCAAGAAATATGCTGAGCACATGTTCTCGCCTCTCGAGGCCGTCGACAACCAATTCTATGAGGTTTGTCATTGCATCGATTGTGGAGTAATTTTTCCTGAAACCAAACTGATTTGAGGTGAGAATTTCGAAGCGCTCAAGGTACATCTTAAGACTTTCGAGGAACAGCTTTTCGAATACCTTACTAAAAACAGGCAAAATTGAAATTGGCCGATAGTTGGTGGATAAAAGAGGGTTGTCCTTTTTGAACAGTGGAATTACTTTGGCCCATTTTAGTTTGGAAGGAAAAACTCCAGTTTGAATGGAAAAATTTATTATTGTTGTGAGTGGTTGCAAAATGTGCCTAAAGCAACGTTTGATCAACCAAACAGACGTGCCAATATCTATGTCACATGATTTTTTCGGTTTTAGTTCTTCAAAAACACGTGCCACCTCAGCCACACTCACAGGAGACAAAGCCATGGACGAAAGCCGACTTCCAAATGCATTTGTAGTCCTACAAGGGACATTAAAAGTGGGATCTGGCATTGAAACTGATGAGAAATATCTATTGAACTCGTTTACTACTTCGTGCGCGTTAACAATGACTTCTCCGTTCAACTTGAGATTAATGGGTTTGGAAATCTGTTTTGGTTTTGAAGAGTTATTAATTATTTTCCAGACTGATTTAGAAAAGTTTTCACTATTTTTGAGAGTGTGTTCGACATCATAAGCTTTAGCAGCACTGATAACTCTCCTGTAAATTCTTTTATAAGTCCATATATAAGGCGGCGGTTACAGCTGTGGAAGATCCAGGAGTATCAGGAGTTGCTTTTGAGGTGCTTGGCGATGACAACGACCGCATCGTGACTGGATGTGGCCCACTGTGTTTGTCATTTGCCTCACTAACGGTGGTCTTGTGGGCATCCGTCTTTACAGTAGCAGAGCATGTTCTCCCAAGGCAGCGCCAAACAATATCACCACCTTTAAGACTGTAGCTTTCTCTATATTTGTTATACTTAAATAATTTCCAACAATTTTGTAAAATAAAATATTTATGAGTTTGCTTCTTGGTTGATCAGATTATATTTGTTGTTTGTGTGTTGGTCATCTGTTTATGGGCTAGATATTGATTGCAAGGATGTATAATAACAGTGCTGGCGCCGGAGATCACAGAGCCCCCGCAGGACTTGTCTACCGTGGATGGTCGCACAGTGACACTCAAGTGCCGCGTGTTCGGAGCGCCCAAACCACAGGTCAAGTGGGTACGCAATTCGCTCGAGCTCACTGGAGGACGTTACAACATCCTAGAAAGCGGAGACCTCGAGATACGGTATTTTATTCTATTTCCTTATGTTAAGTAAATTTTTTTAAATTGGGTTTCTTTCAGAATTACCTTGAAATTCATTCAATTTTTAAAGTCACCTTGATAATTTAAGTTATTTTTGAACCAACATAGAATTCTATAAATGAAATAATGTGTTATTTAGTTATAACGTTAGTTATGGGACCAAACAATTACTGACCCTATATCAGAGTGACCTTATAAAAGGGTTATTATAATCAATACCATACACGTAATCAAATATTTTAATTTTCATGAAATACAAGTCTTATCTTTCACCCCTCTTCTCATACCCTTACTACACACACTTAGATAATAAATAATAAACAATATCAGGAAACCTTTTCTAAAATACTGCAGAATAGCCCATTTTAGCGAATTTCCTATAGGGAAGAAGCTATTACCGTAGGTCTCATGGTGAGACTTAAGCCCGGGACCATGTTATTTTTTCTTCTTTAGGTGCCCAGAGTCCAAAAACAATAGTCGTTAAAATTTTTAGCGAATTTCCCATAGGGAAGAAGCTATTACCGTAGGTCTCATGGCAAGAGTTAAGCCCGAGACCATGTTATTTTTTCTTCTTTAGGTGCCCAGAGACCAAAAACAATAGTCGTTAAAATTTTTATATACATATATATATATATGTATATATGTATATATATATATGTGTCTGTTAACACGATATCTCTCGTAAAAATGGTCCGATCGAGACCAAATTTGGTACATACGTGTATTCCTACAAATGCTCGGACGAGTTCGTAAACCAGACATATCGGTCAATGGGAACGGGTAGTTTGGGGGGGTTTTGTACCCCAAAATGGGGTTTTTTGTGTTTTTCACATGTAATTTTTAAAAATTTCTAATTTTATATTTCACCATTGGAATCAGCTTAAAAAACTACACAATTAAGTTCCTTAAAGTTTTTCTCTATCTTCAACGGTTACCGAGATATAAAAAAATCTAAACACAGTACGTTGTATTTTGAGGCTCCAATGTTAATCTTATGGAGGATTAGGAAAAATTAATTTTTCACTTATTACCTAATATTTTTGGATGAAACTTGATATTTAGCTTCATGTGGTTGAGATCGATACATTTGTGCTAAAAAATCATAGTTGATGTGTTTATCATGGCAGCAAACCTGCATACTCTTTTCCCATGTTAATCATATGGAGATTAGGCAAACTCCTTTATTTATGGACATATGTTGATGAAAGTTGGTATAAAAGTTAAAAATAAAACTTTTGATGGTATAAATGGCTACTTTCAGTGTTCCTCACAGCAGCAAACCTACTCACTCTTTCCCATTTTAATCTTATGGAGAATAGGCAAATAACTCTCATGTTTATCGACAGATTTTGACCAAACTTGCCATATATTATTATTATTATATCATTGATTTGGAAATTCGCTGAGTACGCAGGTCTGCTGCGACGGGGGTATTATATATATATGTATATATGTATATATATATGTGTCTGTTAGCACGATAACTCTCGTAAAAATGGTCCGATCGAGACCAAATTTGGTAGAGACGTGTATTCCTACAAATGCTCGGACGAGTTCGTAAACCAGACATATCGGTCAATGGGAACGGGTAGTTTGGGGGGGTTTTGTACCCCAAAATGGGTTTTTTGCGTTTTTCACGTGTAATTTTTAAAAATTTCTAATTTTATATTTCACCATTGGAATCAGCTTAAAAACTACACAATTAAGTTCCTTAAAGTTTTTCTCTATCTCCAATGGTTACCGAGATATTAAAAAATCTAAACACAGTACATTGTATTGTGGGGCTCCAATGTTAATCTTATGGAGGATAGGGAAAAATTAATATTTCCCATATTAATGAATATTTTTGGATAAAACTTGATATTTAGCTTCATGTGGTTAAGATCTATCCATTTACGCTTAAAAATCATATTTAATGTGTTCATCATGGCAGCAAACCTGCATATTCTTTTCCCATAATAATTATATAGGGAATAGGCAAACTCCTTTATTTATGGACAGATGTTAATGAAAGTTGGTATAAATGTTAAGATAAAAATTATTTATGGTAGAAATGCCTAATTTCAGTGTTCCTCACAGCAGCAAACCTGCACACTCTTTGCCTTGTTAATCTTATGGAGAACAGGCAAATAATTCTCATGTTTATGGACAGATTTTTATTAACTTGTCATAACTTGTTTATAACTTGTCACTTGTCAATTTGTTTGTTAACTTGTCATATATTATTTTTATATTATTGATTTGGAAATTCGCTGAGTACGCAGGTCTGCTGCGACGGGTGTATTAATAACTATCTCAGCTTCTGCCCATGCTCAATGCAATTACTACCTCATTGGTTTAAATTTGGCGGGACTTGAAAACAAATTACTTATATCCATGTTGACGTTACGAAGTTGCACTGTATTTGGATGAACAATTTTTATGGTATAAAAAGTTATAAAACTACTCATTGGTATGAATACATATATTTATTTTTTCATAATTTTCAGTCCATGAGACACGTACATCAGATATCAGATTGTTTTCTACCTTGTATTTTGTTCTAATTTTGTACCTTGGGTAAATAAGTGGTTATTACTTGGACCAGTACTAATATGTGATAAGGAATGATTTCTTAAAGCTTTGTCATAATATTCTAATTAATAATTTATATTTACAGAGACGTCGGTTTTATAGATGTGGGCCATTATACATGTTATGCATCTAACAAGCTAGGAAGTGCAGAAGCTTCAGGAACCTTAACTGTTAAAGGTCAGTGAAAATAAGCATTGAACAAGTTACCTTGTGATCACTTATACCTTATTGTTTTATTTATATACTGGGTGATTCAAAATTAATTGCTTAATTTTAATGTGTAATGTTATTTATTACACCAAACTTGGCCATATCAAAGAAGAAATCTGAAGAATGAAAGAAATCTCAAACAGTTTTACATTTGAGTACCGTTCATCACTCAGCACACGTCAAGTGGATATGCGAGTTCTGCCCAAACATTGATGAGTGTTTCATTTGCAATTGCTGCAACAGCTGTTTCAAACCTGTTTCTTCATTCGGGAAGTTTGGCTGGCAGTGGAGACACATACACACGATCCTTAATAAATCCCCAATGAGAAAAATCACACAGCATTAGGTCGGGTGAACCTGGAGACCATGGGAAAGAAGTGCTGTCATTAGGCCCTTACCACCAATCCAGCATTAGGGTAAGGTGAGGTTCAGCCGATTGCATACCTCGTTATGCCAGTGAGGCGGCATTGCATTATTATTTCACCAATAATCAGAATAATCAAATGTTAAATGATAAACAGGTAAACGATAAACCTTTCTATCTTGCATCATTGCTGAAAGATGATGTTGATGTTCTGTGTCAGTTGAAGGAAGAGTCATAGCGGTATCCAAATAAGAAGTACCAGTTACAATTTGTTTCACCAAAAAAAGAAGGATCACAAAATTTTTGCCGGGATGTGGTAGATAAAACATTCAATTTAGAGTAGTCGTGTTGCACTTGTACTATAATGTGGGGATTTTCTGAGCCCGATATCCGAACATTATTGGTTCATTCATTCATTCAAATGGGCGGATTTTTCCAAGTTGCTTCAGCCGTAGTGGCTTTTTGCGCACCCCTGAAAACTCTTTCCTGGAGAATCAGGAATCTTCTAAATGAAGAGACCTAGAAAACTGCAGCAACCTGACGACGAGCTCGTCAGGTGGCAGAAAACTACCCGTTACCAAATTGCCCAGAGTGGAGGACCTTACCTCTGCCAGCCTTATACAGTCAAAGAGTAGATGATCCACAGTTTTCTCCTGCAGATAACATTTTCTACACAGAGGGTCGCTGTTGAAGACCCCCACGTGTAGTTGATGCTTCCTCAGATTATCGTGACCAGTGACGATACCTGTGACAAGTTTGGCTTCCTTCCTGCCAAGTTTCAGGAACCTCTTTGCAACCTGACGAGATGGAGAACAAAGATTAAGCTTACTTACTCTATGCAGGGAAAGTTCAGCCCATCTTTTCTTCTGACAATCCCTAGCCCAGGAATTGATAGTCTGAAAAGCCGCAGCGCAGGAAACACTACAAAAGGGTTGAGGACAAGAAAAGGGGGATGATGCAGCCCTATTGGCCAGCCCGTCCGCTACTTCACCATCCACCCTAGAGTGCCCTGGAACCAATCAAAAAAAAAAATTAAAAAAAAATTAATACTTCACTTATTAACCAATATTTTTGGATACAACTTTATATTTAGCTTCATGTGGTTGAGGTTCATCCATTTATGCTTAAAAATCATAGTTTATGTGTTTATCATGGCAGCAAACCTGCATACTCTTTTCCCATGTTAATCATATGGAGATTAGGCAAACTCCTTTATTTATGGACAGATGTTGATGAAAGTTGGTATAAATGTTAAAAATAAAATTTTTTATGGTATAAATGACTTCTTTCAGTGTTCCTCACAGCAGCTAACCTGCACACTCTTTCCTATATTAATCTTATGGAGAATAGGCAAATAATTCTCATGTTTATGGACATATTTTTATAAAACTTGTCATATATTAAATTATTGATTTGGAAATTCGCTGAGTACGCAGGTCTGCTGCGACGGGGGTATTTGTTAGTATTGATGTCTGTTGTGTCCAGCGGAGGAATACCTAACCATAAACAACTTCCATTAAAATTGTAATCGTCACGTCACTGTTGTAAGCTGTTGTCTTATTAAAAACTTCTCTAACTTGTTTGTCGATTTTAAAAAAGGATTTAAAATCTGTTTGAATAACAAAATGAAAAGGAAAATTGAATTGCACAAACATAGACATTAAATAAATTTGTTTCAAAACCTGAAAATCGGTATAAGCTATGCCATTAGGATCACATCGAGAGAGTACGCGTCTACCGGCGGGGCCATCAGGACTCGCTCGATGCATCGGGATTTCGATTACCTCTATCGAATCGCGATTTCGATACATTTTCAATGCATAGCACACCCCTAAAAAGTATGCTGGTCATGATCAGTATTATGTGTGGGAAAATCCTCCAAATTAGTTGTAGTATACATAAAGCAATCTAAAATATTTAGTGAAACAACAGTGAATATTTTTAATTCTTTAAACAGTAGTTTATATATCACTTGTAGATTTAAGTTTGATGTAATAAATATTAGAAAACATTAAAAATGTGCTACTTATTTTGAAACACCCGGTATATTATTTTTGTTTTCAAAATAAATGCTAGTGGTAGATTTTAATTTATAATTTTACTATTAAAAGTTTTAATATGAAGGTTACATAATCATTTGCATGTGTGTTATAAAAATACTCATAGTGTAACATGTAAAATACATATAAATTGTAAGGAATCATTTATTGGATTAATTTGAATATACTTGTACAGTTCGTCAGGTTTCATATAGGCTCTGAGTTTTGGATGCACAGTAGACTAGGGCGCAAATATGGTGGTGGGGAGGAACGGATATTGTGTTGTTTACAAAGAAATATAATAAATCTAAATATAAACATAAACGGCGGAACCCCACTACGGTTACTTTACTTCCCCTCTGGTGCATCTCAGGGCTCAGATGAAACCTGACAAACTGTATGTGATCTACAGCTACATACTGCTTGCTATTTGCAGAGCACACGAGGATCACTGATGAGCCAGAGGACTACGAGGTACCTGCTGGATCCACAGCCACATTCAGATGCAATGCTGTATCTGACCCGTCATTGCAACTCAGTATCGATTGGCTCAACAATGGGGAACTCATTGACTTTGACAGTGAGCCTCGTTTTGTCAGGTTTGTGACAGTTGTCAATTGTACAGTCACATGTAATCTCTATATAGGCCTATAAAATTGAATGTATGTATGCGTTGCCAAACTACTCATCCGATCGTCATGAAATTTTAGGAAGTTGCTCTACATGTGTCCAGGAAGGTTTTAGTGAAAAAATATTTTCGAAAACCCCATAAGTTTCCATTTTATGGCGTTTTAAATTTCTAATGTTAACCTTATGGAGAGTAAGTTTGTTTACAAAATGTCTACAATGAAAACATTTGATTTCTTAGCTACGGCTGATTGGTTTACTTTCCATTAGCAATATGCATTACTATCCAATGCCATCTGGATCATTCATTAATCAAAAACTATGAAGTAAATGTGTACTGTAAAAAATGAACAGCTTTATTCACCACGTTAATAGTTTACGGTTTTGGGGGATTGTGTGTTTATATTTTTATTTTCTGTCTGATTAAAATCACGTGTTTATATGATAATTACTATGTTTATATTATTACGTTTATTATAATAATCAGCTGTTTTATATATTTCCTATAAAAGCCGTATTGCAGTTAGGTTTGGATTGGATTTGTGAATTAATCGACTCAGATTTATTTGTTTTATGGGAATATGTCTTATCGTTTCAATATTGTTATTCACTATGACTCGACCCAGAATATATAACCTTTCACAATGAAACCGTAATGCTATTCGACTTCAGAACATGGCCAATCTTAAAGTTAGCATGTATTTACAGTCAGGCGTTACAAAGTTCGCCGGGTCTAGCCTTTACATAAAATTCCAAGTTAAGTGTATTTTAAAATACAATGGTATTGTTCTCATGATCTCGAAGTTCATACATCGATTCATTCAAAATACAATCATTCCAGGCCAAAATAATCTATTTAATCAAGCCAAATTCTTTATTCTGTAATAAAATAAATTAATAATGGATAATGGATGTGTATGGAATTTTTTAATGGATAACATTTTCTTAATGAATTACGAATTGGTTAATTATGGTAAGGTAAGGATGGTATTTGCGGATTAACGTAGTATTCAATAGTGCGGACGTTAATCCACACAAGAGAACACTACACCCACCGACCATCTCTCATAATTATCCACAATTCGTGACCTCCAAGTAGCTGGATTACAGGACGTCGCCACCGTCCCAGTAATCGACGGTGGCAAGACTTAAGCCCAGGACCATGTTATTTTTTCTTCTTAAGGTGCCCATTGACCAAAAACAATAGTCATTAAATTTACATATATGTGTGTATGTGTTTGTCTGTGAACACGATAAATCTCGTAAAAATGGTCCGATCAAGACCAAATTTGGTAAGGACGTGTATTCCTACATTTGTTCGGACGAGTTCGTAAACCAGACATATCGGTCAATGGGAACGGGTAGTTTGGGAGGTTTTGTACTCGAAAATTAGGTTTTTTGTGTTTTTCTTATGTAATTAAAAAGATTTTAAACTGTATCTTCCACTATTAGAATCGGGCTAAAAAATCTACACAATTTAGTTTCTTAAAGTTTTTCTCTATCTTCAATGGTTACCTGGGGAGCACACTGGTCTAGGGGTAGAGCACAGGGCTTTGGTGCCCGAAGTCCCGGGTTTAAATCCCATAAAAAAAGTCGCTACGGCTGAAGTGCCTTGGGAGTGACTTGCCCCTTCCAATAAAAAAAAAACCGTTACCGAGATATTAAAAAATCTAAACACAGTACGTTGTATTTTAGGGCTCCAATGTTAATCTTATTGAGGATAAAGAAAAATTAATATGTCACTTGTCAATCAAAATTTTTAAAGGTGGTACGAGTTTTGAAAAAGGGGGATGACACAGAAATTAAAAATTATCCTCCTATTTCTATTTTACCTTCGATATCAAAAATTTTAGAAAAACTATGTATTTAAGATAGGTAAAACATTTGAGTGATAATAATCTTTTCTGCCCAGAATAGCACGATTTTAGACAAGACAAATCTGTCAATACCTCTCTAATCACTTTTGTTGAATCATTAATTGAATAAATGGATGAAAAAAATTTAGTAACTAGAATTTTTTTGGATCCATCTAGCCTTTTACAGCATATCTCATAGCAAAATTATTAATAAATGAAGTAGTATAGGTGTAAAAAGCTCATATCTAAATTGGTTTGAAAGTTTTCTCAACTTAATCTCAAGTCTGATGAATCTGTGAAGGAGCATTTTATTGACCAAAATATTTTAACCGTCTACAGTTTGTATATTCTTGAGTGTATTATGTATGTCAGAACCAATAAATCCAATTTTACAACACATGAAGACATACATAGCTACAACACCAGAAATAAAAAATAATATTCTTACCTCTTCGTAACTCTAAGCTATTTAAAAAGAAGCCATCCTATGCCGGTACTGCATTTTTGAAACATATTCCAAAAAAATATTTAATATAGAAAATCAAAATAAGTTCAAAAGTGAACTGAAAGAGTTGTACAATTTACCCATGTGAATGCTGATGCTACATAACTGCTAATAAAACCTAAATTCATTGTACTGAGTTAGATTTAAGGAAAACTGTGGTGCTATATATTGTATTGCTGTACATGAAACAAATAAAAAAGTTTTGAATTGAATATATTAGGGTTAGGTTGATTCCAAAAACATTGATTCTCGATTCCAACGAATTTCTGTGATTGGAAACGGAATCGAAAATGATTGTCTGAAGTCAAATCCAATTCCAGGCGTTCGTTGTTCCACCTGCGAGGACAAACAGCAAATACAATACTTTGAGCGTGTGGTGTGGTAATAAACAATAAAGGTAAATAAAAAATCGTTGATAATCCGAATTATATTTTGGATAATTCGAGTTTTATTATACAAATTCCAAACCTTTTAGTAAAACAATCATAGTTTTTCTGCGATTTAATGAGCAATCTTTGTTATAAAAGTGCAGGAAACTCGTAAGAGGTTAAGAGGCGTTAAGGATTTATATAGCTACCGATGGCACATATTGAGCTGTGTCACACAGTACAGTCAGGGATGGTCATATAATCAAAACGGCCCACTCTAGCGCAGAACATTGACAATGGACAAGACAACACGCTCTACTCAGAGAGAGAGAGGGAAAGTGCGGGAGACCGTGCACGCTCTCTTTCTCTCCCTCTAGCCCTTTCATCGCTGTCAAAAACACCTTTCACAAAATAATACACAAATAATACATCGGATTTCGAGAATTTCGCCGAGCTGTCGATCTGACAACTGTACAAGTGTACACACAGTTCAGTTCAGTTGACAGTTGTTACTCGACTGATACACTGCGCTATTATTGTATCGTTCTCTTTTTACTGTAGCCCTACTCTATTCATCTTTGTTCATTTGTTTTTCGTTGAAGTTTTAGCGTACTCTCCTAAGTCTCTTTTTATTATACTCTTACTTAATTCGTTAAAAAAAATAAACTTGTAACCAAAACGGACGCTTTTATTTATTATCTAACCTATTTTGAGACCTTATTAATGGAATAAGTTCCAACTTCCATAATTCGAATTTTTGGACAATTTGAAGTTTTACATTGGTCCCTTCAACTTCGAATTATCCAAGTTCCACTGTATATACTTATATACATTTATATATATATATATCTTAACGGCTCTTGTTTTTGGTCTCTGGGCACCTAAAGATGAAAAAATAACATGGTCCCGGGCTTAAGTCTTGTCATGAGACTTACGGTAATAGCTTCTTCCCTATGAGGAATTCGCTAAAATGTAGAGGTGTGCGGATAGTGAATTATTTTTTCAGATCGGATAGCTCAAGTTCGGATCGGATAGTTTGGGCTAGAATCGGATAGTTTTCGGATTCGGATACTCACAATATCAAAGTGGAATCACACTTATCTAAGAATAAATTAGGAAATAATCAATAAAATGTTGTCAAAATTATTAAATGGTGAATAAAAAATCATAAATTCTTCATAGGATGAACAACAAAACTAAAATTTTTACTTCACTGCATTTAAAAGTACCAGTAACAAATTTTAATATGGCGTAATTCACAAATTAAATCAACAGAAACCTTATAATTCACCATTAAATGACTTCAACGTTCTACTAATTCATCAATTCATTCTACTAATCATCAACTAATTCTCAATTTTATTTCACGATTCAACTATTTTATTTATTACAATGATAAAAACAAATCACCATTAACAAAGAACCAAGATTTGACAGACCACGGTGGCTCGATGCCATCGGCTATCTGCGTATCGGCAGGGATATGCGATATTTCTGTTCCGGTGACAAGGAACTAGAAAAGGCAGTGACAGCGCAGCTGCTATCAAACAAAGGCCTGTGCGCAGGTTTAGAGTTGAAATATTTGGCAGATAAAATACCCCAATCGGCTGTGTAACAGTATTGAAACCCGTGAAATTATGGTACCTCGTTCTAATCTAGTTAGTTATTCATCTTAAAATTATCTAAAAATGTAAAACTAATAACGCTTAAATTCATTTAACAAATAGGAAATGTAGAATGAAAACAAGTGGAAAATTTGTTGGTTATGTGAACACCGAACGACGAAATAGTCTAAATGTAAATTTGGCAACACTTAATTGCGTAATTTTTTCATCTGCTTCAACATTTTCGTTCGATCAAAGATGTTCCGTATTGCCGATTTCTCAAACGGAAAGTTTTGCTTTCGGTTTTAATGCTCATTTTATACGGTCTATCCGAAAATTCGGATATTTATTGGACTTTACCGGATACTTGTTTTGCAATCGGATTCAGATATCCGATCCGAGCCGAAACCGATCCGACTTTACGGATATCCGCACACCTCTACTAAAATGTGTTGCATGGAGGGTAAATGGTGGAAGTTTTTAAGTCTGTACAATACCTGGTACTCTAGATATTATTCAGACATACACATCTGTGGCACAGGTCAGTTACATAAAGTTTAATGGGAATTCATAGAATATCTAACAGTTAACTTCTCTGCTTCAGCTAGTTACTGGACTCCCTATAAAACCTTTTGGGTGATTCCGGTAACCAACCGAAGCAGAAGCAGAATTGTTGAAGAATAGGTGGATCCTATTTTAAATCCCTGTGTTAGTAAAGAGTGCTATGGGTTAGTGCAGCTGTGTATAACCATGTAGTCAGTATATGTTTTCTGACTTGTGTTGCCACTTCGGGAAGTCAAGTGTTGCTTTAGAAACCCTGAAAATTCAAGTAAATTTAGATTTATTTTGCTGGAGATGGCAATTTTGTATGGTTCAGATTTATTAGTTTTATTAATGTGACCTTCAGTTACATGTTCAAAGTTTCATAAATAAGGCCAACAGTTTAAAGTTGGCATAACCCCTTATCTTTTTAATATTATAAGTAGTTTTTATGCTTCAATATTTTTGCTTATTATATTTTGAAAATGATGTGTGAACCTATGAATGTTTTTGTAACAGGTCCAATGACTACTCATTGACCATTACCAAGACAACAGAGTTGGACTCAGGCACTTACACTTGTGTGGCTTCCACTGATTTGGACGAAGCCAAGGCCCAAGCTACACTCACTGTGCAAGGTGATTCATTTCAGAATCCTCATTTTTAACTTAACAAAAACCTCTGTTTTGTATTCCTTTTGATATTATTTTAAGTAAAATCAAGATTATAGACAGCATAATTTTTACTTCTGATAAAGATACACAAAGAACATATCTGGAGAACCTAATACACAGATATTGAACTGGTTTCCTAATAAAAAATTCAATCTGAAATCAATCCAAAACTGAACCCGTGGCTGAACTATTCCGAATATCGAATGTTTTTTTAATCGAATATTAGTGTAAGGGTTTATTTAATCCATTTAGATGATCTTCAAAACTTGGGCTTGTAAACAGCCTAATAAAAAAATGTAGTAATTGCATGGCTTAAATTGTAGAGCCTGTATTTGCTATTCAATCCTCTCAGATAAAAATACAAAAACTGTTTTAACCATTGTTATAACTAAACAAATCAATCTCTTGAAATATAATACATATTTAAAAATAAGTAAAATTTGTAGTATTACTTATGGATAATATTTTATTATGCTCAAATTATAAATATAATAAATTGATGAAGTACATAATAAAAATTGGAATATAAATACTGAAGTAAAAGTACAATAGAACCTCGATTATCTGTAATAATCAGCGGAAGAGAGGGTAGAGGGATAACCGAGAACACGGTTAATCGGAATGAGGAAAATAATTCAAAGTATTCATGCAAAAACCACCCGATTTCGTTAATACATCATTAGTTGTCCCCTCGCTTTAATCAGATCTTCGTCACTGATAACTTCGAATGCGGGTAGTTTGTTATCGCATGCAAACCATTATCAGCCATTTTTACAAAGGCTATACATAACTTGGGAAAAATTTAATTAAAAATATTACAACAGACAGACAAACAAACAGTTAAATTGAAACAACAGATTTAATTGAAAGACTAGTTCAAAATTGTAACTCAACGAGAGAAAAATCAAAACTGACAACTAAAAAATCAAGTCAGCTGTTGTTTAAACAAAACACGAGTGAGGAGAGGGGTGATGACTCATCGACTTCTGGCAGTCTCCTACCTTATCTCTCTTCCTTCGTCCGTCTTCTCTTTCCACACATGCGCAGTATCTAGTGCACGTGTCATCATGATTCTGACAGTTACACTATTGATTAGTTAGTGGACCAATCAGATACTGAGCTGCATTGTGAACAGCTGTGTAATGAAGAAAAATTGATAGTCTGGCCCTTGCTTATTTCGTCAGAATATAGATCGATATTTTATTTTTCGTTCAAGGTAATGGTTATCAACACTTTAGTCGATGGCCAGAATATTTTCAGTAAAATTAGGGATGTGCGAATAGTGACATTTGGGTTCGAATCGAACCCGAATCGAATATTGTTTTACTATTCCGAATATTGAATATTTTCGAATCGAATATTAGCATAAGCATTTATTTTCATCCATATAGGGGATCTTCAAAACTTGGGTGTGAACAGCCTAATTTAAAATATGTAGTAAGTGCATGGCTCTTAAATGATGTAGGGCCTGTATATATGATCTGCTATTCAATCCTCTCAATTCCTAAACGGTATCAGTGGACTGACACATACTTAGTAATTGCATGGCTTTTAAATGATGTAGGGCCTGTATATATGATCTGCTATTCAATCCTCTCAATTCCTAAATGGTATCAGTGGACTGACACATACTTTCTCCCTTAAGTAAATTTAAAAAAGACAAACTATAATAAAACTATCATGTTCTTCAAAGTTTATCTAAATATATTCTAATAATTTATTGTTACAAAAATAATCATCATATTTCTGAAAAGAAAAACAAGAGAGATGAAGTTAAATTAATTGTTTGAATTTTTTGGGGGAATTTGTATTTTTGGATTCAGGGGACCCCAAAATGGATATATCCATCCACTCTCAACTCAAATTTGAAAATTTTGAGGAAAACAATACTGAAAAATAAGTAAAATTTGAGATATTAATTATGGACAATTGATGAAATAATCAAAATTGTAATACAAATACTGAGGTAAAAATCATTTTTAAATTAAAATTTTGTATCATATCATAAATAAAATCAATTTACTAATAATCCACAATTTACAACAGTTGCATAGCACAATTTCTTTTAATTTATAATGCTAAATTATGAATAGTTTAAGAATTATTATGAGTAGTTTCTTATCAAGTTCACATTTATAAAATTAATTAAGATTCAACATTATAAAATTATTAATGTAGTTATTTTTACAGTAGATATATTTTAACCCTTTATTGAGTGTGCTAAAAGTATCTATTTTAGTAAGAACGTAATAAATAACTTGTTTAAACCAGATAGTAATAGGCAGGGAAGTGAAAATATTTGACTTGAGAAATGAATTGAAACAATCTGGTTCAAATATAAACAAACCCCTACACCCTTCTGCATGTCCAAAGCTCAAGGTCATAGTTTTTGTAACATTGACCCGGCCACCTGGCTGCCTCTATTGTCTATTGCTCTTGTCAAAATACATCCCGTTATACTGTGAGTCACAATTTTACTGTTTGTAAAAAATGGTTTCCTCCAAGCTTTTAATACCTTATTGAAACAATGTTTTATGCAACAATAATAATTTCATGTTTCACTCTAAAAGTGCAACCTAGATTTTTTATCACTGTGGCCATGGTAATAACAAGCCTAGGAAAATACAAAACATTTTATCTTGACTAGCCATACCATGAAACTTTTGAAATAATAGCCAGCCGTCCATTGTAATAGTCCCTTTTGAATGTTGCATTATCCTCTAAAGTTTTTTTTTGAATATATATTATCAGTGAAAATATGGAACTACTTTTATGCTGCGCAAGGAAGGAAACGAAAGCTGTCAGTTCGGCATCGATTCTCGGTATCTTTATACATCTGTAGTCAGATGATAAAGCATTGGTTACATTATTAGTTTTCAACTGAATTAGCTGCATAATGGTATGCTAATTCTGAACTTTGAAATGGAAACTCTATAGCTTTGCTTTGACATACATCACTTTTATATTATTTATCGTCTTTGAATATTCTACCGTCTTCGAATATTCGACCGACACCGAACTTTGTCAGATATCTCGAGTCGAACCGAATATCGGCGATATTCGAGACTCGAATATTCGAAGTTCGAATATTCGCACACCCCTAAGTAAAATTATTATAAAAATGTTCAGTTTGTTTTAAAACTAATTTTACAAAGTATATAATTATTATTATTTTAGTATAGACTTTTACTATCACATATTTTAAATTAAAAAATAGTTTTCATGAGAAAGTTGACAGTTAACAACTTCTTTTAAAATGATAATTTTTTACTAGTTTTGGACCCCGTTTAATCCGCCACTCGGTTGATTCGCACCCGGATAATCGAGGTTTTACTGTAATTATAAATACCTACGTCGCAGCAGACCTGCGTACTCAGCGAATTTCCAAATCAATAACATGATAATAATATATGACAAGTTTTATCTGTCAATAAATATGAGAGTTATTTGCCTATTCTCCATAAGATTAACACGGAAAGAGTATGCAAGTTTGCTGCCGTGAGGAACGCTGAAAGTAGGTGTTTCTAGTGTAAACAATTTATACTTGGACCATTTATACCAAGTTTCATCAACATCTGTCAACAAATAAAGGAGTTTACCTAATCTCTATATGATTAACATGGGAAAAGAGTATGCAGGTTATCTTCCGTGATTAACACATAAACTATGACAGGGTGTCCAGCGACCGGGAATTCCGGGAAAAGCAGGAATTGTACGGGATTTTTTTTCGCCGGGAAATGTACGGGAGTAGTTAATAAATACGGTTTTGTATGGGAATTCGGCAAACTGCTATTTTTAAAATATCAATATTTCTAATACTCGTTATTATTAAACTATGACACATCTTTTGAATAAATTAACGGTTAAATATTGAAGTTAAAGGGTTAGAAATGATACGTTGTTGCACTAACTCCCTAATCGAGACTTGGTGGATAGTTTGTGCTGAAGTTGACAGGACGGCAAGGGCTGAATGGAACTGGCAGAATGACATGTGTAGTGCACACCAAAGACGACTCTGGAATTTTCAGCCTCTTCCGCGGGAGCTCGGTCTCGTCTCATCGAGCAATGCGACGAAGTACAAGTGTCTTAGTTAGTGACTCACATTCCAGCCTCAAAACAAGCCAATATTTTTTAGATTTGTTTGCCGCGTCCTAGCTGTCTGCAATGATTGTCTTGGATGAATTAATTGGGCTTATTATTATTGTTTATTTTTTATTATTATTATTTTCAGTATTATTTTTTCGACAAAACTAAACAAGTGTGTTCATAATAATTAGTAATATTTACAAATCAAAGAGAAGAACTATGTCTGGCTGAGTAGTTTTAATTGTCACCGAAAGAGTGAAAAGTTAAACAATGAAATCAAACCAAAATTTAAACCTTTTCTTAACCGGCGAGGTTTAATTTTACTCGACATCGACAAGTCGGCAGCAGTCGTTAAACATCAGGCAAGTTTGGTTCCGATTCAAGTTGAAGCCAAAATTCATTGGATTTGAGTGAGATGGTGAAATGTCCAAGATGCACGTTGTTAAAGAGAAAATACAAAAACTATTCAATTAAATTTCATAAACGATTAAATTCTGTCAATTTGTAAATATTCATAGTTAACGTGATGGGAAAACACTTCAATACTTTGAACACAAGAGCAAAAAAAACTACAGTTGCATTTACAATTTACAACAGTTGCAAAGCATGCTTTTAGCGAATTTCCCATAGGGAAGAAGCTATTTCAATTTACAAAGCTAATTTATGAATATTTTAAGAATGTTTATGAGTAGTTTCTTATCAAGTTTACATTTATAAAATTAATTTAAGATACAACATTAGAAAATTATTAATATAGTTATTTTTACAGTAGTTATTTTAACCCTTTAATGAGTGTGCTTAAGGTTCATATTTGAGTAAGGACGTCCAATTTACAAAGCTAATTTATGAATATTTTAAGAATGTTTATGAGTAGTTTCTTATCAAGTTTACATTTATAAAATTAATTTAAGATACAACATTAGAAAATTATTAATATAGTTATTTTTACAGTAGTTATTTTAGCCCTTTAATGAGTGTGCTTAAGGTTCATATTTGAGTAAGGACGTCATATAATGTAAAAAAAACTTGTTTTCACCAGATAGTAATAGGCAGAGATGTGAATATATTTGACTGAGAAATAAATTGGAACAATCTGGTTAAAATATAAACAAACTCCCATCCCCTTCCGCCATCCAAATCTTAAGGTTATAGTTTTTGTAACACTGTCCTGGATACCTGACTGTTGTCTGTTGTACTGTTGTTTGTTGCTGTTGCCAAAATACATCCGGTTGGACTGTGAATCACAAATTTACTATTTCTAAAAAATGTTGACCTCCAAGCATTTAATACTGTATTGAAATGTTTTATGCAACAAAAATAGCTTCATGTTTCACTCTACCAGTGCAAGCTAGATTTTTTAACCCCCGAGAAGGCGCTTGCAGAGTTTTCCTCCACACTGTAGTGTTTTTTGTTAAAATAAACATGCATATCGGGTGTTGGCAGACGTGTCAGCCTCTGTACCTCACACGCCTCATTCTGGGAATTCCCAGGAACTATTTAAAACCCCCACAGTCCTTTTTTTTCCTTGTGAGTTGAAATACAGTGAAGCGATGTCAGTTTGTGGAGGCTTTCTCTAAACAGAATACACATATGAACGTGTGTGTGAATCAAAATATAATTTTGTGCATAATAGTGTCATTCAATATATATGGTTTTTATCGAAGTTCAATTTTATTATTGGGGAACAATACGCCCTCTCCCGTAACACCATTCTTATACTAGAAAATTACTATCCATGTTTGTTACTCAAATTTAGTAATCAATTAATTAATTAAAATAGCGATGGAACTTTGTATTTTATCAATTAATTTGACATTTAAATACAATACTATGTTATAAAAACAAGTAAGATGGGTTGAATTTGTGCGATTAGCGTTGCAGAGTAAAACTCTGCATTCGCCCTTACGCATTTCACCGGTGAAGCTGCCGCTCAAGAAATAAAAAAATTTATCTTATCTCATATGATGAAACATTTCATATAATAGCCCTCCATTGCAATATTTACCCTTTGGAATGTTGCATTATCCTCTCAAGATTTTTTTGAAATAGATATTATCAGTGAAAATATGGAACAATTTTTATGCTGCGCAAGGAAGGAAACGAAAGCTGTCAGTTGATAACAAAAATAAAACTATTAACTAACAATGATTTGTTTAAACTATTTTTTCAACTTTGATTGCGTTTTTCCATGAATGTACTTACAAATAATATTATTAAAATTAGTTTTAATGTAGCACAAATTTTAATTGTAGAAGAATAAGAAAAAATGGGTCTACTTTTTCTAATGTAATACAAGTGTAGAGATAACTCAGTCAACCTATAGCTGTTTCATCTGCAAAAGCAGTCAATGCTATGATGTTAGTGGGGTTTCAGATATTTTTAATTAAATTGGATTTATTCTCAAAGCTAATCAATTTTCTAAGAAATAATGTATTTGTTTGTCCCTTGACTGGTATAGGTATCGACTTTGGTCAATCAACTCATGACACCAATACCAATATCCAGCAATTGGTGGTATTCACAATCAATCAGCATCAATCGAGAATCGGTTACGTTTATATCTTTATCCGTTTGTAGTCAGATGATTAGCATTGGTTACATTTGGTTTTCAACTGAATTAGTTGCATAATGGTTTGCTAATTCTGAACTTTGAAATGTAAACTCTATACCTTTGACTGACATCACTTTTATATTATTTACCGTCTTTGAATATTCTACCGACATCAAACTTTGTCAAATATCTTGAGTCAAACCGAATATCCGCGATAATCGGGATTTGAATATTCAAAGTTCAAATATTCGCACACCCTTACTTATAATCTATTCAGTATGATATTCAAATTGATGTTCAGTATGTTCAAATTCAAATGATAATTCCTCAATGCTCATTTTTGTTATCAGATGTCCCTAACGCACCAAGGCTTACCAAGCTGGAATGCAACAAACGTGATGCCACTCTGTCTTGGATACCAATGGGAGACAACCGTGCTCCAATACTACGGTTCACCATACAGTACAACACTACCTTTACTCCAGATGTCTGGGAGGTTGCTTTCGACTCTGTACCAGCCACTGATCTCACTTACACTGTACGTTAGAAGCTGAAATCTGGTATTATTATTGAATTGTATAAACATATTAATAATCTTAAAGTTTAGGTGTATACTGTCTAAAATTAAAGCTATGTATAATTAGAAATTGAATTCAGGGTAAATTTAGTCAGGTGTCTTTCATAATACAGTTGAACGTGGATAATTCGAACTTCTGTAAATCGAAAACTTCTTCATTTCAAAATTTTGACTTGGTCCCTAGAATTTTATCTAAAACAATGTTAAAATATCCTGGTTAATTCGAATAATTTTTTGGATAATTCAAAATGTTTATAGCGTAAGTACATACACCTGCCGTTGACTGGTCACATGATACCCCTCCCCCTCACCAGTCCCATCACATGTCTCTACTGCTCATAAATCACAACATTGACATCTCTAGTCTGTCACTACACGGCCCCGGCGCAGTTCAATAGTGTGTGTTTCTTTGTGTCATGTTGGTATTTGGGACTTCGTCTGCGTTCATGTTAACACGTTGTGTGTATGATGGCTTCGTCAAAGCGAACCTACAAATCTCTGACGTTGCAAGAATAAATAGCGGCGATCAAGGAGATAGAGAAGGGATTTAAGAAAAGGTTTGAAATATCTAAAGTTTCGGGATCCCTCCAAACACATTATCGACATTTAACAAAAATTAGGATTTTTAATCAATAATATCTTCATTAACCAAACTTTTTTTAATATACAATGTCAAAATATGATGTTTGATTGTTTATTTCAACAACTTGCAAAACCTTTTCTAATTGAAACTTTTGGATGATACAAATTTTTTTCTGGTTCCTTGAGGTTCAAATTATCTAAGTTCTACTGTATCACAAAAAGGGGGGTCTAAGTAGTAATGACCATATTTAATGAACAGTTCTTATACAGGTGGCAATGAGTCCGTGGGCCAACTACACATTCCGGGTGTTGGCTATAAACAAGATTGGGCCATCAGCCCCCTCTGGTCATAGCAAGGTGTGCACTACTCAACCCGATGTGCCTTACAAGAACCCTGACAATGTAGAGGGCAAAGGCACCGAACCCAGCAACATTGTCATCAGCTGGACTGTAAGTAACCTGTTCTATGTAGCACCAAATGTCATGTGATTTTTTTAAAATTTTATCTATAAGTCTATTTCAAAACTTAGTATTTTACTACCATTTTTTTTAAATAACTGGGGGAGGAATTGGTACCTAAATGTGATAGATATATTAGATGTCCAAGTCCATTAACCTTGGATAGTTTGTCCGAACAGAGCTTATCCAGTTTGTTGGAATTTTTCAGTGACCATAAACAACGGAATAATTTGTCTACTTTAAAATCATAAATAACTCAATTTAAGTACCAATACAGTTTCACAACGGAAAAATCAGTCAATGAAAATGTATATTTATACCGAAAAACGGTCCCTACAATCTAGTGACATAGCAGAATATTGAAATAGTAAAAAAATACTGAACACAAATCAGTATCTTGTAGTCTCTTAATCCCCCATTGTGATGAGTTGATGCTGTCCAAGAACAATTTTGCACATATTGTCAGAAAGTACCTCTTTATATTAGCAAATTATATTTTAGCGAATTTCCCATAGGGAAGAAGCTATTACCGTAGGTCTCATGGCAAGACTTAAGCCCGGGACCATGTTATTTTTTCTTCTTTAGGTGCCCAGAGACCAAAAACAATAGTCGTTAAAATTTATATATATATATATATGCATATATATACATATGTGTCTGTGAACACGATAACTCTCGTAAAAATGGTCCTATCGAGACCAAATTTGGTAAAGACGTGTATTCCTACAAATGCTCAGACGAGTTCGTAAACCAGACATATCGGTCAATGGGATCGGGTAGTTTGGGGGGGTTTTGTACCCCAAAATGGGGTTTTTTGCGTTTTCACATGTCACTTTTAAAAATGTCTTATTTTATATTCCACCATTGGAATCAGCTTAAAAAACTACACAATTAAGTTCCTTAAAGTTTTTCTCTATCTCAAACGGTTACCGAGATATAAAAAAATCTAAACACAGTACGTTGTATTTTAAGGCTCCAATGTTAATCTTAACCCTAGAAGTGATAAGCTTTTTACTCTTAACTGTAACATAAAAATAATTACTAATATCTTCTTGAAATATCAAAGTTTAAACAAAAAAAGCTTAAAACATGCCCCCCCCCTTATAACCACTAACCACAAAAGCAAAACAGGTGTCCACTGCAATCCCAATTAAGCCTACAAATGCCGTCAACTTCCACCCAAGCCGGTCACCGTTTATTTAAGGTGGGCCCTCTACTCCACTACACCACACATTTGCAAGCCAAATTGGGATTGCTAATGGTCGGGATTCGAACCCTAGCACTTCCGAATGGCTAGAACGTTACGCTCGTCAGCGCAGCGCTTTAGCCACCACGGCCATCCAGTGCCTAGGAAAAGAAAGCGCTTACTTGGTTATAGACCTGCCCGGTGGCAGGCTCGTGTACTAAAAGAGCAGTTTCGGTTGTTGGTCCCCAGAGGGAAACACGGTCGCGTAGGCGATAGTGTCTAACAATTCCACAAAACTGACGACAGATGCCTCCACCTGCCAATTCTTATTGAATATGTAAATGCGTCGTAAATTACGACTTTATCATTTCTAGGGTTAAGGAGGATTAGGAAAAATTAATTTTTCACTTATTATCTAATATTTTTGGATGAAACTTGATATTTAGCTTCATGTGGTTGGGATCCATACATTTCTGCTAAAAAATCATTGTTTATGTGTTTATCATGGCAGCAAACCTGCATAATCTTTTCCCATGTTAATCATGTGGAGATTAGGCAAACTCCTTTATTTATGGACATATGTTGATAAAAGTTGGTATAAATGTTAAAAATAAAATTTTTGATGGTATAAATGGCTACTTTCAGTGTTCCTCACAGCAGCAAACCTACTCACTCTTTCCCATTTTAATCTTATGGAGAATAGGCAAATAATTCTAATGTTTATCGACAGATTTTTACCAAACTTGTCATATATTATTATTATTATATTATTGATTTGGAAATTCGCTGAGTTCGCAGGTCTGCTGCGACGGGGATATTTTTGTTTGACGTTCAAATTTTTTTACAGCCGATGCCAGAAATAGAGCACAACGCACCGAGGTTCCATTATCGAGTGTTTTGGCGCCGGGATATTCCTGGAGAGCAATGGACCTCTGAGGACATCACGGACTGGCGTCGGTCCACACTGGTCATCAACAACCAGCCGACCTTCCAACCTTATAGGATTAAGGTGATAGCCCTCAACGAGAAGGGGGAGAGCAACGTGGCAGCTACAGAGGTGGTCGGCTACTCGGGAGAGGATGGTGAGTGGAACTGATAATCTTCTAAGTCAAACAGGCCGCAATATTGTTTCTTCTTTATCCTCACATTGAATAAACTATGTTTAGATTATAGCAAGTCAGTTAAATTTATTCCTTCAGTTTTTCTCAATATTCTTCTCAGGTAATGTTAACTGCTATAAACGTGTTTACTTATTTTCTCAAAGTGGTTTTGATTGGTTGCTGATATGGGTGATATGCAAAACCCTTGGCCTTTAGAGTACATGTTTTTGGCAAGGATTAAGTATACTGACAAAGTTTTGAGAAGTTAAGAAGTCACTTAACCCCACAGCATTATATTCCCGCAGCCTGATGTTAATTTCACCTTGTAAATTCACCCAGGGTTCCACATTCACATTCCTGTAACATCAGGGCTTCCAAATGACTGTTTTTAATTTAGAGTACTTATATCACATTTATTACAGTCCCGACGCAGGCCCCAAGCAACTTCACCCTGGTGCAAGTGACAGCCGCTACCAGTGCCCTACTCAGCTGGAACCCAGTGCCTGTTGAGTCTGTTCGTGGCCACTTTAAAGGTTACAAGGTAAATACTTCAAAACTTAGGGTAAAATTCATGACTAGTGATTAGTTATTTTGTTTTGTTGCAGGGTTTTTTTGGGTAACTTGCTGTTGCGCTCATCTCTCTGGCAAACATGTGCCATGTCTGTTGGGATTTTTAGTGGCTATGTGAGCAGATTTGACGCTTTTGTTAGTGATTATTTTATCTGAATCATTTTCAAACTAACTTATTTCAATAAACATTGCATGTTTGGTTTTGAATCATTACTCTTTTTTTTCTCTGAGTATGGATGGGATCAGGGGTAAAAAGTACAAACTAGCACATAATTCGTATGTGATTGTAGGTGCAGACGTGGACAGACCGGGAGGGTGAGGCAAGCATGAGGGAGATTCATGTAAAAGGTGATGCCACTCGAGCACTGGTCAGCCGCTTTGTGCCTCACACCAAGAACTACGCTCGAGTGCTTGTCTACAACTCTAGGTACAACGGTCCACCCAGCGAGACGCTCAGCTTTGATACACCTGAAGGAGGTTTGTAATTCGGAGGATAACTTTATTACTCAGCAATCAGTATTCTACTGCTTTCATAATAAATTACAACTATGTTATAATATAGAACATAGCTAATTATAATGTACTGCTTCAAAGCTGTTTTGTGTGAATTGTGAGCTGAGAATACTCATTCCTACTTGATAAAAAGAACAGGTCTTTATAATTAAATCAATACATCAAGTAGTTACATAGGATTTAGATTTAGAGTGGGAAAAGAGACAAGTATATTCTTTTTGCTGGATCTAGTGCCAGGCACTGTGCAATCACTTGAAGCAGTTCCAATGGGTTCGTCCGCTCTGTACCTGATGTGGAAGAAGCCAGAGCAGGAGAACGGTGTGTTGACGGGGTACAAGATCTACTACCAAACGGTAAAGGGGACACGGGTGGGACCTTTGATGGAGCGAGAGCCGCACATCACTGACCCCAACACCATCCGGGCCAAGTTGGCAGGGCTGGAGCCAGGCACCAAGTACAGGATACACATCAAGGCGACGACCAATGCTGGCGAGGGCGAAGAGTGAGTTAAAACAGCAATTTGTTGCTGTGACACAAATTTTCTTTAACAACCATCTATTTTTAAGGTTAAACATAAAGTTTTAATAGAAGTGAACTAATAATGTTTGGATGCTGATGTATGAGTTGCAAGAACTGAAATCAGGAATTATTAATTAAAACATTCGCTGTGGGATACGAATGATAGGCCTACCGAAAAACAAGAAAATTTATAGCATTCCTTTATATGTCAAAATGCATCGAGATTGGGTGTTATTTGTTTTCTGCAAAGTTTTTTGCCTCTGCCGCCATTTTGACAGGAGAGCGCCATATAGTACCTAGAACCCTCCCCTGGCCAGCCGATGCTTCCAAGAATGCCTATTAGCAGTGCCTAATGGCATTGGATGGACAAAACCATAAATAAAATATCTATATGTCTTAGAGTATTTGCTGTATTTGTTTAAAAAAAAATTAAACAGGACCTAAAATAGCGAAGCTTTATTTATTTGAATTTTTTTAAGTATTTTTTAATTTTTAATTTCAACAAACTTACCAGATCAACCAGAGCTGCAGGGATGACCCTTCAAGCTCCTAGGTTAAAGATAAAGAAATTAGTCATCATCAGTTTTGTTACATAGGGTTAATAATTAACTTTTTAATATAACTTGTTTAAAATAAATAAATGGGTACCGATATAGATGATTATAATATTATGTCAAAACAGTGAATAAATAAATTTATGGATATGCTATTGAAATTTATAGAGATTGGAAAAGCCTTAATTATGTTTGATTTCTTCAGTTACTTCATAGAACAGCGGACACGTGGGTCACAGGCAGCTCCACCAGATGTTCCCGTTTTCCGGGTAGAGCAACAGGCCTACCAAAACAACAATGGATATGGGCACGTTAAAGTTACCTGGCTACCGAATCTGGAAGGAAAACCAGGCTCACACTTCTACATCAAGTACAAGTAAGCTAAAGTGTGTCACTATATATAGATATTTGAGAACTGAAAAAGCTTTGCAAATATTTATGGGAATACAAATACCAATAATTTATGAAATAAATATTACTTACAACTAACCTAGTGGAGAAAGTAGAGGTTTCGTGGTGGTAACAATACTTTGGCATTATTACTACAGTGGAACTTGGATAATTCCAATGAATTATCAAAAAATTTGAATTATGGAAGTTGGAACTTATTCCATTAATACGGTCTCAAAATAGGTTAGATAAAAAGTAAAAGTTCCATGTAACCTTCTGGCCAAAGTCTAATGTTAGAGTTTTCAGGTCGCACTACTGCCTCTAACGTGACCTAACGACTACTTATGTAGCCGGGACCAACGGCTTAACTTAACGTGCCTTCCGAAGCACGGTAGCAGTCTGAGAAATTAAATTTCATGTGTCATGACCGGTAATTGAACCCGGGTTTTTTGGATGGTAGGCCAGTACTCTACCCACTCAGCTATGACTGCCACAACGAATTAAGTAAGAGTATAATAAAAAGAGAGTTATACTAGTTAAGAGGTTACGCTAACACTTCAATGAAAAACAAATTAAAAAAGATGAATAGCGTAGGGCTACAGTAAAAAGAGAACGATGCAATAATAACGCAGTGTATCGGTCGAATAACAACTGTTAACTGAACTGAACTGTGTATACACTGGTACAGTTGTGAGATCTACAGCTCGGCGAAATTCTCGGAATCAGCTGTATTATTCGTGCCAAAAGGTGTAGAAAAAGGTGAGAGGGCTAGAGGGGGACAGAAAGAGAGCGTACACGGTCTCCCGCACGCCCTGCCTCCCACACTTTCCCTCTCTCTCTCTCTCTCTCTCTCTCTCTCTCTCTCTCTCTCTCTGAGTAGAGCGTGTTCACTTGTCCATTGTCAATGTTCTGCACTAGAGTGGGCCGTTTTGATTATGTGACCATCCTTGCACTGATCCATGTACTGTGTGACACAGCTCAATATGGTAGCTCGTATTGTAGCTAAATAAAACTTGATTGCCTCTTAACCGCTTATGAGTTTTCTGCACTTTTATAAAAAGATTGCTCATTAAATCACAGAAAAACTATGATTATTTTACTAATAAGTTTGGAATTCATACAACAAAACTTCGATTTATCCAAAATATAATTCTAATTATTGACAATTTTTTAACATTGCTAAGATACAAAATTGTGGGACCAAGTGAAATATTCAAATTATCGGCAATTTCGAATTCAAATTTCACCTCATATAAACACTGTAAAATAATGTGTTGCACAACAATAACAGTCAACAGCACGACAGCGGACATACTATTCCATTGAGGAAAAAATAATATTGCAATCCTTCATCCTTCAATGATCCGTATTTTGATGACAACATAATAAATAATAATTAATATATTTTACCACTGAAATTTTGGTCTGTTTGTATGAGAAGACCAAATAGATAATTATATGAGTATGCAAAATTGTAAAAATTTACATTATTTTGTATTTGACATGATATTTCAGAGAGCTTTATAACATTTCCAATTTATTTCATATATTCATGAAAAAAAAATTTAAACATTTTGTACATCTTGGATCGTTTGATAACATTTTATTTCAATTGATTATTAGACCTTACTTTTAAAATTTAGATTTTGACCAAACTTTTTTGAATTCTTCTTATCCAATTCTTTCTGAACCCATCACATCCGGCAGTTTAAAACCAAATGTATGAGTAAAGTTTAATGATTTAAATTTTATGGCAAAAATGAAGTTTAAACTTTACATTAAAAGCTCAGTTCGAACTTCAAGCTTTTTCAAAATGCCTAGAGCCGAGCCGAGCTTTAACCCTTTCCACTCATAATTTGGGGTAGCCCAGCCCGGCACATTTAGCTACGTACTCGCATGTTGTGCCTGACCGGCCAAACGCAGCTTCTCAGTTACTGCCTATATATTCAATAGTTTTATGTTTTTTGTCCTTGTTTATACACTGTATTGTTTTATATGCATAATAATAGTTGCTAATTAATTATTTATATTTGTATAAAACTCTGTAATTATGTTACTTGGTGGTTAGGCTCTTCCAGCCAATTTTATTTCTTATGCTTTCTGAGTTTATATTATTTTCTTTTTTTTATCTCATATTTTTTCTTTTTTTCATTTGTTTTCTTAGTTTACTTTTCAATATTTTTAATATTTTTTCTTGCTTTTCATTTTTTTTTCTGTCGCATTTGTTTTGCTTCTGAACCTTCTTTTTTTTGACTTTTGTTCTTTCTATTTTTTTATATGTTTTTTATTTTTTGTTTTTCTTTTGATTTTTTACCATGCTATGTGTTCTATTTTCTTTTTTTTTTTTTTTCTTTTTTCTTTTTCTTAGCTCTATTTCTCTTTAGCTTTTTTTACCTATTCTTTGTCTTTTTTTTCGCTTTATTGCTTTACGTGTTTTTTTTTTTTTTTCTTATTTTTTAATGTTTACTTTTTCTTGTCTATTTTTTCTTTTAGTTTTCTGTTTTATCTTTATCTTTCTATTTTATTTTTTCTATTTTTGTTATTAATCTTGTATCATTATTTTTTTCTTTTATTTTTCCAGAATTTAATATTGTTCTAAAATTAAACCTGTAAAGAAGAGTGCTTAGTTTATCTGAATCCTCTTTATAAAGTCAATGTTGTACTTAATTAGACCTTAATATTATCAGTATTGTATGCACTGGCTTCATAGTTTACTATTTCAATATCCAAAAGCGTAATTTTCTGTGCATTAGTAGTCATATAAACCAAAGAAAAAGTTGTTACGCAAAACAGCTGCTTGCTGTTGACTGCAGTCTGTGATGCTTCCGTCGTGTTTACTGAGGTTATAGTGTCTACGTTATTTTTTAATAATAATCCTAAAATTTTGAGGAAGTAAGGAATGCTGATTTCTATTCCTTATCAAATACTCTTTTAAAATATGTGCAAATTGTATTTTTATTTGTCCTATTAGCTGACTTACAAAAGTTTACATCTCAAGTTTAGCAATTAAAAAATTTTAAATCTATGTATTGTAACTGTTGTAAAAGAGAAACACAAAAGTCTGCTTTAAAAAATTAAAATACAGAACAACTGATGAATTATTAAGTGGAAACTTTTACTTTTAACACATTTTTAAATGCAAGTAGATAGGAATAGGCCAGTCTAGGGACTCCGAGTGGAAAGGGTTAAAAAACTCGAGCCCTCGCACACCTCGATTTTTTCGTTATTAGTTTATTATCAGGTTTTTCTTTTCTTTTCCTATTTTGATTGCTCAGGAAAATATTACTCAGTAGTTATTAAAAAGTGTATTAAGTTAATATTGCGTTATAGTTTCATGTTAGATAAGAAACTATCCTAAACACTATCCTGAATTTGAGTAAGGAAAAAATTCTCCACTCACAGTCTCGATTAAGTGCTGATTAACCCTTTGAATGCCAAGCGTCTCGATTCAATATGCGCTAAAATTTCCAGCCTTAGTTATGGTGGATCTGCTAAAATTGCTAGCTCTTTTTCCCGAAAGCGAAGCATTTAGTGAAACAATAATAACAATTTTATTAACATTTCATATTATAAACATTTTATGTTTTTTTTTATTTTTTTTACTTAGGATAAAATGTTGCATCAAACAACATATAAAAGTACAATAATTTCAAGTAAAAATTCTAAAAAATGTATTGACCTTTTTTATGAAAAAAATTATCAAAATAGTAAAACTGATAAAAATGGATTTTTTGTCAGTTTTAGCGTTACATAGCAATCATGTCAATTTTAAAAAATAAATTATTGTTTTAGCCACTATTTTATAAGGTGTTAGAAATGACAATAAATTAATGATAAATATTAAAGATCTTGTAAAAATGAGTTTATTTGTTACTGGTCGTCACGGGATAGTTTAGAATTGATCACGATCTCAGAAAGCATTCCGCCATAGAGTAAGATACATAAAAAAATAAAGCCCATTTTTCTGAAGCTTTTGGTGTAATTGAAGTCAGTTACACAAAATTGCTTCATACTATAAACAGTGATTTTCTGAGAGTCTCGGAACGAGGCGCTAACATTTCTCGCACGGCTCGCCACTCAAGCTACAGTAACAGCGCGGCGCATCTCTGATCGAGATGCTTGGCACTCAAAGGGTTAAGTATTTCTTAATGTTCCATTTTGATTATTTATCCAGTGGTGCAACTTTATATCAACATAATAAAAATTTTACAAATAATAATTTTTCTTTATTCCGAGATGTCAAAATATCACTACTGTTTTATAATTGCCCCTAAAGTAATGAACACTATTACTGAATGTGTTATATTTTTTAAGGACACAAGAAGATTCACAATGGACAATCTCCAATAATGAAATGGACGAAGATTTCCTTATGATACAGCCCCTGGTGCCAGGCAAGACATACGAGTTCAAGTTGGTAGCAGTTGACGGAGCTTACACCACCGAGAGCGAAACTCAGGAGCTGGAGATCGTCGAAACTGACGGTGAACTGCCTGCTAGTCAGTATAATAGTAGTAGAATAGTGGCCCAGCCCACCCGCATGGTTGACATGTCGTCACGTATGGCTTCTTTATTGTGCTTTCCTACAGTAGTGAGCCAACTAGTTTGGGAAACCAAATTTTCATATAAAAAAAACTGATTTAATAACTGAAATTTGTAATAATTTTAATATGGAAAATGGATTTTATCCATTTAAAGATAGATCATTTATAGTAGGGATGTATCATTTTGTTTCTGGTCTGTTAAAGTTCGTGGCCAAAAGTTTTTAGTGAATTTACTATCAGTACCAAAAGACGTGGTCAAATAAATTTGAAAATTATATTTAAATTAATAGGACCTACAATATAAAATAAGTTTTTTTAGTTTATTACCATTTAAAAATAGTTTTGTTCAAGGACTAAATAAACTAATATTAATGGAGAAAAATATTTATTGAAAAAGAAAATTTTGCAAAAACCTGCCAGTCTTATAAATCTTAAATTATTTTATTTTTTGTTTCCTAAACAAATTTAATTTCAGTGTACTGTTCCACATTACATTAATAAAAAAAAGTACATTAATCAATAAAATGGTTAAAAAAATCATACAAACTAAGCAGTGAAGTAAAAATAAACTGTTAAAAATCAGGGTGTCCAGTGACCGTAAATTCCGGAAAAAGTACAGGAATTTTATTTTGACAGGAACTATACGGGAAAGGTACAGGAAATTTAATAAATACAGTTTTGTACGGGAATTCGGCAAACTGCTATTTTAAATAATAATATTGAAAAGCTGGCTATTATTTAACTAAACATCTTTTAAATGAATTATTGGTTAAATATTGCAGTTAAATGGTTAGCAACAATTCGTTGTTGGACGAGCTCCCTAATCGAGATTTGACAGTGTGTTTGTGACGACAGGCAATCAGGACGACAGTGGACGTCCAGTCCACTGTCGTCCTGATTGACTGAATGGCATTGCAGACTCGAGATGGATGGGACATGTGCTCTTACAGATTTTACCTAAAGCTGAAACTGCCGTGAACTTAGCTTAACACGTTCACTGCGGCATGAGTCACCGGTGACTCACGAGTATCTGGCTCTGCGTGCAGCTACTATTCTACCGTGGATGACGCTCCTTGTGGCACGCATATTTTTCCTGCTGCGAAAAAATATACCTGTAATGTGATTTAAGTGGGGGTTGCACTGTTATTATTAGTTTATATTTATATACATATTTATATATGAGTCACCGGTGACTCACACCGCACTGTGGTTAATTTTTCATAAGTTTTTTGAGCGAGAAAATTAGTTCCTACGTGTTTTCAACGTTTATTAACCCTAGAACTGGCAAAGTCTTAATTCACGACGCATTTGCATATTCAATAAGAAGTGGCAGGTGGAGGCATCTGTCGTCAGTTTAGTGAACTTGTTAGACACTAGCGTATACGTTGTTGGTGTGCGCTAGTGACTACTTGTGCCATTTGGAGTGTTTCCATAACTAAATAATTAATTTTGCTTGTGTTATTTAGTTTTACTTCCCATTTTATATCTATGATACAGAAATAAAAATTGGGTAAATACATAAAGTAATGTATTGTATTTTATTTTGTAATACTGTAATTCGTAGTATAGAGGCTGGACGCAGACTCGTTCGTTACACAGAGGTTAATATTGAACCTCTATATAACGAATTTCGACCGTATTTAAAATAGATATAACGAACCTCGGTATAGCAAAAGTCCTGGTATAACAAAATTTTCTTTTGGTCTCTTGAGATTCGTTATACCGGGATTCTACTGTATAAAGTCAGAGTTTTTCATACTGTTAAATAAATTTGTAAAGGTTCAATTTGCGGTGCTTTATAACTTCTTGTTCATTCCTCTTATGGTACGGTGACACACTTAATTTATCAACGTTACAAAAAAATTGATCCAGTGAGTTGGAAATAAAATCCAGTAATGTTTGAGAAATTGAGGCGTTGGTGGGGCCAAGTACCACTTGGGGTACAAATGGCCATGGGAGTAAAGTAGAGTAAGAGTAATGTTTGAGAAAGTAAGCTTTAAAATTGTTTAAAAATGTGATTTATGTAGATACTGTACGCTAATACAGGTTGTAATATCCTATTTAACTGCCAGATGGTCTGGAATTTTTTTAATCCGGCCCCGGGGTGTCTGGATTAGAGGGAGTCAACTGTATTTAAGTGATGTGCAAACCATGAATTATGAACTCATTTTCTGCTTTGCAACATGTTAAAAGTGCAGGAAAAAGTGATTGAAATTCGTGAAAAATACAGGAAATGTTTGGAAATTTAGGAGAGCCCATTCGCTGGATATCCTGTAAAATATACATGGTACATAATATATCATGTGACAAGTATTGAAACTTGACTTAACACATGAAACCTAACTTTCTCCACAAAACTGAACTAATTGGTCAGGCTTGACACAGTGTAGCTATGTTAATATAGTATTATAAATGTCTCCACTACAATAGCTAATAAACTATCAAATTTATTGATTGATTGACCAGTACGATCCTTTTATGGGCATGTTACAAAAACCTTTTGAGTAGTAAACTAGTAGTCTCATTAGTTGTGCACTGCAGATAGTGGTTTTAAGGTTAGCTGTAATAAATTAAAAAATGTATTTTTTTATTTCTCAAAATATAAATACTTAAAAAGTCAGTAATTTTGCTTGTGCATAGTAAATATGTTGTAGTTCCCGTCATTCACATGGTTTTATATAGAAATCTGTACAGAATGCAAAATAAAAAAATGTTATAATTGGCCTATCACAACTAATATTCTCATAAATAACACACAAATTTTCATCCAGCATGAAGTATAAAAAGTATAATATATTGAAGCATGAATTGTTAGCCTATTTATTTGTTTAAGTTATTTTCCAAACAAATTAAACAATATATTGTAATTTTACTGTTGACTTTAGTCCATTTTCAATATTTTACCAGATTTAATCACCAAATAGACAATGCTAATATACAAATTATGATCCTCAATTGAGACTTATCTTTTAAAAAAATTGTATGGAATATTTAAAACAGATCATTTTCTCATGCCTAAAATAAAAGATTTTTTGACTCACAGTCTTTCAACATTTTATCTCATATCTGTGGCTTGAATTGTAATACTGAATATAAAAATTTAGTTTAACATGTTTTTACTTACACTTGCTTGTTTTACATATTAGATATTAAGTTTGGTTCTTTTTCTTTTATTATAAAAAAATACAGGGAAATAGGGATCAGTTTCCTGTCATGCCAGCGACTTTAGGCCCAATGAGAATTTCACAGACAGTGACTTTGAGTCTGTCATAGTTCCTGAAAGTGAAAATTATGGGTTTGATCTGATTAAATTAATCTCCATTTTCTATTTATTATATATGTTATAGGGGTCTGCGGTACAGGAAATTATGAGGTCGGTATAGTACGGTACGGTACAAATTGTTGTACCTCGGTTCTCGGTACAAATTCGGTGCGGTACACAAGAATGATGCCGCTAGTAACATTGACTGATCTCATCCTATTATTCATAAGTATTTTCCAAAACTTAATCAGTGAAAACATTGAGAAAGGAGTTTAAAAAAAGATATACAATGTCAAAAGAAATACTTTACTGTACTATTTTCAAACTGTAATATGATTTTTAAATCCATTCTTTAAAAAACATATCACATGAAACATATTAATAATTATTTAAACATTATAATTTATGTTGTAACTAATTAATAAGAGGAAATAATCTTCTCAAGCCTATGTGAAACTAAGGATGAACAAACAAAATAAAAAACTATAATGTATTTTATTGCAGAACAAAAAACACAGAAAATATACTGAGTCATTACCCCCTAGCCAAGACCTATGTTTTATATTGTCCTGGTTTATTATTTTTAATTCAACCAATCACAATAATTGTTCAAATTAAATCAAACATTTTCATAAAATGTCAAAGGGCTCTTTAGACTAAAATAGTTATTTTAGTATAAAGTGGTTAATATTTTAAAATTACAGTGGAACCCCTCATACCTGAACATGTTCTCGAGAAATCAAAAAAAAGAAATACCTGGAAATTAAAAAAAAATTAATCGCATAAGCTTATTTTTCAAGGTTTAACAAAGTCAGGGGTTTTCGCTTCAAGTCTGTTATCTTTAACCATTGAATTTACATACTTCGTAATTATAAAATCAATGCTTTAACTGTTGAAATGAAGAAAATCTTCACACGACTGTAATTCCAAGCCACGTCAGTTGTTATAGATACGCAATTATCAGCAGGTAAACACTCACTGAACTAGACACAGACAGTAGACATACGCGATACGCATCCCTGTTAATAAGGGTAGGGGAGAATGGTTTATTTTTAGCACAGGCTCGACCCGCCAAGGTCACTGCCCTTATGAACGCACAGCCTGTATAACCCGTCGGTTATCGCGCGAATACAGTGACGAAATAAGTGCGTAGTATTTATTTCCCTGGAAGAACAGGCTTCAGTCCCAATTAGTTTGGATTTGAGGGGTTCCACTAATGAGGAAATACAGCACATATTGTTAAAAAAATATAAGTTATTTATTTCTTTTATTCAATTATATCCTTAACATTATGATTTCTTATTTTATTTGAGTGAAAATCCCGAAAGAGCGAGATCAATACAGCAAATCACAGTTCTGTATTGGTCATTTAACATCGTCAACAGGCTGTCAGAGGAAAAAGAACAAATCAATTTAAAGAATCATGAATCACAGTTTAAAAGGTTTTCACTGTGATTGAAAAATCACAGGTATTCCCATCTCTATTTGAAACACGACTAATACGAGCCTCATACTGGTACGACTACTTTGTTGTGTCAAAAGGAGGAACAGTTTCCTGATCGCGTAAGCCGTTACACGTGGATTCGATAACAAGCCGGGAATGCACAATAATTTAGAGCCGGCAGGGAGATGGCTGGTTGCCCGATTTTCCTGAAGTCCTGGTGAAATTGTTTTATTTTAAATGATTATTCACCAACACGCTATGAGTCAGTCTTACGTTCAGTATTTGTTGTACATCTGGGTAGTGTTGTAATTCTATATTACTTGTACTATTACTACTACTTCTATTACTACTACTTACTTACTACTTACTTACTTACTATTACTTGTTCTATTACTTTAGCCTTTAACGGTCGGGTTTTATTCAATGTTTTCGGCAGGAGATGTTTTATAGTTATATTTAATGGCAACCTAGACTGGATAGTGTCTTAATTTTGGGAAACGGATTTTTGGCAACCGCCCAGCCCCCACCGAGGGTCGGAATCCTAATTAGCCCTCGACCGCGGCCTTTTGGCAACCTCGGTTTCATCCCAAAAATTCTCCCTTTTCTCCATGAAAATCCCTGCCTCATTGTTTAATCCCACAAATTATCACTCTTATCCCTTAAAGTTCCTCCCTCTCCCTGTAATCACCGAAATCAGGAGATGTAAGTAACATCGTTTTGTAACAACATAACGTATTGTACAAAATTGTAACAGATCATTTCATCCCTCCATTGTATTTATTCTCTCCACAGTATTTGTATTAAGAATTTTTGAATTTTAAAGTTTCAATAATAATTTGTTATGCCAATTTATTAAAATATGTCATATTTTATACTTCAAAAATAAAATTTAAGAATAAAATTAACCTGGTTGTTAATTAAGAGTCCGGTATAGGACTCTTTTTACACCTAGCTGAGAATTTAAATTTAACTTATGCAGAGAGGTTTGTGACCACATCAATAATTTTTACTAATATATACAGTGAAATTTATATATAAAGGCTACTTTTTAAAATGTCTTATATAAATTCTATTTGTAAAAAATAAAATAAAGTAGTATCTTTATTTTGGTTATAATATTATTACAGTATTATAAATTGAAAGTTACAAGTCTATCTGATTTCAAAGAAATATCAATTGTTAATTCTTTCCTCAAGAAGTTATTTATGGGTTTAAAAATAAAAATACAATTCATAATACTGTACCTCTAAACATGGTTCAAACTTAACAACAGACAGTTCTTAGACGGTTAGTAATCTCACACTTGAAAGGAATTGGGTATCATGCGTTGTGCTCTGTTATTCTTCGTCTGTCTGCGCCCGCCACCATCTCTCTCGCCCTTCTCTAGCGCGCTTTCTCCCTCACCCTCAACCCCGCCAACGAACGAAATCCCTGAAATTCCCACCAGGGAGAACAGCGGTTGCCAAAAGTCCGAACCACGGGTTGTGACACTTTTATAACCCCCTGCGATGACGAATGGGATAGGCGAGGTTGCCAAAAGTCCTAGACCCCTTAATTTTTCCTTATTTGTACCGTATCAAACTTGTACCGAAAAAATTCTTATACCATACCGAGGTTCGGTACAAGGCTGGAACCGTACCGTACCGATTTTTTCGGTGCACCGCAGACCCCTATGAAACCCTAACATATTATGTTATTGTATTGTAAAAAATGTTTAAATGTGAATAATATTGTAATACCTATCCTGCCTGAGTACGATTTTGAACATACCCTTAAACCACTTGATGTTATTAAACACAATTATTTGATTTCCTACTTAATTTTGACATTTTTACCGGTTTTAATTTTTAACAGAAAACTTAAGTAATATCATTGAATAATTTTAAAATTTTAAATATTATGCTGTCCAAAACTTGTAACAAATTAGTTTTTTGTAACGATGTGGATGTGTGTCTCCACTGAGCAGGCCCGGTGATAGTGAAGCGCAACCCAGTAGCCACAGCAGGTTGGTTCATAGGCATGATGCTCGCCATTGCCTTCCTTCTCATTGTCCTCATCCTGGTGTGCATAGTGAAGCGCAACAGAGGTGGCAAGTACGCGGTGCATGAACGAGAGGCGGCTCACGGCCGCCACGACTACCCTGACGAGACCAGTTTCCCTGAGTACAGCCAGCCGTAAGTCTCATTCACATCTCATATCCTTTGAAAGGATTTTAGTGTTGCATAAGTTTTGGTTCCTTGGTACAGTTACATGATCAAAGTTATTGCAAAATTAAGGGATGAAAAATTAAAATTAGCTCTCCTCTAGTGAACCACTTTTGAATGAATTAATACTAATTTTTAGGGATGGGCCATCCCAATTTTTTTCTATTCTGATGGCGATTCTTTAAAATCGATTCTGATTCCAATGATTCCAGGCAGTGATTTTACCTCCGCCAACAAATGTAACGCTTTAGCCCCAGTGTCCAATATGTTTTTTCCTGTTTTTTTTTAGGCTACTTAGTATCCTTGGTATCGTATCGTAGTTTGTGAATCTGATTCAAAAAAATAGTCCGTTATATCGAAATATTGTAACCAATTATTTGTATGAAAACAGAAGTATTAAATGGGCTCATCATTTTTGACAACTAATCCCATTAATAATTATCATGGAAAATGAATATACTTGTTTTGTTGCCAAAAAGTTAATTACGCGGAATAATATAATTAACAGCATTCTGATAATGGGTATCGATGACGACAATAAGTATCGTTTTGAAGTTAATCACTAACTGAAAATAAGAATTATTACGAGGTTTGTTGAACCTTGAACCGACCAATGACGTTCTTGCATTATTTTAAAAAAAGATACGAATTTACGTCATTCGTTGTCTGCACTTTTGTGTTATTTCGTATTGACGGTGTAATCTGAAACGAAAAGTTTGAGTGTTAATGCTCATTTTTTATATAGTATTTAAATGGTTTCGTTTATTTATTTTATTCTACTGGGTACTTGTTACTTTCCTTTCAGAGCCGGATATCCAATTGCTTTGAAATGAAATATTGGTTTTTATTTACGCGGCTACAATAATAAACTGAAAGTAAATGATATTTAAGTCAGCAGGACGACGATTGGTTTCCTGATCCAAGTTTCATTAAAACAATGACGACTGTATCTTATTACGAAATTGTGACGAGGAACAATGGAGGAAACAAACATAATTCTTTCTTTCCCCAGAAGGTGAAATAAAGAAGAAGGTTGTCCGTTGGTGGCGGCGGAACATCGAACACTAAGAATTGGAATCGACTTTGGACAATCAATTTTGATTCTGATTCCAACCCTCAGAATCTGTGGAATCGAGAATTGATGTTTGGAATCGAACCAATCCTACTAATTTTATTTAAAAATTGATGAAACAATCCCAATGTCCAGTGGTGAAATATGTTGCGTTGATTTTCAGACTAGACACAAAGTCACATGGGAGAGGGTCGATGAGCAGTGACCCCAAGGCTGCACCAGAGAGCGATACGGACTCCATGGCAGAGTATGGAGAGGGTGACACTGGTGAGTCCCCCTCCCCTTACCAATACTCCACAGTGCTGTTGTCTGTAGCTGTGTTTGCTGTTACTCTATAATCCAACTGTTCTCTGTTTGTTGGTTCTCAGTTTTATTCGTTTATTATTTTTACATTTTCTGGGAACCCAACCTTTATTTTTGTCTTGGGTTTTTCCTTAGGTTTGTGTTCAAACATTGATTTAGTTACTGTTATTCATACATAAAATATAACATACAAACCTTTCAACCTTTTTTTATATTTTTCGTTATGTATTATACCAAAGCATAAACTGGCTCGCTGTTCAATTCCAAAACCTGTCTTTGTTAAAATATTTTTATAAATAAGAAACTAAATTAAATATGTTTACAGTAGAACTCCAATTATCCGAACTCCGAGTATCCGAATCACCGATTATCCGAATCACTTTCAGAAAAAAATTTGTCCAAAAAAAGTCTAAGAGCGCTATTATTCTTCCACCCGCGAAGCCCGAGTGTGACCACTTGCAACTGCTCACCGTCAAGCAAATGCGTGACCTGGCTGCCCGAAAACGGATGAAGACCGCAAAACAGCTTAAATTGACGGAGATGTTTAAAAAACAATGATTTTTATTTCTAAACTTGTACGTACATTTTATTTATATTTAAAACATGTGAAAATATCATGTTTCTTACATTTTATTAGCGAATTTCCCATAGGGAAGAAGCTATCCTCATAATTAGACCAATTCGTAATTCAGAGGCCGTGGTTCGGATTCCACGTTAAACTGTAGGTCCATTAGTTGCCATCGGCTGTTGGGCTATTAATTAACAGTCCTGTCTAAGGAACATGTCAGCCTTAGTCAGTAACAAGACTACAAGATCGCGCCACAATCATCCTACATTCATTCCTCATTCATACTTGGCTTAAAATACCTACCTGGGTAGGTCGCCATTTCAGTTAAAAGTATAAAGTATAAAGTCTCATGGTGAGACTTAAGCCCGGGACCATGTTATTTTTTCTTCTTTAGGTGCCCAGAGTCCAAAAACAATAGTCGTTAAAATTTTTATATATATATATATATATATATATATATATATATATATGTATACAGGGTGATTCACGAGGATATGCGGTAACTTTGAGAGCTCATTCTATATGTAAAAATAATGAAAAAAACTTATATAAACATAGGTCCGGAAATGTTTCGTTAGCGAGTTATACAGGGTTAAAGATTTCGCCTGGATTTCAGTTCCGCTGAGTAAATGAAGACTCTCTGAAATTCTGGGAAGTTAAATTTAGGGGCAAATGCCATTGTTTCTTATGGTTTTTTACCTGAAAAATTGATTAGAACAGGTCCCAGAACTGTAAGATGAGTAGTTTTTGAGTAATCCAGTGTAAAATGCAAAAACATTGAGTAAAAAAACACAATTTTTACATTTGGCCAGCAATCGCTTTGTTATTTTACCAATAAACTGATCAAATTTCAGAACAAAACTTGTAGAAAATTTAATTCTAAACAAAACGGTATGATTAAAGTATACAGAAAGTGAACAGATAATCGATTAAAGGAAGTTTTATTGAAAACTGTAATGTAAAGTTATGCAATAAAATTACAGTAAATGCTCAAAAATGTTGCCATTAACTTCAATGCATCTTTCTGCTCGTTTAAGAATTGCTCTTGTTGCTTTTCGTAGTTCTACGGGGCTCTCCTTTAACTGCACAAAGGCTTCATTAATTCGATCAAGTAACGCCTCACGGGAATTTACTTTGACCTCGTAAACATGATCTTTCATCCATCCCCATATGCAGAAGTCCAATGGCGTATGATCTGGTGACCTTGGTGGCCAGTGTATAGGACCACCACGACCGATCCATTTATTTGGGAACTGATGATTTAGATAGGTGGAAACATCATTTGAAAAATGTGGCGGTGCGCCATCATGCTGGAAGTACATCTTGCGTCGCGTTGCAAGAGGAACATCTTCCAGCAATGTCGGTAATTCTTCTTGAAGAAACTGTAAGTACGCCTGACCTGTTAAGCGCTCTTGAAAAATAAACGGTCCAATTAGCTTATCATCAATAACACCACACCATACATTAATGTTAAAACGGTATTGAAAGTTACGTTCAATTGTTGCATGAGGGTTCTCTTCTGCCCATGAATGTTGGTTTCGTAAATTGTTGATACCATCACGAGTGAACTGTGACTCATCGGTAAATAAAATGTACTTGAAGAGTTGACGATGATTGACTAACCAATTGCAGTACTCCAAGCGATGTTCATTGTCTCCTGGTTGTAAATGCTGTACTTTTTGTTTATGGTAGGGATAAAGGTTGTTCTTATTAAGTGTTCTCCAAACTTTACTTTGCGAAACCCTAAACCGCTTTGAAATACGTCTTGTACTAATACCTGGACTACGTTCAACAGCAGCAATAATGTTTTCTTCTACATTAACATCATGTTGGCGAGGGCGGTCAGACTGGATCTTTACGCTTGGAAGTGATCCTGTTTCCCGTAACGTACGAAATGTAGAAATAATGGTTCTAGCATTTGGAATTCTACGATAAGGGTAACGTTGTCTGTATTCTTCCACAGCGATTGTAGCATTGCCTTCACATACACCGTAAATAAACACCATATCGGCGTATTCTTCAGTTGAAAATAAGTATGGCATTACTACTCCAACAATTTAATAATTACTATGGACAAAACAATGCTAACACGGACTAAAATTCAATACGACGAACAGAACAATACACACGTGGACTAAAACTCAGTTGTTACCTCTCAAGGAATTAAAATTCTACAATTCAAATCACATCATTGTTGATCAGCTGTTATTGTAGTGCCAACTTATGAAAAACAAATTATCCGCTCAACATGTGTATTTTTTTTTATTATTTATGTTTGTTGTTTATGTTTATTTCTTTATTTTAAAACTGTGTTTTAATATTATTTTATTTTGAAATTTTAGTAAAAAAATTAAGGTGTTAAATTTAAGTAAAAATCATTAACTTTTTACAGATCTTTAATAAGAAATCAACAGAGTTATTGTCGGCCAAATGAAAAACGTGTGTTGTTCTGTTTTCAATAAAACTTCCTTTAATCGATTATCTGTTCACTTTCTGTATACTTTAATCATACCGTTTTGTTTAGAATTAAATTTTCTACAAGTTTTGTTCTGAAATTTGATCAGTTTATTGGTAAAATAACAAAGCGATTGCTGGCCAAATGTAAAAATTGTGTTTTTTTACTCAATGTTTTTGCATTTTACACTGGATTACTCAAAAACTACTCATCTTACAGTTCTGGGACCTGTTCTAATCAATTTTTCAGGTAAAAAACCATAAGAAACAATGGCATTTGCCCCTAAATTTAACTTCCCAGAATTTCAGAGAGTCTTCATTTACTCAGCGGAACTGAAATCCAGGCGAAATCTTTAACCCTGTATAACTCGCTAACGAAACATTTCCGGACCTATGTTTATATAAGTTTTTTTCATTATTTTTACATATTGAATGAGCTCTCAAAGTTACCGCATATCCTCGTGAATCACCCTGTATGTATATATATATGTGTCTGTTAGCACGATAACTCTCGTAAAAATGGTCCGATCGAGACCAAATTTGGTAGAGACGTGTATTCCTACAAATGCTCGGACGAGTTCGTAAACCAGACATATCGGTCAATGGGAACGGGTAGTTTGGGGGGGTTTTGTACCCCAAAATGGGGTTTTTTTGCGTTTTTCACATGTAATTTTTAAAAATTTCTAATTTTATATTTCACCATTGGAATCAGCTTAAAAAACTACACAATTAAGTTCCTTAAAGTTTTTCTCTATCTCCAACGGTTACCGAGATATTAAAAAATCTAAACACAGTACGTTGTATTGTGGGGCTCCAATGTTAATCTTATGGAGGATAGGGAAAAATTAATATTTCCCATATTAATGAATATTTTTTGGTAAAACTTGATATTTAGCTTCATGTGGTTGAAATCTACCCATTTATGCTTAAAAATCATAGTTTATGTGTTTATCATGGCAGCAAACCTGCATACTCTTTTCCCATGTTAATCTTATGGATAATAGGCAAACTCCTTTATTTATGGACAGATGTTGATGAAAGTTGGTATAAATGTTAAGATAAAAATTATTTATGGTATAAATTACTACTTTCAGTGTTCCTCACAGCAGCTAACCTGCACACTCTTTCCCATGTTAATCTTATGGATAATAGGCAAACTCCTTTATTTATGGACAGATGTTGATGAAAGTTGGTATAAATGTTAAGATAAAAATTATTTATGGTAGAAATTACTACTTTCAGTGTTCCTCACAGCAGCTAACCTGCACACTCTTTCCCATGTTAATCTTATGGAGAATAGGCAAGTAATTCTCATGTTTATGGACAGACTTTTATAAAACTTGTCATATATTTATTATTATTATGTTATTTATTTAGAAATTCGCTGAGTACGCAGATCTGCTGCGACGGGGGTATTCAATAAAAGAATAGTGCAATATCAAAACGTAGCTTTTTTTCTCTCTAATGGCAATTTAAAAAAAAACTCTGATTATCCGAATATTTGATTATCCGAATGGGTCCCGGTCCCCATTAATTCGGATAATTGGAGTTCTACTGTATTTGTTTTTTTTCTGTAAATGTTCTTTTCATTACTTTTATGTTATAATACATGTTTTTTTCTTATTGCTTGGAAATTGTCTATTGATTTTCGAATAAGAGAGCTTTATTACGAATTTTATTCTTCATACACCTATACTTACTAGGATCATTCAATAGAATTTTTTGCATCCTTTGGACCAAGGTTTTGTGTTCAAAACTTGACAACCTTTAGAATTTGAACATTGCAATTTTTATCATACTATTTTATCTTATTTTAAGTTTTTACCTTTTATTTTACTTTTAATTATTTTCATTTAAGTGAAAAGATTTGTTTCTTATGTCTTTTACTACCTACTTAGTTTGTTATGTTTTGTGCATGGTGTAGAAGGAATGAATGAAGATGGTTCATTTATTGGGCTTTACGGCAAACAGAAAAAACAAGGAGAAACATCATCTGGTGGATTTGCAACTTTAGTTTAACCAGGTTTGCTCATATTTCATAATAGGCAGTTTTTAAGTTTTTCATGCTTGCCCATAAAATTCTAACTCGGTAATAAATTGTAAAATTAAACTAACTATATGTTTGGACCCTAAATTATCCACAAAAGTGTTAAGTTAGCCTTCATAACGTAAAATCAAGGCAGAATATGAAAATCTAAATATATAAAATATAAATTAGTTGTAGCCACTACTAACTATTTGCAAAGCTCTCTATAGTGGTTTTGCGCATCTGTATCCTCATTATTCTTCCTTCCCCTTTGTGGATGGCCTCCACCTCAGTATGCCTCTAATAGGCATACTCATGACATTTATCTAATGTACTCTAATGTAAGCAACCACAAATAATATCCATGAACTACTTTTAGCTATACATTAGTTCTTGTTGATCTCATAATCTTCTCTGTCTTGGATTGTCAGAGAGAAAGAGAAGAATCATGTTTATTGTGATGGAAAATACAATTTTTAATCACAAATTTTTAATAACTATCACCCCACAATCTGTTGATCATTAATTACAGTTAGTATTCTTTATTGTCAATAAAGATTTTGCAAAAACCTTTTGCTGTAGTCTGTAAGCAAATTGTCTTTGTACAATATAAATAGATAAATTGTTGAGCAACTATTTCGGAAAATGTATATAAATAAAATTAGAGTTTTGTCTGTACATTGCTCAGAATTATTCATTTTTTAGTTATTTTTACTTTTCGTGCGTTAGAGAAGCCAAAACCGGTCTTATCTCAATTTTTGTCGGTTTGTCTGTGACGCTCAAGGTGACATTTTACGCCGTCTTCTCCGAAAAAACGGGAGAACTGATTACAATGAAACTTATTTCATGTATTCTCTACACTCCAGAGAAGGTTTGTAAATGCTTTAAATAGCCCGCTGCCCCTTGAAAAGTAAAAAACGAGCATTTAAAAACCCACCTTTACATGATATTACTCGCATTTTGATTCAGTTTTCAATGAATAACCTACTGGTAATAATCAGCTGTCTTTGCAGTTTAAAGATTTAATAGAAATAAAAACAAACAGCTGTCAACGGGGAGCGCGCTGGTCTAGGGGTAGAGCGCGGGGCTTTGGTTCCCAAGGTCCCGGGTTCAAATCCCGCCAATCACCAATGGCTTTTCGCTATGTGATAATGCCGCAACCCACACAGGGGTGCGCAAAAAGCCGATACGGCTGAAGTGCTTTGGGAATAATCCGCCCCTTTCAATAAAAAAAAAAAAAAAAAAAAAAACAGCTGTCAAATCAATATTTGTTAGTTTATATCAGTCATTGATTTTAAACCCATTTCGAAATCATACTATATTAAAAAGTTATTTTAACGTATAACTAATTATAATAATGGTATAAATGTTCTAATCTATTTAATTGTAAAGTAATGCTAAATAATAAAGCTGGTTATTGATTTATTTTCTTTGTACTGATTTGTTTAGGATTTCAGGTTTACATTTTGGTATAATGATCTTTCTTCTATAAACTGAATCCTACAACCCGTACAAAAGACGGGCTTACTGCTAGTTAGATGATAAAAATAAAGCTAGTCACAACTTTAATCAGCTGCTAACTAATTTTATTGTTTCATCAGTGTTTTATTGAAACACTGATGAAAAAGTGTATAATAAAGATAAATATATTTTATAAAATATATAATTTAGAATAAAAATATCAATATTATTGGTCTTTTACAAAATCAAAATTCTTTGTCTTCAATTTAGTTTAAGAAGCCCATTATTCTATTTAATGAAATTTTGTGTTGATACGCAGGACGATTCACAGAAGACGGGTCTTTCATTGGCCAGTACGGCCCAGGTAATCCAAAGAAGAAAGAGGAGCCTCCGTCCACGACAATGTCTGCCATTGCAACTTATGTTTAGTCCTCTCCCCACTGTCCCCTAACCTCTTTACCATCTCTGCAGGGCTGTTACTTGTGTCACCTGTTTTATTTTTGGTCGTGACAACACTGGGACGAGTTGCACCATGCATTTTGTGCTTTTGACAAAAATTATAATACTCAAGAAAATTTTAATAAGTTTATGTACATATTTTGATGATCTTACCGTTCAAATTTGCCACAATTCTATCACAAATAAGTATGTATTCAATTTGCATGATGTTGTGAAAAAGTATAATTCAATTGCTTTCATAATTTAATCATTATTTATGAACTCGTCTTGGTAGCTGATTTTTAGTATTAAGTTGTGATAAGTTTTACCCATACTTAAAATTAATAAATTTACACTACTGTAGATTGTATAGCTATGGACTATGTTTTAAAAGTATCATTGTTTGTAAATGTTATTAATGTAGTAGTGTATAATTATTTTATGAATGTCCAGGCAGTTGTCTTGGTCTACAGCACAAGTGATGGCTCTGCTGTAACAAGTTGTTTGTAGCTTAGATTCAACAGTCTCCTTCATTCTTTTGATATGCTCAGATTATGAATCAGCACAAACTGGTCCTCGGTTTTGTATAAAATATTTTCAACTGTCTTTTTTATAACACTACTTAATTTAAGTAGCACAATGATAATCACTTGAAATGGTTATAGCGTTTCTGGTTCTTTTAGGGGAAGGAGGGATATCAAACTGTCAGTGCCAACAAGTAATTGATTAAGGATAAATTTATTGTTTTATAATTGATTTTACTAGTCCAAAATTTCTAATTTCATAACAGTTATTTTTCTTATTTTAAAACAAAACTAGTAGGTGCACAATCAAAACAAACTTGAAAGTTAAGCTAGTTCTCTTTGTTTAGTTTACAAACTCATTTTGTAGGCAATCAAAGCAACTGTGATCATAACATGAAAAAATTATTCATATGAGGTTTAAAAATACTATTTGATTTAAAGTATTAATGACAAATAATTTCCCGCCTTCCCCAATCATTTTAATTGTACTCTTCACAGCCGCGATATAAAAATTTTGTGGAGACAAGATCTTACTTTTTATCTGTAGATAAAGTTTTTGCTATGTTCAGTGTAAACTACTGTGATGTCATCGAGTGGCAGCTTTTGTCGGGTTGTAAAGTGTAATCAGTGTTTAAATGGATTCAGAAGCGCTCGTAGGCAAATTTTTGAAACTTACTCGACCAATTTCGACATGGACGATTTGGTGCTTTCATGAAATTTTAATAACCCCTTATTGTGAAAAGCCGAAGAACAAGGTCATGTATTCCCGCTTGCCCTCGCTGAACGATGTGTGTATGATAGTAAGTGTGTGAATGTGTCACAGGGTATGTGGATGCTATTTTATGCTTGTTTTGTATACTTTTGCAACCGTCTTGTTACTCTTGTTTTCCCTCTCATGTTATCTTGGCATGGTTGTACAATTAATTGTTCACATTTTCTTGAAAAAAATGTTAACCATATTTCATTACTCACTCCTTTTCCTTAGTGGTGTATTAAAGAGGGAATGAAGGTGGATCCAATTTATTGGTAGTCAAAATTAGATTTAAGGGGATCAATCATTACTTGAGGTCTGGAAATGCAGGTAACAACATAAGACAATTTATTTATGTATTATTTTTATGAAACCAAAGTTTAAATTTTGTTAAATAAAAATTATCTTACATGGTTTTGTTCGTGTAAAATAGTCCGTAAAACATTGTGTTAAAGTGTGTTTGTATAATTTTATTTTCATATTTTTTGTGATAGTTACATAGTTTTAATGAAGCCAGCAGAGTCCTGGTTGTAACCAAGCTTTAAGCGATTGTTTTATCTTAAATGCAAATTGTATGACCACGCCTCATCCTTGTCTGTTAATTCCCATGTTTGTCTATAGTATTACATCTTTATTTATTATTATTAGGGTTTATCAATATTTATATTAAAGCTTTTTATATGACATTGAATGTATATTTCCATGTTGATCTTATAGCACAAGTGCCTTAGGTAAGGCATAGATGTACGTGTGTGGCTTTTTGTCGTAAACTGCACAATTTCTGTTTCCTGCACAATTTGATTTGCATCGTATTTTATAAATTCTTGCGACTACTTTCTGAGAAAGTGTAGATACAATGAAGATGGACTGCATCTGCTTTTTTACTTAACGCTCATGTATAATTTGTGTACATGACAGAGTATTTTTTCAATCGCGTCGTAGAAGACTCGGGGTGTGGCTGACTTTTACATTCCACATCAATGTTTAGTTTAGATTTATGTACTTTATTTTTATCGGAAGTCTATTTTTTACAGAATTATTAGATTTTTCTTGAGTAATGTTAGGCAGTTTTTTATTTGGTTTATAAAAATTTGTAGGTTTGTTTGTATATTTTATGGTTTACCATAGCCAAAGTCACAATAAATAATCACAAAGAGCTAAATGTGTCTTTTAGTATACCCTTCTAGGATCTAAGCTCGTTATCTGAAATTAAACAAATGACTTCATGAACCAAGTCAAAACGAATAGTAGTTTAAATCAAGTTCAAGTTCTTTATTTGGCATGAATACATAATTTTGTAATGCATATGCCATGTCAAGACTAAGTATTTAATTTGGATATGTTTCAACCATCAACCAACACAGAGCGCAGACCAGAGTGGTAAGTAAGACATCAGGGTTCTTATAAAGTATCGTTGTGTACCTCAGGGTAGCTGCCTTGGACCTATCTTGTAGACACCTGACTAGCCACATTTACACTGACTATCATTATCAGCTGCAGTTAGCTTACTGTCCTAAGACGGTCAACTTTGCAATTGGCTGCATTAATTAGTAGTGGCGCCTCATAAATTATGTCATAAAACAATTGTAAAAAACATAATTGATGACAGACCAATTATTATATATCGCCATAGTAGGTAGTAGGCCTACTGTATGTACACTTTTTATTAGTCGACAAATGGAAGTAACTGTCCTTATAATTGCATAAATTAGGAAAGAATATGAATGTAAACACTGTTATCTGTCATAAAGGCAATCTTTACCTCTTAAACCACTAACTTAGTAGATGGTTATTCTTGTCTTAATAGTTTGTGTTTGTTTACATAAATATCTGTACCAATTTAGAAAGTTGTTGCCAGAGGTAAAAATTTAGCTTGTGCAGTGACTGATTTTATCAGTATTTCTATACTGCTATCCTGCATATATGGCAATATAGTACATCAAAGGAGAATATGTGGGAGGAACAAAAGAAGGTTCAGAACAATGTTATCAGGTTTATGTACCCAGCTAACTGGAGAAAAATTACCTCTGATGGTTCAATGGCCGTAAAAGATGAAAGTAAAAATACTGTGAATTAAAATATTGATACAATACTTCCCCTTGGGAAATAGCTTAGTTTGAGTGCCGAGCTTCTCGAATTGAGATGTGCTAAAATTTCCAGCCCTAGGTACAGTGGATCTGCTAAAATTGCTGACCCTTTTTCCCAAAAAATGTAAGCATTTAGTAAAACAATTATAAATACCCCCGTCGCAGCAGACCTGCGTACTCAGCGAATTTCCAAATCAATGATATTACAGTGGAACTTGGTTATAACGTCATTGAAGGGACCACACAATTAATGACGCTATAAAAGAGGTTACATAATTTTAATTTAAAACCGAGGAAAAATAGGGAAACACATTTTTTATATGAAATTACGACATTTAATGAAGGTAATTTGAAATACAACGTAAGTTTATGTTTATGACTGACTGACTACTCTACTACATAAAAAATCGAATTTGAAAATATTGCAATGAAGTTCGGCTTGGTGAATTCAACTGTTGGTTCGATTTTAAAAAACAAGCCCGAACACACGTCTGCTATCTTACGTCCCTCCTCTCACGCTCTTATAACTCACACCTTTTCTTCAGCAAAACCTTTCTCTTAACACTTGCCATTATTTTTCAATACTGTATTCGTAAATTAAAATAACGAAAAACAAACTGTAAAAGACATACACTGAACTAACGATATCTACACGAACTGTAGGTACGTTCGAACGGCATCACAGTGCATTGATGCGACGTGAGTCACTGACACTGACCTTGATGACCGGCGGATATAGGGTAGGGGAGGGGGTTGGGGTGGTTAGCGGTAAGACAGCAATAAAATGCCGTTTCTAAAAATAGAATGTAGCTAAACAATAGCCGTAGCCCTCACGTTGCACCACCGACCGAACTTTCTCTATTTAGCTATATGTTACCTTCATCTCGGCCTGATTTTCTTGATGTTATATACGAGGTTTGAGAATTTACTGACGATATATCCGAGGTTTTTTCCTATGTAAATACATAAAGTTTGCCGGGACTTAAAAATAAATGACGTTATATCCGAGTTGACGTTATGGCCGAGGCCGCAATAACCGAGTTGCACTGTATATGTCAAGTCTTATAAATATCTGTTGATAAACATATCAGTTAGTTATTTGCCTATTCTTCATAAGATTAACATGGGAAAGAGTATGTAGGTGTGCCGCTGTGAGGAACACTGAAAGTAGGTATTTATAGCATAAACTATTTTTATTTTGACAATTTGTACAAATTTCAACATCTGTCCATAAATAAAGGAGTTTTTCTATTTTCCGTATGATTAACATGGGAAAAGAGTATGCAGGTTAGCTGCTGTGAGGAACACTGAAAGTAGGAATTTCTAGCATAAACAATTTTATTTTGTTTTATTTTGACCAATTATACAAAGTTTTATCAGCATCTGTCCATAAATAAAGAAGTTTGCCTTTTCCCTATACGATTAACATGGGAAAAGAGTATGCAGGTTAGATGCCATGATGAACACAAAACTATGATTTTTAATCATAAATGGATGGATCTCAACCACATGAAGCTAAATATCCAGTTTTATTCAAAAATATTGGTTAATAAGTGAAACATTAATTTTTCTTTATTCTTTATAAGATTAACATTGGAGTCCTAAAATATAACGTACTGTGTTTAGATTTGTTAATATCTCCATAACCGTTGGAGATAGATAAAAACTTTAAGGAACTAAATTGTGTAGTTTTTAAGCTGATTCTAATGGTGAAAGGTAAAATTTGAAATTTTTAAAAAATACATGGGGAAAATGCAAAAAACTCATTTTTGGGGTACAAACCGCCCCCCCAAACTACCCGTTTTGATTGTCCGATATGTATGGTTTACGAACTCATACGAGCAAATGCAGGAATACATGTCTCTACCAAATTTGGTCTTGATTGGATAATTTGTACGAGAGTTATCATGTTCACAGACATATATATATATATATCCCCGTCGCAGCAGATTTGCGTACTCAGCGAATTTCCAAATTAATAATATAATAATATATGCCTGGTTTTTCCATTATCTGTGGATAAATATGAGAGTTATTTGTATATTCTCCATAAGATTAACATGGGAAAGAGTGTGCAGGTATGCTGCTGTGAGAAACACTGAAAGTAGGCATTTCTACCATAAATATTTTTTATTTTTAACATTTATACCAACTTTCATCAACATCTGTCCATAAATAAAGGAATTTGGCTATTCCCTATATGATTAACATGGGAAAAGAGTATGCAGGTTTGCTGCCATGATAAACACATAAACTATGATTTTTAAGCATGAACGGGTGGGTATCAACAACATGAAGGTAAATACCAAGATTAATCCAAAAATATTGATTGATATGTGAAATATTAATTTTTCCTTATCCTCCATAAGATTAACATTGGAGCCCCAAAATACAACATACTGTGTTTAGATTTTTTAATATCTCGGTAACCGTTGGAGATAGAGAAAAATGTTAAGAAACTTAATTGTGCAGTTTTTTAAGCTGATTCGAATGGTGAAAGAAAATTTGAAATTTTTAAAAATTACATAAGAAAAATTCAAAAAACCCTTTTTTGGGGTACAACCCCCACAAACTACCTTCCCGATTGACCGATATGTCTGGATTACAAATTCGTCCAAGCAAATGTAGGAATACACGTTTCTACCAAATGTGGTGTCGATCGGACCAATTTTACGAGAGTTATCATGTTCACAGACACACATATCTAAATATATAAAACAAAGTCGTGTTAGTTACACGCATTATAACTCGAGAACGGCTGGACCGATTTTAATGATCTTTGATTTTTTGGTATCGTCTCTGCTCCGGTCATGCTTTAGGCATATTCAGTTTCCATAAATTCAATTAGTTTCCATTTTATAGCGTTTTAAATTTCTAATGCTAACTTTATGGGGAATAGGTTTGTTTACAAATTATCTACAATCAAAACATTTGATTTCTTAAACCAGCTTTTTGTTTACGGACAGTAAACAAAGTCCGTTAGCAATATGCTTTACTATCCAATGCCATCTGAATCATTCATTAATGTAATACTATGAAGTAAATATGTGCTGTAAATATGTAAATATTCGTTGTGCTGTGTATGGTAGTGTTAGGACGTATTGTACGTAAGTCTCTCTTAACCAATTCTAATTTGTGGTTGTTTCTTGTTCATGCATGCCTCAATATGTAATTAATTGATCATATTTGAAGCTTTGATTCACATTTAAACTTAAAGATAGAATTCAATCTTTTAAAACACTTTATCATCCATATACTGCTCGATTCAATAACTACAGTTTTAAATTTATCTAATAGGTTTGAAAGTTTGTCAGAACCTGAACAGGACTTAGGTAACTCAATAAATAGACCTATTATATACAGAAATCCTAACCGGTAAGGACAACCGAAACAACAAAAAATTAAATATCTTGAACTAGATCATCCCTACAGCAACAACTCGAAAAACAAACCTAGAGAAAATAAACAAAAATCTTTTGTCAAAAACCCAACAAGAACATTCACACTTCCACAAAACAATCAGCAATGGCTGATAAGAAGAGGAAAAGCTAAAACAGAGGAACTAAAAGACAACATTCACGAAAATTGCACAAAACATGAGTTTGAAAATCTTCTCGATGAATTTTTAAGCTTGAATGTAGATAGCTTTAACGATTACTATAACAGAGAAGAACCTTCATTTAATTCAGAAAACGGGGGTCACCCTAATACCTAAAAATGCCAATCAAGTATATCGATAGGTCTATTTCTATGTTAACTTCTACCCATGGCCCTTTATCTGAAATAAACATTTTACAGTGGAATTGCAGATCAATTCTCCCCAAATGGCATGAGTTTTCTTTCTTTCTTACACAAAATAACATTCACTTAGCAATTCTACAAGAAACCTGGCTCAATAACACTGACACTTTAACCCATAACAATTATATAATAAAAGACATGATAGAGAAGATGGGTATGGGGGTATAGCTTTCTTGATTCACAAAAATCATATTTTTGAAGAAGTCAGGTTTATAAACAATCAACCATTACAGATAGCAGCGATTAAAATTAAAAACTTTAAAAATCCAATCACAGTTTATAACTTATATTGCACTAATGATTATATTGACAGAAATTTTTGGACGCATATATTATCTAGCAACGATGAAGGATACAACATTCTTTGCGGAGACTTTAATGGTCACCATCAGTTCTGGACTTGCTCATCTACAGATCGTAGAGGAAGAGATATTTTTGAAGCTTATATTACCTCACATTGTATACTAGCCAATAATGACGAACATACAACTGTGCATACACTCAATAGAAACTCTTCTATCATTGACTTAAATTTGTCATGCCTTTCATGTACGTGTAACTTAAAAGCTGGGAGGTTCTCTCTGACCCTATGGGAAGTGACCATTTTCCCATTTTAATAAAATTTAATATGTCAGGAATTACTAATTGCCCAACCTACCTACCTTATGACAATATTCATAGAAATTTTAAACTAGCTGACTGGAAAGGATATAAAACTGACATCGAACAAAAGTCTAACTGAAGAAGTAGGTTCTTACGAAAAAGGAAATTATCCTAAAACTAATAATATCAATAAAGTTTATGACATTATTAAAGATGCTGCTAATAGATATATACCAAAATATAGAAATAAGGCATACTCAAATAATTTTTCCCCTAAAAATTGGTGGAACCCTGACTGTTCAAGAGCAGTTGCTCAGCGTAGACTAGCCTTCAAGAAATTTAAAATTAATATGACAGCCTTAAATTATCACTATTACCAGAGAGCTCAATTTAAAGCTAAGGAAATCATTAAACAAGCAAAAAAAAATTCATGGGAAAATTTCTGCCAAGATATTAGTGTCAAAAAATGTACACAATATGCATGGAAAGTTATAAAAAAGTTAAAGAGTAATAATCATACATTGGACCCCTTAGCCTGCAATGAAAACCTGTGTGAAAGAGTTATCCGACACCTCGTTCAGGATTATGTTCCCAATCGAACAGAAATCCAACTCTCATTATCTGGCAGGGATTCATCATACAAATCACCAACACCCCTCCCCCCACGAGCTAAGACATATAAATGTCAAAAGAATTAATTTGTTTTCAAATTTTTGCACAAAAATGCAATAAAAGATTGAACAAATACATGCTTTTCACTTAAAGTCTTTCACTTAACTGTCTAATTTAACTGTCGAAATATTATTAATATTGTCGTAATATTATTTCCGGGGAAATCCGAACAGGCTTCAGCCCCAATTAGTTCGGATTTGAAGGGTTCCATTGTATGTCTAAACTTCGGGGGGGGGAACAATTCACGTCACGTGAATATGTGACGTCATATGGTTAAAAGGACATCTATTTAGAGGAACACAAAACATTCCCTTTAGACTTATCCATGATTTAACTCTTTTGAGTGCCGAGCGTCTCGGATCGAGACGGTCAGATCACTCGGATCCGTGGGTTCCCATCTCGTAGAATCCTATTTCGTAGAAAATGAGGGTTTCCCATTCTGTAGAAAATGAAGGTGTCCAATCGTGTAGAAATGTATAGTTTTTCCCTGTTTTGTTGGCAATTCTCCTTGTTTAGTTGGCATAGCTCTCATTTCTACACGTTTGGACACCCTAACTTTTCTACAAAATAGGAAACCTCCATTTTCTACGAGATGGGAAACCCGCATTTTCTACAAAATAACACTCATCCATTTTCGGAATATAGCACTGATATTGTTATATTGTGTCAAAAAATCCTAACCAAATTATACCAGAAAAAAGCGCAGTTGGGGTTAACAAAATTATCGTACTGGTATCAGAATAAATGCAAATTAAATAAATGCAAATGAACAATGGAGAAAGCTAATGTTAGCTAACGATCATATTGAAATGCAAATGAACAATGGAGAAAGCTAATATTAGCTAACGATCATATTGCTGTTAGGAGGAAGGTGTACATTATAAAAAATGCATTTTAAACTCAAACATTAAAATAGATAAATAATTAAAGACTACGACCTTCAATAATTAGGCTTAGATCTATCAAAGTTAAGTAAATTAAAGCTCTCAATGGATTATATTTTGTATTTGCAACTAAAAAGAGATGATATGATATTTTATAAATTCTGTCTCAGAGGTCCAATTAAGCTGCACATGAGTATATAATAATTATTTATTCATCAATGCCTATTTATCAACAGTGACTAGAAACTATTATTGACTAATTTTACTGGCTCGTAATGAAAACAATATAACTCATTATGTTAAGCCTCCAAACTGGAATTCGTTTTTATGTATACAATACCTTTTCACGTATTTCCCCATAATCGTCGACCCAAAAGAAATAACTTCGAAAAGTTTGTATGATATTTAATTTATGATTTGTAACTGAGACTGGAAAAATATCAATGTAATCTTATTTAGTTACAGAAGATAAAGCTATATGAATTGTTGTCAATGAGTAGTTAGCCTACTTTGACCAGAATTTTGTAAATTTATAGATGAAACTAATTACTAATGTGTTTTGCATTAGCTTTGTGTAACAACTACATTCAATTCGTTGTTAGTTTAATAATTATCGTCTTTCTTAAATGGAGCTGATATTAGTTCATCAGAGACAGCATGGAAATACCAAACGGTAGGCTTCAATATAATAATATATTACCTGAAGAGCAATTTAGTTTCCATTCATGATGGTGCATAATTTATGCAATCTGCTATGGGAAATTATATTGACAACAGACTGTCAGCTCCAAGTACATTGCAAGTCAATATCACATGATAACAGTAACGAAACGGAATTTTAATAATAAAAGTCTGCTTAATATACATATTAATAGACTTTTAACATTTTAATACAGGGCTTCCATCCTGCATTACTTTGGAGCTATGAGTATTTGAATTGCCCTTAAATAGTGTTATATAACATATGAAACAAAAACAAAAATAATATATCGTAGAAAATAACTTTATTTGGAGATCTTTTAAAAATTTACCTGAGGATCAACTTAAAAGCTCAGGGTTTATTAACGCGATATGCGAATAATGGCAACCACCGCTAGAAAATCAGTTTCACTCTGATTAATGTATTCTAATGAATAGTAAGCTTGACTAGTAAGTAAGTAGTACTGTAGTATATAATGAATAGTAACGTAATCTCCAACGAAACTATTATTTTCTATAGATAAAAGGCTGGTTACAGTTCCATCACAACAGATGAATGATCGTCCCTCAAAAGAGCTGAAACCAAAGGTAGTCATGTAATCAATTAAGAACTAATTAATCAGTAATTCGTCAAATAACATGGCTATTCATTTGAAAAATAATTACCATAATGGCAACATTTAAAACTTGAAATTCAAAATGATATACTCTTTTTCCTATCGCTAATATTTTTAAATGGAATATTTTTTATTTAAACAATAAAAGAAACGTTTTAAATTTGTATTTTATGTTATACTCACCAAATAACTCAATAACCGAGACCAAACGTATACCAAACCAATATATTACCACTATATGTACTTTTATTGTTTTAGCTATTCATATTAACTAATTCTATAAACATCCTGGTTAGTTACTTCACTTTGTTAATTAATTATTATTAGTAGATATCTTACAAGACTTAAATCAGTTATTAATTATAAACGTTTATTTCTTATAGTTACGTATATTATGAATGATGAAAATACCATAGATGAACGGATAGTAAATAACTTATAATCCGTTCCTCTCTGATAATACATATCAATCAAATTTATAAGGGTTTATTCTTCTTTGAAACTAGTCTTGCTAGACACAGCTAAAAAGAAGAAATAACGTTAGCTACACGTTAGCTTACTTGGCAGTGACAGCTGTTAACCGTCCTCAAAATTATTATCGTGCACATGGCAACCCTGTCTATTTGTTCCATAGAGTAAGAGAAATTCTACAAAATTGGACGACCTTATGTTTCTACAAAATGGGAAACCTTCATTTTCTACAGAATGGGAAACCTTCATTTTCTAAAATTTAAGACGATTTTAAATATTTCTAAAGAATTGTAAGAGCTCACTTTCTGCACGATTGGAAACCCTTAAATTTCTACACGATTGGAAACTCTCATTTTCTACGAAATAGGATTCTACAGGATGGTATCGCACCGAAACTACAAGAGTGAATTTTTAATATAAAAGAAGAAGAACAGCTGTTTATATGAACTGAAAACATTCCTTTTAGACATATCCATGATCTAAACTATTTCCAATACGGAAGTAAATACAAACATTTAATTTTATTTACAACTATTTAATTTTAGCGAATTTCCCATAGGGAAGAAGCTATTACCGTAGGTCTCATGGCAAGAGTTAAGCCCGAGACCATGTTATTTTTTCTTCTTTAGGTGTCCAGAGACCAAAAACAATAGTCGTTAAAATTTATATATATATATATATATATATATATATATATATATATATATATATATATATATATATATATATATATATACAGGGTGATTCACGAGGATATGCGGTAACTTTGAGAGCTCATTCTATATGTAAAAATAATGAAAAAAACTTATATAAACATAGGTCCGGAAATGTTTCGTTAGCGAGTTATACAGGGTTAAAGATTTCGCCTGGATTTCAGTTCCGCTGAGTAAATGAAGACTCTCTGAAATTCTGGGAAGTTAAATTTAGGGGCAAATGCCATTGTTTCTTATGGTTTTTTACCTGAAAAATTGATTAGAACAGGTCCCAGAACTGTAAGATGAGTAGTTTTTTAGTAATCCAGTGTAAAATGCAAAAACATTGAGTAAAAAAACACAATTTTTACATTTGGCCAGCAATCGCTTTGTTATTTTACCAATAAACTGATCAAATTTCAGAACAAAACTTGTAGAAAATTTAATTCTAAACAAAACGGTATGATTAAAGTATACAGAAAGTGAACAGATAATCGATTAAAGGAAGTTTTATTGAAAACAGAACAACACACGTTTTTCATTTGGCCGACAATAACTCTGTTGATTTCTTATTAAAGATCTGTAAAAAGTTAATGATTTTTACTTAAATTTAACACCTTAATTTTTTTACTAAAATTTCAAAATAAAATAATATTAAAACACAGTTTTAAAATAAAGAAATAAACATAAACAACAAACATAAATAATAAAAAAAAAAATACACATGTTGAGCGGATAATTTGTTTTTCATAAGTTGGCACTACAATAACAGCTGATCAACAATGATGTGATTTGAATTGTAGAATTTTAATTCCTTGAGAGGTAACAACTGAGTTTTAGTCCACGTGTGTATTGTTCTGTTCGTCGTATTGAATTTTAGTCCGTGTTAGCATTGTTTTGTCCATAGTAATTATTAAATTGTTGGAGTAGTAATGCCATACTTATTTTCAACTGAAGAATACGCCGATATGGTGTTTATTTACGGTGTATGTGAAGGCAATGCTACAATCGCTGTGGAAGAATACAGACAACGTTACCCTTATCGTAGAATTCCAAATGCTAGAACCATTATTTCTACATTTCGTACGTTACGGGAAACAGGATCACTTCCAAGCGTAAAGATCCAGTCTGACCGCCCTCGCCAACATGATGTTAATGTAGAAGAAAACATTATTGCTGCTGTTGAACGTAGTCCAGGTATTAGTACAAGACGTATTTCAAAGCGGTTTAGGGTTTCGCAAAGTAAAGTTTGGAGAACACTTAATAAGAACAACCTTTATCCCTACCATAAACAAAAAGTACAGCATTTACAACCAGGAGACAATGAACATCGCTTGGAGTACTGCAATTGGTTAGTCAATCATCGTCAACTCTTCAAGTACATTTTATTTACCTACCGATGAGTCACAGTTCACTCGTGATGGTATCAACAATTTACGAAACCAACATTCATGGGCAGAAGAGAACCCTCATGCAACAATTGAACGTAACTTTCAATACCGTTTTAACATTAATGTATGGTGTGGTGTTATTGATGATAAGCTAATTGGACCGTTTATTTTTCAAGAGCGCTTAACAGGTCAGGCGTACTTACAGTTTCTTCAAGAAGAATTACCGACATTGCTGGAAGATGTTCCTCTTGCAACGCGACGCAAGATGTACTTCCAGCATGATGGCGCACCGCCACATTTTTCAAATGATGTTTCCACCTATCTAAATCATCAGTTCCCAAATAAATGGATCGGTCGTGGTGGTCCTATACACTGGCCACCAAGGTCACCAGATCATACGCCATTGGACTTCTGCATATGGGGATGGATGAAAGATCATGTTTACGAGGTCAAAGTAAATTCCCGTGAGGCGTTACTTGATCGAATTAATGAAGCCTTTGTGCAGTTAAAGGAGAGCCCCGTAGAACTACGAAAAGCAACAAGAGCAATTCTTAAACGAGCAGAAAGATGCATTGAAGTTAATGGCAACATTTTTGAGCATTTACTGTAATTTTATTGCATAACTTTACATTACAGTTTTCAATAAAACTTCCTTTAATCGATTATCTGTTCACTTTCTGTATACTTTAATCATACCGTTTTGTTTAGAATTAAATTTTCTACAAGTTTTGTTCTGAAATTTGATCAGTTTATTGGTAAAATAACAAAGCGATTGCTGGCCAAATGTAAAAATTGTGTTTTTTTACTCAATGTTTTTGCATTTTACACTGGATTACTCAAAAACTACTCATCTTACAGTTCTGGGACCTGTTCTAATCAATTTTTCAGGTAAAAAACCATAAGAAACAATGGCATTTGCCCCTAAATTTAACTTCCCAGAATTTCAGAGAGTCTTCATTTACTCAGCGGAACTGAAATCCAGGCGAAATCTTTAACCCTGTATAACTCGCTAACGAAACATTTCCGGACCTATGTTTATATAAGTTTTTTTTTCATTATTTTTACATATAGAATGAGCTCTCAAAGTTACCGCATATCCTCGTGAATCACCCTGTATATATATATATGTGTCTGTGAACACGATAACTCTCGTAAAACAGGTCCGATCGAGACCAAATTTGGTAGAGACGTGTATTCCTACAAATGCTCGGACGAGTTCGTAAACCAGACATATCGGTCAATGGGAACGGGTAGTTTGGGGGTTTTTGTACCCCAAAATGGGGTTTTTTGCGTTTTTCACATGTAATTTTTAAAAACTTCTAATTTTATATTTCACCATTGGAATCAGCTTAAAAAACTACACAATTAAGTTCCTTAAAGTTTTTCTCTATCTTCAACGGTTACCGAGATATTAAAAAATCTAAACACAGTACGTTGTATTTTTGAGGCTCCAATGTTAATCTTAAGGAGGATAGGGAAAAATTAATATTTCCCATATTAATTAATATTTTTGGATAAAACTTGATATTTAGCTTCATGTGGTTGAGATCTATCCATTTATGCTCAAAAATCATAGTTTATGTGTTTATCATGGCAGCAAACCTGCATACTCTTTTCCCATGTTAATCATATGGAGATTAGGCAAAATCCTATATTTATGGACAGATGTTGATGAAAGTTGGTATAAATGTTAAAAATAAAATTTTTGATGGTATAAATGGCTACTTTCAGTGTTCCTTACAGCAGTGAACCTGCACACTCTTTCCCATGTTAATCTTATGGAGAATAGGCAAATAATTCTCACGGTTATCGACAGATTTTGACCAAACTTGTCATATATTATTATTATTATATTATTGATTTGGAAATTCGCTGAGTACGCAGGTCTGCTGCGACGGGGGTATTTTTGTTTTTCAAAGAACGCGTTGGTATTTGTCGGGATTTCCGAATTCTGGTGTTTGGATTTCAGGGGTTCCACTATATCAATGTCAAAATATATCGGGAACTATCACCATAGATGAACGGATAGTAAAGTATAATCCGTTCCTCTCTGCTATCACGTTACAAACATTGTCTGTCAGTTTAAACATCGACGTTTCCGGAATATCGATCGATTGCGATTATTCATACCAAACTTGCTGAGTCCAGAGTGCCAGACTCCTGAGTCAGCTGTTCTTGTTGATCAAACGGTAATAAATAGACCCAGAAGTCAAAAAGTCATAATAACTGTTTTAGGGAAAACAAGATTTCGCTAGGTTGGTACTCAATTTGGCATGTCAGCAATAAAGTATTAAGAAAATTCCTCATCGATTGAAATTGTATTAAATATTCATAATTTATTTGTTTTATACAACAAGCATGAGTGATGAAAACTGTTGTGACATTTGTGAAAACTTTTATCCATCTCTTGATACAATCCCACTTGAGGTATGATCTTCCTTAGGTTATGAGACCTTTTATGCAGTCATACTGAACAAACGTTTCTTATAAAAATAAAAAAAGGTAGTTTTTTAAATTATAATTATTTAAGAACAACATGAAATAATGGGTAAACTTGAGTGTCCCTCCACTTCATTTATTTGAAAGCAGTGCATAAACTCGAACTTCTTCATCTTATTAATAAATAAATTTACATGAAATCGGGTCAAGAAAATTACATATATCATTTGTCTTTAAAATTAAACAAGCAATGTTATTATTAGGCCTATCTGTTTGCATAATTATACTTCAGCATTTGCCAGTAATACTCCTGAACGGCATACTTACTTAATACTTGATACTTGTATTCTTCATCATTTATCTACCTTGTTGGTAAATATTCCGATTACAGTATCCTACCAATCTATATCAAATCAACCATAGACTTACTTTTTACACTTTCTAATAATCTTTTAACAATGTTTCTGTCGGCGGAAGAACCCAATTTCAACGTTTCGTACGATTTTATGCTGTATTATGACCCTCTCAAACCATACCATCTAGCTAGGGGATCGGTGTGAATTGGGGTTCTGGGCGGGAAAACAAATCACTCAAATACACTTATTTCACTCTCTAATAACATAATTAACAATAAAAACACCAAGGAACACAGTTTTCCCGACGTTTTTTGGACCGAAATACGACACTATAACGTCTAGTCAACAGTGAGGTTGGCAGGCATCTGGCTACTGGGCCAGGGAAATGGGAAATATTGAAGAATCAGGGATTTTTTGTCTACGATTATGGGTTTTAGGTAGAGAGAAACGGGATATTTTAATAGAATCCGGGTTTTAATAGGCTTATTTTAGCAGAGGTTTTAACAACGTTGGTAACAGCTAACAAGGTGAGGACTGAGGAGTAATAATAAAACATTATTTGCAAAGTTAAGTTAATTTCTTTATTGATATTTTCTCGTTAATAATAGTTATTACTATTAATAAAGAACTTAACTCCGCAGAGCACTGTAAGTGGGCAATATCTCGTCTATTACGATGTAACCCAACGTGTATTGGTCGCCTTTATACAACTTTCACAATTAGTTATATTTTTCAACGATACGGCAGAAACCCAATGTATTTTAATTGACAGTCTAAAACATAAAAACTAGTCATTTTACGACATCTAAACACGTTAATTACAAGAAAGAAGAATTGTTATATTTTATAAATCAAACCAATTATAAAATAAACATCCTTCAATTATTTTTGTAGATAAACAAATATGTCACTGGTTAGAAGTAGTTTCTGTACTTGCCGTACCTCTTTGTGTATTTCAATTACATTGTGCTGAAGGAATAGCGGATTTGTAATCAGCTGATTGACAATGAAATGAACTAATACCAAATATAGTTGAGCTCAGTTAATGATTTGTTGCGCCATTTTATTTGTTTGAGTACATTCCAAACTAATTAATTTTTAATTCAGTTTGATGAAATTAAGTTAAATTAATTTAAAGTAAATAACAAATCTTTAACATAAACTTAACCTTACGCCTTAAATCTACAATCAAACAAGCTTTTCTAGTTCAAAATTGTAAATCACGAGAATCTCCCGTTTACCCTAAAATTATCCCAAAATCCCTAAAATATCCCTGAATCCTAAATATTTCTCGTTTCTCCCAGCTCAGAACGTCGATTGTTGTAGACAACAAGGTTGATTGGTGTTTGAAGGGTGCCTTATTTAGGCCAGAAAACGTTTGAAAACGTTGGGAAAACTGTTTTCCTTGGTGTTTTTATTGTTAATTATGTTATTAAAGAGTGAAATAAGTGTATTTGAGTGATTTGTTTTCCTTCCCAGAACTCCGATTCACGCCGATCCCCTAGCTAGACGGTATGGTTTGAGAGGGTCATAATACAGCTTAAAATCGTACGAAACGTCGAAATTGGGTTCTTCCGCGGACAGAAACATTGTTAAAAAGGTTATTAGAGAGTGTAAAATGTAAGTCTAAGGTCGATTTGATATAGATTGGTAGGATACTGTAATCGGAATATTTACCACATTGTTGGACAGATTGCGTCAAAAATAAGATTTAAAATATCTACACTAAAAACTAGGCTAAGATGGCGGTGTCATAGAGATTCGAAAAGTGGTGTGTCACTCAAATCACTCAATGAGTAGAGGGGCCTATCTACCAAATAGTCCCTTAACCTTTTTAGCGAATTTCCCATAGGGAAGAAGCTATTACCGTAGGTCTCATGGTGAGACTTAAGCCCGGGACCATGTTATTTTTTCTTCTTTAGGTGCCCAGAGTCCAAAAACAATAGTTGTTAAAATTTATATATATATATGTATCCGACGGCCAGTGGTCAGCGTCTGTTCCTCAAGTTGAGGCGGCTGCACTAATATCTTCTCGAACTCAAAAACCGAGTCGTACACATGTGATCTCAATCGAGATCACCCCAAAAAAGAATTTCAACTTGAACACATGATGGAGAAAACATCAATAGTCGAACTTAACAATGAAGATTAACAACTGATACACAGTACCTGATCTCATCTGTGGAATCCCGGTCACTCATGGAAAGAAAATTATAAATAGAACTCATAAAAATAAACACTCTCAAGACGCCAATTTCAATAAGGATTTTTTTCGCACAAATAATTGTAACACAACACAAAAACCACTCAAAAAAAAATATAAATACAATATGGAAAAATTGAACCCAACAAGATCTTTCTTACAAAGTAAACATTAAGATACGGAGGATAAACCAAAAACCACGAGAACTCAAATCTACCAAGGCATAGAAAACTGTTTATAAATTAGTAGACCTACCACCAAACAAGGTATTGTGATATGTGTACAAAAACTTCAGCCACTAAACCCATTTGATGATTCACAAGATCAACCTCTCAATGAAAGAAATTCATTAGTTCAATATGAAATCAGAGTTACAGATCTTACTACACACTATATTAATGTCCATTGCCCTTATCCAAACCATCAAACAGGAAATATCTGAATGGATAATTGTTAAAACTAATGAAACCACAAAACACAAAATCTACCAATATGCCCAGCTAAAATGAGAAAATTGTATTGAACCATCTATATACAAAACACAAAGACTACCAAAGGTGTTCGAACTATAATGCAGGAATCTTGGACTTAAATGTTAATGAGCAACTCAGTAAAAACTGAACAAATCTACATATATATTATGAGTGGCAGGGTGATTCAAATTGATCACGTCGCGATTTCAAGGAAAACCCTAAGAAAATGAAAACTACTCGCTAGGCGCTTAAATCAGACCATTAACCAGATACAAATAATAGGCAAATTTCCAACCCAGCATACAAAAAATCCACCCCAGGCTGAAACCTAAAACTACAAATTTACAACAAATTAAGGAAAAAAATACAAAAAGAAAATCAGAAGCATGTCTATGGAAACCATTTTCAGAACACCGTTAATGGAATACATGCGATCGCATGCAATAATATTAAACAATAACAGAAAAAATTAACGTAAAACTGAAAAAAAATCTGTGATTTAAAACTAATAAGAACACGAACTTTCGTTAATTCAAAGGGATATTCGTAGATTTTATTAATTTTGCAAACAAGAAATAAATATAAGATAACGAGAAGTCTATAACTACACATTAGAGAATATCTACAGGATAACCAAGCTAGTTCTGTGTTTCAAAAGACCTGACGGTTCATTGGAAACGAACTCAAAAAACAACTGCAACATACTAGCCCAATATTTCTGCTCCCTTCTTAACTGTGAACCACCTCAGGAAAAACTTGACTTCGCAACCCCGGTATTCACACACCCAGACTCAAAAGCCCCGGATCTCACAGAACTTATGGCAATAATCAAGCAGCTCAAGAACAACAAAGCACCAGGGGAAGATGGGATTATTGCAGAACTCTGGAAACTAAATGATCCTACACTGACAGAGAAACTTCATCGCATAATATCAGACATATGGGAAACGGAAGAAATACCAGAAGACTGGAAATGCGCTCTGATCCATCCATTACATAAAAAAGGTGACAATTCCGACATTAACAACTACCGAGGAATCTCCCTGCTCCCAGTGGTGTACAAAATCCTTTCCAAAGCACTTCTAAACAGAATAGAAATCCAGGCAAATCCGCTACTTGGTGAATACCAGGCTGGATTCAGGAAAGGGCGATCATGTGCGGAACAGATCTGGAGCCTAAAGACAATACTACAAATGAGAAAATGCAGGAATACAGTAATTTCATTCATCGATTACAGGAAAGCTTATGATTCGATAGACCGTGAAACCCTCTTTAAAATCATGGAAGAATTTGGAATCGACCGAAAGACTCGGAAAATCATAGAACAAACACTTACGAGAACAACTTCTAAGGTGAAATTCATGGGTGAGTTATCAGAACCCTTTGAAATTAGAACTGGAGTACGACAGGGGGACGGATTATCCCCAATTCTTTTCAATATTGTTCTAGAAAAGATCATTAGAGAATGGGAACCTCACGTAAAAGGTGTCCAGATTGGTATCAGGAAAGAAAATCGTATTAAAGTAAAATGCCTCGCCTTTGCCGACGATATTGCAATCATCACAAATAACAGGAGAGAAGCGATTCATGCAATTGAAAAACTACATGAAATTTCACAGAAAACTGGACTGCAAATTTCGTACGAAAAAACCCAGTATATGGAAAGATGGTCGGAAGATAAGTCCCCGCTAGTCACAACACATGGTAACATCGCACAAGTCAGCCACTTTAAATATCTTGGAGAAACTATACAGTCATCAGGACTGAACAGAATCGCCAATGAACAAAGGATCAGCAAGCTGCAAAAGGCATATAAATTGACATGGTCCCACTACAACAAGAAATGTATTTCGACAGATGCAAAACTGAGACACTACAAAACCGTGATACTTCCAGAAGCAACATACGCATCTGAAACAATGGTAATTGGTGGTCACTCCAAAATTAAGGAAATGGAAAAGCAAGAACGTAAAATTCTGAGGAAGATCTACGGAGCAATAAACAGAAATGGTATTTGGATGAAGAGACCTCAGAAAGAACTATATCAAAAGACTGATACAATAACTGAAGAAATCAGGAAACGCCGAGCGAAATTCTACGTACATATATACAGAATGGAGAACACCAGGATAGCAAAGAAACTACTCGACATTATAACAAAGAGTAAATGCAGCACGGAATGGCTAAAGGAGGTTCAGAAGGACATGCAAGAGATCAAGATAGAAAACCTCGATGACCGCAACGAGTGCCGGAATAAAATCATGAATGTGAAGTTCGAGCAAAGAACAACGCAACAACCTAACAAAAAGTGGACAGAAGAAAGGAAGAGAGAACATTCTGAGAGAATGAAGAGTTTCTGGAAGAGGAAGAGGGAAAACGTTCAAAATTAAAATCATGTATTTAAGTTCAATCGCTCTCCTAATGGGGAAATGTCGATTAAATAATAAATAAATATATATGTATATATGTATGTGTCTGTTAGCACGATAACTCTCGTAAAAATGGTCCGATCGAGACAAAATTTGGTAGAGACGTGTATTCTTACACATGCTCGGACGAGTTCGTTAACCAGACATATCGGTCAATGGGAACGGGTAGATTGGGGGGGTTTTGTACCCCAAAATGGGTTTTTTTGTGTTTTTCACATGTAGTTTTTAAAAATTTCTAATTTTATATTTCACCATTAGAATCAGCTTAAAAAACTACACAATTAAGTTCCTTAAAGTTTTTCTCTATCTCCAACGGTTACCGAGATATTAAAAAATCTAAACACAGTACGTTGTATTGTGGGGCTCCAATGTTAATCTTATGGAGGATAGGGAAAAATTAATATTTCCCATATTAATGAATATTTTTGGATAAAACTTGATATTTAGCTTCATGTGGTTGAGATCTATCCATTTATGCTCAAAAATCATAGTTTATGTGTTTATCATGGCAGCAAACCTGCATACTCTTTTCTCGTAATAACCATAAAGGGAATAGGCAAACTCCTTTATTTATGGACAGATGTTGATGAAAGTTGGTATAAATGTTAAGATAAAAATTATTTATGGTAGAAATGCCTAATTTCAGTGTTCCTCATAGCAGCAAACCTGCACACTCTTTGCCATGTTAATCTTATGGAGAATAAGCAAATAATTCCCATGTTTATGGACAGATGTTTATAAAACTTGCCATATATTATTATTATTATTATATTATTGATTTGGAAATTCGCTGAGTACGCAGGTCTGCTGCGACGGGGGTATTTTAAAAATGTTTAGGTCTAGGTTTCGCACTCCCAGAGGGAGCCCATTAAAGAGCTTGCTTGTGAAATAGGGGTAACCCCTCTGGGTCCAGGCAAGGCGGCAGCGGGGCAGGTTGAGGTTTCGGCCATGTCTTGTCCCATAGGAATGTTGCTTCCCACGCCTGGGTAGCTGTCCTTCATTTTCTTTCAGCATCACAAGGCTGCTCAAGATATACTGGCTGTGCACAGTTAACACCCCGAGGTCTTTAAATAGGGGCCTGCAGTGGTTGAGATAGCCCGCAGAGGTGATAATTCTCACTGCCTTTTTCTGGAGCAGCAGAATGTCATGCGCCGCTGGTGAGTGGCCCCAGAGGGTAATGCTGTAGCTGATATGTTTATGGAAGAGGGCGTAGTACACTGTGACCAAATAGAACCTGGGAATGACTAGCGCAAGCTTCCTAAGTAGGTACAGTACGCGAGTTTAACGCATACCTGACTTATGTGATACCTCCAGCTAAGAGTGCGGTCAATCCAGAAACCCAGCAACTTCACAGGCTCGTCGTCCATATGGTCGGATCTAAGGGTGCACAACACTGACTGGGTTTTATCCTCGTCTACCTTGAGGTGGTTTAGATTGAACCAATTGATTGCATGTCACTCGCCGCAACACGCAACAGGCCAAGGTTCTTCCCACGAGTGATAAGCGTGGAGTCGTCTGCAAAAAGCAATGCGCTGCGGTTTAGTGCAAGATCGTTTATCACTATGGTGAACAGTAGGGGACCAAGGACAGAGCCCTGTGGGACGCCGTGCCGGACATGCAGTTCTCTTGAGGACGCGCCACCAAGGGAAACCACCTGTCTTCTGTTTCCAAGGTAAGAGGTGATTGTCTGGAGGACAACACCACCCATTCCATACTTCTTGAGCTTAGATATAATAATGGCATAGAGACAACGTCGAACGTCTTGCTCAAGTCACACATGTTCAGTAAAACAGAATCTCCAGCTTCAAATGCGCCTGTAATTTCCTTGACTAGGCTTGTGAGGGCAGTGGCGGTAGAGCGTCCCTTCCGGAACCCATGTTGGGCATCATACAACACATGTTGGGACAGGTTATTGGACTCAAAATGGTCAACTAGCTGGAATTTCATGACAGACTCTATAACCTTTGAGAAAACAGGTAAGATGGCTATAGGCCTATAGTTGGACAATAGAGAGGGGTCCCCCTCTTAAAGACTGGAACAACACGGGCAGTCTTCAGTTGCTCAGGAAAACAACCACGCTCCAGACAAAGGTTGACAACACTAGTGAGTGGGTGGGCTATCGAGTCTATAACAGACTTCAAGAGGGAGCAGGAAACCCCGAAAACATCTTGGCTTTTTGAGCCTTTGAAACCTTTCACTAGGTTGAAGACATATTTTGAGTTTACTTTTTTCCAGTGCGTAAGGCTACAAGTGGGTGTTACATCCTGTAGTGTGTCAGCAGGATCAGCCTGCAAGACAGGCAAACCAGCAATAATCTTCGCAGCAATATCAGAGAAATACTCGTTAAACTCATCCGGAGAAGCCAAAGTTGCAGTCATAGATCTGGGAGTTCTGTGTAAATTTATTATATCCCATGCAGCCTTACAAGTTTTGGATGCCCGCTGAATTTTTTTAGCATTGAAGCTCTTTTTAGCTTTATTTACTTTACATCAGTACTCTTGTTTAACCTGAGCATACAAACAGTTAATTTTCTCCTTCCGCAAAGGGTCAGTGGACATTTTATATAAATCACGCAAGAAGGATGTATATCTTCGTAATATATTCATATCCTCAGTATACCAGGATTTATCAACTTGAGGCATACTACTAGTGCGGGGCTTGGGTCTCACGAGTTTTACGGGAAAAACCAGGTCCAACCTTTCCGTAAACAGATAAAAAAATTTTTGAAAACACCCTCAGAATCTGAGATATTAGAAAAATCCCAGTATGTATTCATCAGTATATTTAAAAATACAAGTAAATCATCATACACATTCCTTTTCTTAAATATATAGCCAGCATGCCAAGTATCTGAGCAGAAGCTTACCTTGCTAAATTTAATGGTGACCATAGAAGACACCCTCTAGAAGATAACTTTTTACCCTCCTCTCAAATGCCCTGGCACATTTCTTCCTTCTTATACTCAAAGGTAGAACCTTGAATAATTTCATGCTAGAACAATTCAGGCGTTTTTCGAAAAATGAAATGAAAAGAGTGTAAGAACTGTGCTAAATATGTCATAGCTCTTTGAAAGGTTCAGGGCCAGTCTTTTCAACTTTATTTGGAGGCTACAAATCTGGCTCTGATATAAACTTAAATAGAATCCTATTGGAATTTTCATGGTTGAGGACATTTGCATTTGAATTCATATTCACTGATTTAAAAAGATGGATAAGTTATTTCTATCAAACAAAGTGAAGATATTAGGTCACTGGTTTTAAAAGAGGACTAGCTACCCAGGTTCATAATGAAGCTTTATCATTGATTTTTGGGCAAAGAGTTCTCCAGAGAGACTTGGTAATTTTCTCCAAAACCACTACTTAGTATGCCTATCTAATTGATGTGGATTTCAAGTCATAACAATTTAGATGTTATGTTGTTCTAACTGAAACCTCAAGCTGTGACATATTTTCACTGTTTATAACTAGGAATATATTAGTATTACTTTCATGAATATGTAGGGACTATAGCAGTAGGCTATACCACTGCAAGATTGGTCATTGAAGACAACAAGAAAAAGGACAGCGCCAACACAGAACCATGAGTGACTTGGTCTCTGCAGTAGCAGGACAGGATGAATAACTATTATTGTTAGCAAGCTTTAGATCAATAGTCTTGCCCTGTAATTTAGGCATCATATTAAAAAGTACCTAAGACCTAAAATAAGAAGTAAAAGACCTATTTTTTCAACCCAGTAGTAACTAAATAGTAAGGGTATAGACTAACCTAGAAAGGTCAGTCTAGATAACTTTAAAAGTAAATTTTGACTGACGTGGATTTTATGTACTGGCTGTGTACAATTGATTAGGTGATATATTATTTTTGATATGAACCAGTTATTAGATTTTACAAGTTAAAATTTATATTTTGGTTTTAATGATTATTTTATATGTGATTTTAGCAAATTTACCATAGGGAAGAATCTATTACCGTAGGTCTCATGGCGAGACTTAAGCCCGGGACCATGTCATTTTAACTTCTTTAGGTGCCTAGAGACCAAAAACAATCAAATTTATATATATATGTGTGTGTGTGTATATATATATATATATATATATATATATATGTGTGTCTGTGAACACGATAACTCTTGTAAAAATGGTCCGATTGAAACCAAAATTGGTAGAGACGTGTATTTCTGCATTTGCTCGGACGAGTTCGTAAATCAGACATATCGGACAATCGGAACGGGTAGTTTGGGGGGATTTTGTACCCCAAACATGGGTTTTTTGCGTTTTCCTATGTAATTTTAAAGAATTTCGAATTTTATCTTTCACTTAATGGTGATAGATAAAATTGGTGATTCATTTCAATTGGTGATAAATTGGTGATTGGTGATTCTAATGAATCAGCTTAAAAACTACACAATTTAGTTCCTTAAAGTTTTCTCTAACTCCAACGGTTACCGAAATATTAAAAAATCTAAACACAGTACGTTGTATTTTGGGGCTCCAATCCAATACCATAATACGAGCAAGGTTTGTATGTATATGCATATATATATGCACACGGATCTCGAAAACGGCACCAAGGAATTTCTTTAAATTTTGGAAATAACTAATTTCTGAGTAGAAAATAAGTTCTAGATAGGTCTAATGTCCAGGAAAATTGTGGTTTTCTTGTAATATTCAGTTTAAAATCTAAAAATTTAACATTACGCTTATCAAGAATTAAAATGTAAACAATACAAACCAAAACATCTGTTTGTAACCGTTTGACAGTTGTTGATTGAAGATGGTGGCGAACAATATGTGAATAGAGGTTTTGCATTAATATTTATTTTATGTATGTAATAAATGAAAAGTTATCAAATTACTAAACAATTCGTAAAAGCTAAAGGGTAAAATAACCGTGCGAAATAAAAGCAGAGAAAATTATTTTCAAAATCTTTTATGTTTTGAGAGAAAACGTATTCATTCTATTATTCACTGTAACAAACCAATTAACTTGTAAAAATTAAATTTCTTTTTGCTTTTCAATCCTCATTCCGTTTCTAACAAAATCAGTTGATCATAGGCTAATAATAACAGTATGGATAATTAAACAGTAAATGAACAGCTAATACGATTGAGGTTGGCTAAAAGACCTTAAACGGCGTTGCTCAATTGGCAGACGTCGTGGTCCAGCGGTAGCGTGTTGGCCTGGTAAAACGAAGGTCGCGAGTTCCATCCCTATCAGAGGCAATACTTTTTGTTCAGTGCTATATTAATTATGGTGTATTAAATCGGTTTTATTTAAACCACATAAATGTTTTCATTGAGTAATAAATGTGATTTAATTTTTATAATTCACGTCTTATTCTATACGAGCAAAGCTCGGTGGTGACCATTGCAGTACCTGGTGTACCAGTAACCGTTTGACAGTTCTTGATTGAAGATGGTGTTGAACAATACGTGAAAAGGGGTTTTTAATAAATATTTATTTTATGTATATAATAAATGCAACATTATCGAACTAGTAAACAATTTGTAAACAATGTTTGTATTTACTTCCCTGTAAATTATCATGTTACTTAACAATTTGTAAAAACTAAACGGTAAAATGATTTTTCGAAATAAAAGCAGAGTAAAGTATCTCCAAAATATATCGTGTTTTGATAGTAGAAAACTTAATCATTGTACTGCTTGAAGCCACTATAACAAACCAATTGGTGTAAATTAAATTCACTATTTGCTTTTCAACCCTCTGTTTCTAACAAAATTAGTTGATCACTGGCTAATAATAACTGTATGGATAATTAAACAGTAAATTATCAGCTAAAACAATTGAGGTTGGCTAAAAGACCTTAAACGGTGTTGCACATTTGTCAGATGCCGTGGTCCAGCGGTAGCGTGTTGGCCTCATACCCCGGAGGACGCGAGTTCCATCCCCATCAGGGGCAATACTTTTTGTTCAGTACTATATTAATTATGGTGTATTAAATCAGTTTTATTTAAACCACATAAATGTTTTCATTGAGTAATAAATGTGTTTAATTTTTTTTTTATAATACATGTCTTATTCTATACGAGCAAAGCTCGGTCACCAGGTACTGTTAGTCTTATGGAAAAATAAGACTAAGGATAAGGAAAAATAATGTTTCACTTATTAACCAATATTTTTGGATGAAACTTGATATTTAGCTTCATGTGGTTGAGATACATCCATTTATGCTTAAAAATCCTAGTTTATGTATTTATGGCAGCTAACCTGCATACTCGTTTCCCACGTTAAGCATATAGAGATTAGGTAAACTCCTTTATTTGTGGACAGTGTTGATGAAACCTGGTATAAATGGTCAAAATATAAATTTTTTATGCTAGAAACACCTACTTTCAACGTTCCTCACAGCAGCAAACCTGCATACTCTTTCCCATGTTAATCTTATGGAGAATATACAAATAACTCTCATATTTATCGACAGATAATGACAAAACTTGGCATATATTATTATTATGTTATTGATTTGGAAATTTGCTGAGTACGCAGGTCTGCTGCGACGGGAGTATTTCTATTCCTTTTAAAAGTATAATTACATTTGAAGATTTTTTAGGTTGATGAGGCTGTCTCATATGGAAGACAAAAAATTCAGTATCACCAACTTCACTATAACTTCTTTAAAGACAGATTAAACACAGAAAGACAGTACTTACCCAACAATCAATAAAATTAAATAAAAATAACTTTAATAACTTCTTGTTATACCAACTATATATTTTTTGTTTCCAGGTATTTCTCCACATATGTTCGTATTTAGATGGAAAAGAGCTAATTAAGTCTTTGAAACTTGTTTGTAAAAGTTTTTATGAAATCTTATCAGATGATTCTACATGGCGAACTTGGCTGAAACATAGATGGCCAGATTTTCCAACAGGAAATCTGTGTTACAAAGGTTAGTAAATATAATCACTAATAGTAGGCCCCTACTGCAAAAAATATTCTTAAAATTTCAAGTTTCAAAATACAAATTGACTTCATTGATGGACAAACAAAGTGACACTGTACGTTTTACACAAATACTGAAGTAAGTATTAAAAAAATTACTCTTTGTCTTCCTATGAACATTAAGGTTAGTTATAAATGTGAATTGTAACATATTGACGTTAGCTGGTGAAAACCCTTCAGTTTAAAACTTTGATGAAAAATTAAATTGTATATTATTACCAACTTTTTATAAAATGATAGGGCCTATATAAACCATTTTTTGGCAAAAATATGTTTTTAAATATTTAAATTATTCTTAGTATTCTCATAATTATTAAAACTAGTTATGTAACGGCAGTTCACACCTTCTTACCCCATCAAAACATGGCATTATAGCTGATGGAAACACCCCTCCCCCTAAGAGCTAAGACAAAATATAGGCATGCATAGAGGGTTTGCAAACCCTTTTTTACTCAACTATAACAAATTTTAAGTTAGTTTTCGTTATATTTTATGACATTAGGTGGCCCTGTCGGACAACCCAGCAGGAGTCTGGCCCAGTTAGTGCAATGTCTTAACAAATGCCAAGTTAATGTATTAGGCCTACTTGATGGCTGTAGAAATCTTGTTTGAAATCTCAAATGGATACAGAAATAGTTTTTTTCACTACACAAATCCTGACTGATCACAATATTCTTTTCCATTATAAATGTATAAAGAGAAAATTATTAGGGCCTACATATTTACTTTTAATGCAACTTTGCACATTTGTAGCATCTCTTCACTTTTACATGTAGGCTATTTACTGAATAATGCCATTTACATTTACAGAACTGGCTGGGTGGTTCAGTGGTTATAGTACCCGCTTCATAATTTGAACGTCGACAGTTTAGTATTGGTGTGATACCAGACCCTCTCACATTCATCCTTCACCCATATTTATCTTAAAAGTTCCTTTGTAGTTTGAGTCAGTGTCTCAAAAATAAAAACATGGCTGTAGTTTTAAGCTTAACATATTTAAAATGTGTTCATAATCTATATCCAACAAACAAAAGATATGTGTTTAGATATGTGTCCATATCTTAATAATGGTAGCCCTGAAGAAACACCATACTACATTATTATAGAACTTTGTTGTTAATGGTTTTTACGGTTAATAACTGAATTGAATTGAAATATTGGTTGGCAGATGGAGAAATACCTAGTACTTCGTTGTGTCTTCACGTTGACAGAGCTTTTACATTATGGTCGAAAGATGAAAGCAGGTTCAAGAAATGGACGAATGATTCAGCACATATTGCTACTGTGGATGCTGTCAAACTTATCCAGGTAGCCCTACACTTGACACTACAGTAGTCTTGTCTTATGTGGCCAATAAGCTATAAAAATAGTTTGTTGCCAAGAGTTAATCGTAACAATAGTTAATGTATTTCATTTTTGACACTTCTATATGGCATCATAGAAAAAACTTAACCCTCTCGAGTGCCACAATGTTGCTCACAGCGACTCTAGACCCTATGCATAAAGTGTCGGCGTTGCTGAAAGAAACTCACAGTAAATTGATTATAACTCAGTTATTATTTAATGTTTTGGCTTATTTTTTGCGTATTTTTGTTCAAAAACCATTGACAATCAATTTATTCGTGATGTTTATTTTGCCTTTGGTCTGTTTTTACAGTTTTCGTACACTTTGTTTTTACCATGAACAGTTTGGTCATCGTCACCCACAGCTGTGATTATGTCATAAATGTTTGTTACAAATAAAAAAAGTTGTTAAAAATTGCTTGAAAAGTGTTCCTACATTAATACTACAGTGCAACTTGGTTATTGCGGCATCAGCCGTAACGTCAACTTGGATATAACGTAATTTATTTTTAGGTCCCGCCAAACTATAGGTATTTAGATAGGTAAAACCTCGGATGTATCGTCAGTAAATTTTAAATATATTATATGTGTGAAACAATCATAATCATATGAGTTAAATATGAGGCGAGAGTTACATTAATAAGGACTACAAGCTATCAATAAATCATATAAATAATTGATATTACTATTATGTTAAAACAAAATCTTTAGGTTATGGTTTTTAGTTTGAAGAGCCTGCGGAGAGTGGTGAGAGGTGTCCTGTCAACTATCCCATGAGCAAGCCTAATCCCACATACACATGCACACGAGTATATTCACACACCAACGTACATACCTAGCTACACACGCACGAGCACATACCTACATACCTAACTATGAATTGTGGCTTAGTGAGATTAAACTCAGAAATAAGTTGCCACCTGTAAAACGAGGAATTTTTCAGAAATTTAGCTAAAAATGTTTGAACTCATGTACATTCAAGCTGCCTTTACCCAACCATTTTTTTCTAATTCCCAACAGTATGGGACAAACTGCCATAAAATGAAAAATGTTTTCACCCGCGTTTAGATTGCAGTACCTCACCAGGTACTGCAATGGTCACCACCGAGCTTTGCTCGTATAGAATAAGACATGAATTATAAAAATTAAATCACATTTATTACTCAATAAAAACATTTATGTGGTTTAAATAAAACCGATTTAATACACCATAATTAATTATAGCACTGAACAAAAAGCCCCTGATGGGGATGGAACTCGCGACCTTCGTTTTACCAGGCCAACACGCTACCGCTGGACCACGGCGTCTGCCAATTGAGAAACGCCGTTTAAGGTCTTTTAGCCAACCTCAATCGTATTAGCTGTTCATTTACTGTTTACTTATCCATACAGTTATTATTAGCCTGTGATCAACTGATTTTGTTAGAAACGGAATGAGGATTGAAAAGCAAAAGAGAAATTTAATTTTCACAAGTTAATTGGTTTGTTACAGTGGCTTCAAGCAATAGAATGAATACGTTTTCTCTCAAAACACAAAAGATTTTGAAAATAATTTTCTCTGCTTTTATTTCGCACGGTTATTTTACCCTTTAGCTTTTACGAATTGTTTAGTAATTTGATAACTTTTCATTTATTACATACATAAAATAAATATTAATGCAAAACTTCTATTCACATATTGTTCGCCACCATCTTCAATCAACAACTGTCAAACGGTTACAAACAGATGTTTTGGTTTGTATTGTTTACATTTTAATTCTTGATAAGCGTAATGTTAAATTTTTAGATTTTAAACTGAATATTACAAGAAAACCACAATTTTCCTGGACATTAGACCTATCTAGAACTTATTTTCTACTCAGAAATTAGTTATTTCCAAAATTTAAAGAAATTCCTTGGTGCCGTTTTCGAGATCCGTGTGCAAATATATATATATATATATATATATATATATTTACAAACATTGCTCGTATTATAGTATTGGATAGGGGGTAAGTATAATTTCTGTTTCTGTGTTTATACCGTCTTAAAGAATGAAGAACCTGACTTTAAACAATTAAGATAGTGTTGATGTCTTAACATATGTTTGACTGTAGCCCTATCACATCCTTTAGCTTTTTTAGTTTCTAATTTGGGATCATGAGACTCAATCCACTCTAGGGTAATATATGAATATAATTTTGGTCTTAGTCCACAAAACTGAAACATAATAGATGAATTAATTTCATCTTTAAACTTACCAGTAACTTTGGCATTTAATCTGGAGTGTAAAAAGTGGTCTTTGGATATCCGGATGTGTCAAAATGCTTCAAATCAGCTTCAATATCCCTATAAAAGTCCTCACAATACATTAGTAAGTCTGTGTCAGTGAGTAACAGGTTCTTTTTCTTAAATTTTGACATGTATCCAAAGTAAAAGTCATATATGATTGGCTTACTCAAGTCCAGAATTGTCATTCCCAGATATATTGGTTTGTCGAGTTGTGAAACAAGCTTGTTCAGATGAACTGCATGGAGATTATTTTCAAATTTCCTTGTACTATCGAATCGAGTCATATTGAAATATTTTGTTAGTTTGGACTCATATACAAGCTTAATATCTTTAAACTTTCTTTTATTCATGATAATTCGACCAAACAAGCTGTTATTCATGAGCTTGTAAAAGTCCTTTTCAGAATCATTCCTAGCCCATTTCCTCTTCTCTATATTAAAATTAACATAAGGTGCCATCCAGTTGGACTGTCTAAATTTTAGTTTTCTATGATATTTAGCAACCACCAAACCTAACTCTTCATATTTTTGTAGATTTTGTAGTGAAGGATGTATTTGGTCTTGTCATGTAAATTTTGAATTAATTTGGAATTCATCTTCTCTGGGGCTAGTGGGTAGTCATTATGTAAATCGTGTAAGCTCTTGTCATCCACCTCTAAAATATATCCAAATTGCTCATAAGTAAGGTCATAATAGGCTAAAGTCATGAAGGTTATCTTATAAAGGTATCTGTCCAATGAAATGTGTCGACAGGTAATTTTTCACTTATGGCAGTGGAATACAGTGAGTTGCAATCCAAATACATCAGGTATACACTTTCTTTATTGGAATCATAATGTTTACCCATGTACTTGTTGTTAGCTTTGGCGTTTCTTGTTAAAAAGCATAGACACACCACCATGAATCGCTTGTTCTACAACGGAAAGGTGTATTTCCATACGAGTATATGACGGCCCAGAAAAGTTTTCTGAAAATTGCCTTCCACCCATCGAAGCGTTTAATAATAAATTAACCAAAGAAGATATTTCACCTCAACATTATGAACATGCTCAAAATGTATGGTCTCGCTTCAACATACAAAATTTGAAACAATATCATGATTTATATCTCCAAACCGATTTACTGTTGTTGGCGGTCTTGTTTGAAATCTTTAGAGAACTTACAATACTATAAACTTGATCCCGTTAAAACATATTCACTGTCTGGTTTAACATGGAAGGCTTGTCTTAGAATGACTAAGGTTGAGTTACAAATTTTCAGTGACATAAACATGCATTTGTTTATAGAACACATTGTACTACTCAATGATTCTGTTTAGAAACGTCAAAGTAGATACGTTAACTATTTTAATGTTAAAATGGTTTACAACCATTTGGTAATAACTGTACATGTTTATCATATAACAGATGATTCTTTATTACATATATTATTTATTATTATTTTATATTATACTAGCTTAACCCAGCGGACGTTGTCTCGCTTTTAATTTTTCATTAATGTACCAAAATAAAGTAAAAAAAAACATTTGTAGAAAAAATTTATGCGTTCGTGCTTCTCGCTCTGCAGGTGTTTCTGTAGCTCTTGACGTTGAAGCTCGTCCACGCAGGTCTCCGAGTCGTGCTTCTCGCTATGCAGGTGTTTCTGTAGCTCTTGACGACGAAGTTCGTCCACGCAGGTCTCCGAGTCGTGCTTTTCGCTCTGCAGGTGTTTCTGTAGCTCTTGACGTCGAAGCTCGTCCACGCAGGTCATCAAGCCATGCTTTCCGCTCTGCAGAGGTTTCGGCATCTATTGATGTCGAAGTATTCGCTGGTCTTCAAGTTGAGCATCTCGTTCTGCAAGTGTTTCCGCACATCTTGAGATCGAAGCTTTTTCTCGCTGATCTTCAAATCGTGCTTCCCGCTCTGTAGGGGTCTCGTCAGCTCTTGAAGACGATGCCCTTATTCGGACAGCTTCCAAGCGTGCTTCTGTTTCTCCAGATGTTTCAGCAGCTCTAAGTGCTGAAATACATTGAGCGTTTTTGGTTCTTCTACCAATATTGGATTTTTTAGAAGGCATGTCATAAAAAATATTCTGCAAAATAAATTATTTATTTTTACGTTTCCCTAAATCTTTCAATTACCGAGGCAATAAGGTTAAAATCAATAATAAGAAATACAGATCACCTGACCAAGTAAAAGTGCCTACAGTTAAAATGTACAGTTAAACTGTTTAGTCACTCGCATAACCTTAAAACAAAAATGTAAACAAAAACAAATTATTTTACTACTCATTAATTTGTCGCTCCAATCATAGCTTTGCTAGCTGGGGCTCTCCCAGGCCCCCGTGTTTGTTGTCGGCAGTCCTTAGTATTTAGAATAGAGTTAATGGCAGTGTAGGGAAAGTGTGTGCAAAAGTCCATACCATTTTAAACGAAAATAACGTAACACAGTATCAAAATGTGCAATTTCTTATTAAACTGTAACTTCTTGTTACAGTTAAAAATGTAAACTGTTTAGTCACTCGCATAACCAAAAAAACAAATGTAAAAAAAATAAAAAAAATAAGCAAATGCAAGTGCTTCAATCTGTCGTGTATATCTTCAACTAACAGATATAGTATAGCAATCAGCTGTTGAAAAGAAAATATTTATAATGTAAACAAAGTTCTGGTTCCATAGTCTATGGGATCCTTTTTAAAAAGGGCTGTTTTTAGGATTTTCCCGGCAATTATTTGATTTTTTTCTCGCCGTAAGAACCATCCTTGGACTTCAACGAACATCTTAAAAAAAGAATTGGCCAAATTGGTCCAGGGGTTGTTGAGTTATGCGCTTACCAACACATTTTGCAATTCATTTTTATATTATAGATTATATTTATATGTTTAGATTATTTTATATTTATCTTTTGTATTCAATTCTATATGCTTTGCTTTCTCAAACTTGGTTGTGTTCAATACAGTCCTATCAAAAATCAATCTCTATTATGCTGTAAAATATTTAGTTTTTAACCATGTCAAAGTGAACCAAAATTATGTTTTCAAAACTAATAAAATATTGAATACACAATTTATAACTTATTCATTTGATTTGGATTTTAAAGTAGGTAGGGCTTATACAAACCAAATTACTTAAACTGTTGTGTTTTATTTGTACATCGTAATATAAAAAAATGTCTATACATGGTTTATGTTTAATCAATAAACTACTCCAGGTTTTAAGTAGGTTTGAAAATAAATGGAATCATACAATAGCTGAACACAAACTTAAATCACCTCTGACGAACAGGGTGGACGTATTGCCATATCTGGGTCAAGGGACCGTAGCCTTGCTGTATGGGATACGTCAGAGCAGCTGAATCTCATCCAAAATGTGGCAGCCCACAGTGGGTGGATATGGAGCCTGGCGTACTGCAACGAAACGCAGGATATCTACTCTTGCTCCTGGGATGCCCTGGTCAAACTGTGGTCCTTGGGAGAGAGCCTTCGAGAGCTGGCTTCATTCAAGTAATACATAAGTATATTCTTTAAGTTATACTAATAGTTAAAAAAAAAAAAATGTTGGCTCTTTACTAAAAGTTCCTGGTGACCTAGCTTCGTTGGATAGAATAAGTCATATAAGTTAAGTATCAAAATTAAAACACATTTATTACTCAATGTAAACACAGTTTGTATGGTTTAACTCTAGAGGTGGCAAGCTTTTTACTTTAAACTGTAACATAAAAATAATTTCTAATATCCTTTGAAATATTAAAGTATAAACAAAAAAAAACATAAAACATGCCGCCCCTTATAACCACGAACCACAAAAACAAAACAGGTGGCCACTACAATCCCAATTAAGCCTACAAATGCTGTCAACTTCCACCCAAGCTGGCCACCATTTATTTAAGGTAGGCCCCCCACTCTGCTATACCACACATTTGCAAGCCAAATTAGGATTACTCATGGTCGGGATTCGAATCCTAGCACTTCCGAATGGCTAGAACATTACGCTCGTCAGCGCAGTGCTTTAGCCGGTTCAGCCACTGATTATTATAGCATAAATATAGCATATATTATAGCATAAACACCTTTTTTACTAACTCGCATAAACTCTGAACAAAAAAAGTAGCTTACCCTGGACAGGGATCGATCTCATTACCTCCCGCACGTGAATCCCCCCGCACTGAGCCACGGCGTCTGTTAAAAGGAGCGTTTCACCAAACCGAGTTTTCACTACGCCGAGTAAGGCTAAAAATCCTATAAATATCGAAAATTCACTTCCCCGAGGTTTCAAAAAACTGAGTACGTTATAAAATTCAACTGTTTCACTACGCCGAGGTTTCACAAAACCGAGTAAGGGGCTGAGTACCGTCCGCTCTAGAAGTGACTGTAGAAGCCTGTGTAGTGTGCAGTATTACGTGCTTTGCAGGCACTCGCTGTCCAGTCATTTAATAAACATTGGACATAAATAGTGAAAGATAAAATTTGAAATTTTTAAAAATTACATGGGAAAACGCAAATAAACTATTTTTAGGGTACAAATATCCCCCCAAACTACCCGTTCTGATTGCCCGATATGTCTGGTTTACAAACTTGTCCGAGCAAATGCAGGAATACACGTCTCTACCAAATTTGGTCTTGATCGGACCATTTTTATGAGAGTTATCGTGTTCATAGACACATATATATAAATTTTAACGACTTGTTTTTGGTCTCTAGGCACCTAAAGAAGAAAAAATAACATGGTCCCGGGCTTAAGTCTTACCATGAGTCCTACGGTAATAGCTTCTTCCCTATGGGAAATTCGCTAAAAAGTTAGGTTAATGAAAATATTATTGATTAAAAATCCTAATATTTGTTAAATGTCGATAATGTGTTTGGAAGGATCCAGAAACTTTAGCTAATTCAAACTTTTTCTAAAATCCCTTCTCTTCCTCCTTGATTGCCGCTATTTATTCTTGCAACATCATAGATTTGTAGGTTCGCTTTGACGAAGCCATCATACACACGACGTGTTAACATGAACGCAGACGAAATCAGAAATGCCAACACGAAACAAAGACGAGGAATATCGGTACAAACCACCATCAATGATGGACACGCTACTGAACTGCGCTGGCGCCGTGTAGTGACAGACTAGAGATGTCAATGTTGTGATTTATGAGCAGTAGTTGACTAGTGAGGGGTTGGCGGGGGTGCGCACGTTGATCTATCTAAAAATAGTCTACGGACAGGAAGCCCGAACCTCGTTTCCCGGAAAATCGCACACAATGATTTGTTCTGTTTATAGATTTACGCTGCAAAAAATTCGAATTATCCAAATAATTATTCGAATTAACCAGGATATTTTAACATTGTTTTTATATGAAATTCTAGGGACCAAGTCAAAACTTCGAAATAAAGAAGTTTTCGAAATACAGAAGTTCGAATTATCCACGTTCCACTGTATTTCCTAATATTTTCCTATTTAACATTATCCATGGACAATTTTATCTCAGTACAATATATTAAAACAGCATAAAGTAGCTTAAGGTATTATATCAATCATGTCAAGGGGAGCGCGCTGGTCTAGGGGTAGAGCGCGGGGCTTTGGTGCCCAAGGTCCCGGGTTCAAATCCCGCCAATCACCAATGGCTTTTCGCTATGTGATAATGCCGCAACCCACACAGGGGTGCGCAAAAAGCCGCTACGGCTGAAGTGCCTTGGGAGAAATCCGCCCCTTTCAGTAAAAAAAAAAAAAAAAAAAAAATCATGTCATTTACACTGATTTCAGGAAATGAATGCCTTCAAAGTGCATGATACTGCGCTATATTGGCTGGGCGGCCGACAAGCTCTTAGTGCGAACTCAATTCTAGAGCGGACGGTACTCAGACCCTTACTCGGTTTTGTGAAACATCGGCGTAGTGAAACAGATGATTTCTATAACATGCTCGGTTTTATGAAACCTCGGCGTAGTGAATTTCCGATATGTATAGGATTTTTAGCCTTACTCGGCTTAGTGAAAACTCGGTTTTGCGAAACCCACCCCTGTTAAACATGGCTGTCGTTTAAGGTTTTTTTAGCCAACCTCAATTGATTGAGCTGATCATATACTGTTTATTTATTCATACAGTTTTTATTGGCTTGCGATTAACTGATTGTGTTAGAAACGGAATGAGGATTGAAAAGCAAAAGAGAAATTTAATTTACACCAATTGTTTTGTTACATGTACTTCAAGCAATATAATAAATAAGCTTTTAGATCAAATAGGAAGATTTTGGAAATACTTTTCTCTGCTTTTATTTCGCACAGTTATTTCAAAATTTAGTTTCGACATGGATATGTCTTAGCTCTGGCGGGATGTTAGTGATTTTTAAGATGGAAAACATGTAACAGGTTTCCATAGAAACTACCAGAATTGTTGTATTGAATTTTAATATGAAAGAATAAGAACAGCTGTTTTGATGAACTTAAAACATTCCCTTTAGACATATCCATGATCTAACCTATTTCCCACAGGGAAGTAAATTCAAACATTGTTTACAAATTGTTTACTAGTTTGATAATTTTTCATTTATTAAATTCATAAAATAAATATTTATGCAAAACCTATTCACATATTCTATTCACATACAATTGTTCACCACCATCTTCAATCAACAACTGTCAAATGGTTATAAACAGTTTTTTTGATTTGTCCTATTGTTTACATTTGATTCTCCATAAGCTTAATGTTAATTTTTTAGATTTCAAACTTAATATTACAAGAAAATTGGAATTTTTGTGGACATAAGATCTATCTAGAACTTATTTTCTGGAAATTAGTTATTTCCAAAATTTAAAGAAATTCGTTAGAGCCGTTTTCGAGACCCTTGTGCAAATATATACACACAAACCTTGCTCGTATTATAGTATTGGATATAGATAATGGCTTAATATGACTAGCAAAATTCTTTATCAAAGAGAAGAAATCACAACACGAAATAAAATTGGTACATTGATTAAATAAAAACTGGTGGAATTAAGATACAGTACCTACTAATACTTGAGAGTTTACTTTTGCCTTCGATGAATGTAAAATCCCGTTTGAAGAATCTTCTAGTGTCAAACGTTCTGTACTCGGTTGAGGCGTTCATGATGAGTCGCTGGGATAGCTGAAATTCTAGGAGTTACCGCGAATGGAAATTCGGTACGGATGGTGTGTTAAAGTGTGCAGTACAAAAGTGTTTCTGGTACGATTGGAAAGTGAAACGCAATGACTGACTGAATGAATGAATGAATGAAATGTTGGACTGATTATTCGCTGATTATATTATTAATTTTATAATTATTTGACGTTTGCAATGCAATTTTTTCATTGTCATTTTGCAAATAAAGATTATTATTATTATTATTATTAATATTATTATCCAATCTGACTTTGCAGGTGCAAAACTGCTGTATTGGCTGGGGTAGCCCGGCCAGGACTAGTAGCTGCGGGACTATTTGCACCTGAGGTGAATATGTTTGATCCCCGTCAAGGTGGGGAACAGGTGGCATCCTACCGGTCTCACAGTCGCAGTATTATGGCACTGGCTATCGTCCGAGACTTCATCATCAGTGCCAGTGAAGACCAAACACTTTCTGTGTGGGATATCAAAGCTGGGAAAGTGTTCAAGTCTGGGATCCAGGTATAGTGTATGTGTGATAGTATGATTGATACTAGTTTTATGACAGTGCTTTTAAAGTTTTATAGTTGATATTAAATTTATTTAAGTCAAATTTAATTTATACAAGTTTTAAAATTAGTGTTGAAGTATTATAAATCACTCTGAAATGTTTGGTAGGTGAACAAGGAAGGCCATCCAATGACCTTGTCCTACAGTGGTGGCAGTTTGGTGTTCGTAGGGGACACTATGGGGAGACTTCATATTCTCGACACACTCCATGACTCTTTTCAGATTGTTGATGTACGTATTCTATTGCCAACTATGAAGTTTTTGCTTTATCGTATTAGCTTATGTAACAACAGCTGAACATGCCTGCTTATCTGGAGTCCAAGGGGTTCATATTGAAGTTTTAAATATCGTAGGCTATACAGCCTACGATATTTAAAACTAAGCTATATTTAAAACGATAAGCTATAGGTAATGAATGTGATTCCATTGGATATATACGATGACTGTTTTTTTTTAACCTCCGATTGGCCGTAAATAAAATAAAAATGCACAGAAAATAATAATTTTATTATCAAAGTATCAAGTAAAGCTTTAACTTATTTTTCTATATAATCGCCAAAACAGTTGAGGCATTTGTCAAACTGTGACACAAGCTTTTCGATGCTTTCCCTAAAGAATGTTGCCGTCAGTGAGGTCAGGTAAGTCTTGACAGCGTCCTTAAGTTCTCCGTTAGTAGCAAAGTGCTGCCCACCTAACGATGAGTTTAGTCTCGATTGTACGGTGGATGTTCAAAAACATCCCATTTAAACTTTTTGAGGAGGTCTTTTGTCATGTTGACACAGTGTGGTCAGGCGTTGACATGGATCAAAACAATGACAGACAAAAGTATTTCTCTGCATTTTTCTTGTGCATTAGTCTAGGTCTTGAGTGATAATTGTGTACAAAGCACACCTTAAAATGTGTGGAAATTCATCAGTCAGTTCACTGTAAACCTTCATTTGCATCTTGCCACCTGATCAACATGAGGCCTACAGTGGTAACAGACTAGTGACATTGCCACCTTCATCATAGACAATCCCAAACACTACCATCACTGATAACCTTGTTACCAGACATGTTGCTCATTCTGCAATACTACATCCTTCTGCTTGCAGAAGACAGATCACACTTCATAACTCACATTTGGCAGGAGCATCGAGCGTAGTGATGTGTTTACACGAATGTAGCTCAGCTACGACTGACTCACTGCAGCTGAAAAAGGCAGAGGTTGTGATGGATAAGCTATGCAATCACATGACACACAGGTCCGGCCCCTTTTTACCTCTGACTTGCTTAGATGGACGATCGGAGGTTCAAATAAACGGTATCAGTGGACTGACACATACTTTCTCCCTTAAGTCAATTTAAAAAAGACAATCTGTAATAAAACTATCATGTTCTACAAAGTTATTCTAAATATCATTTAATAATTTATTGTTCAAATTGCATGGGGGAAACCACCCTCCCCCCCAGTAAAACCAAGCTTTTTTGAGCTGGTTTTGTTCAGTGATTTGACCTTACACTTCATACCAAGTTTCATGGAAAACGGTTGGAAAGTAAGGAAGAAATTGATTTTTTTATATTCTCCATAAGAATAACATTGGGCGCTTTCAGACAACGTACTGCGTTTATCATGGACAGTAAATTTAACTTTTCTCTGGAACCGTTAGTCGTAGACAAATAATTCAAAATACTTATTTGTTTAGTTTTTTAAGCTGGCTTCAATGGTACCAGTCAAGTTATACTTTACTTTTATTGTTTTCACTGAAAATTTAAAAATTAGATTTTTTTGACATTTAAAAGCCCATAACTTTTGAACCGTCATTTTTACAGACATGCGGGTGGTGTCAAATTATTTAGTACTCTGCGCACTATAAACTATCAAATTTTAATCAAAATCGTTAGAGCCGTTTTGAGAAAATTGGATTTTTCACGTTTTTTAAGGGTTTTTAGGGGTGAACTACCGTTAAAAATCAAAAATTTAAAAAAATGAAAAAAAACGCCTGGAGATACGGTGACTATATATATACATGCCAAATTTCATCTAAATCGGACCAACGGGGTAGGCTGTGGCGCTGTACACATCCAGACACACACACACACACAGACACACGGACGGACAGACATCACGTCAAAACCCACTTTTTTGGATTCAGGGGACCCCAAAACGGATATATCCACCCTCAACTCAAATTCGAAAATTTTGACGAAAACAATACTTTCTCCATATACTATGTATAAGGGGAGAAAGTAAAAACAGCCCTCGTATGTCTTTAAATGTCTCTTAGATTTAGTCCTACAGTAGAACTTCCTATTTCGGACCTTAATGGGACTGGACCATGGTCAGGACAGCCAAAAATGCATATATCAGGAGGAGCAAATAATATTCAACAATATTTATAAATTCAATAATTGTCCTTAACAATAGCGTCACAGGCAGTGGTGTAGTGCTAAAATAAGCTGTGCCGGAGCGGTTTTTTCCAGGAAGGCCATTACTCTTTGGGGGGGGGGTAATGGGTAGTCAAAGTCTGCAAGTTCCTCAGGAAGGTCATTGAGTGGTCAAACGCGTGGAATTGTGTACAATGAATTTAAATATTTAAAAAAGAATTACATAAACCAAAGTTTAATTTTGCTAAAGTGACTAGTGATGCTCCTGGGATATCTGTTGTATTCATGCAAAGTATTGGAGTCCAAGGCAGACGGTCCCTTTTTAGTAAATATAGTAAAGGGTTCGCTTTCTTTTTCAACGCAAACTGGCCAGTGCAGGTCAAGGAAGAAGAAAATATTTATAGATGACTTTACCCACCACATAATACGGAGGAAAATCCTCAAATTTTATTTTGTAACTTCATCGAACACTACTACAGGCTGTTCTAACTGAAAATAGAGGTGTGCGGATATCCGAAAATTCGGTTCGGATTCGGATCGGATCGGATATCCGAAACCGATCCGAATGTATTTAAGATATCCGATCCGATCCGATAAATATCCGAATTTTCGGATAGACTGTATAATACAGCAATTTGAACAAAAACAACGAGATTTTCGTCGAGTTAATACCCGCGAAGCTGGAATAATTTTTGCTTAAACCTTGATAAGACGACGAAATTACGTAGTCTTTCATCAAAACAATGTCGTTGACTGGTAGACGCGATCCACTTATAGCGATTCGAATGACGAATGACCACCGCAGATGACGAAATTACGCAATTCATATCCAATCGGAATGTAAGAACGTCATTGGGCGGTCCGAGGATGCGGTACGATTATTCGATTCTTCAACTACGCATTTAAGTAACCGTAAGTTCAACACGATATTGCATTTTGAAATACAAAGCATAGCGTCATCGATAGTTGCACCGAGTATCAGATTGCGGTTTGATATTGTTCCATATAAAATTTCATTTCGGCTACGAAAAAACTTGAATTGTTGATTTAATGTTACTGGTAACAAACCATCATAATAGCTCGTTTTGCGACGGAGTTTCCGGCAAAAATAATACTACTCCATTCTGATCGTCTACGTAGCCGATCAATTGTTTAGTTATCGCATTCTCAACTACTCCGGGTTTGAGCAATACGATAAAGTGTTGCCCAATTTACATTTATTTGTCCTATTTCGTCGTTCAGTGTTCACATAACCAACAAATTTTCACTTGTTTTCAATCTCCCTCGTCAGGTTGACCACTGTCAAGTGGAGTAATATTTTTATTCTTAAAAACTTCTATCACACTGTTAAATAAAACATTGGAACCATAATTTAATTTATCATTGAGTGTGTTGTCAGGGTCTGTTTTATGAGCTTTGTAAATTTCTAATTCTTCCAATAATTTATATAAATTAAGTTTTTTCTCATTCATTTATTTACTTTTATTTTTTCTAAATTGTACCAAACAACCGATAACATTTTTTGATCAAACTTCTTTTCAACAGCAACGCTATAGATGCAAAGGGAATGCCTATGTCTGCTGATTCTTAAGACCACTTTTAAATACTTCTTTACAGCCAAAGTAATATAAAGTATATCAACTAGTTATTTTTATTCTCTCTTTTAACTGAATAATTCACAATTGTAATTAATTTTGCAATTGGCTATTTTAATGGAACAAATAAACTCATAAAGATGACTGTGTTATGACGAGCAATCTTCTCCAATCCCAGAATTGATTTTGCGATTTTTACTGGAAGCTTAACCTCAACTGTTACTACTACTGTACTAGTGTTCTCTAGGTAAAGTTTGGCCTAAATCGTTTTGACGACTTGTTCTCTTTTGTATTTATGTGCTGGCATGTCAAAATTGTTGATTTAAAGTTTTTCTTTGTAATAATTAAGAATTCCACATAAAATTGTGTATTTTCCACATTTTTATACATAATAGTATATAACCTCCATACTATCCGAGTTTTCGCATATCTAAGATGACCTTGGTCCCAATTGCTGTGGATAATTGGGCATTTACTGTAATTATACTTCTTCTTTGTTCATTTTCTTTAGCTGTTGATAAAAACTTAATTCAAATTTGTTGTTCATTTGAATTTTTCCCCCAGTTTTCCCCTAATCTCAAGGATTAAAGTTATCCCAGCTCCACTGTATTTTTTAAAATTTTGTTTTGAACCAAAGTCTATAATATTGAGATAGGTGTAAGATGTTAAGAATTAACCTTACCCCTTTAAAGCTTGGTTGAACACAAAACCACGCAATGATTTATCATTGGTGTAATATAGAAGTTAAAGGCTTGTAATGACAACGGAAGTTGATTGTATTAATTTGAATCTAATTTTATTAGTGAAAAATTCTTTCTAATGTTCTAGTAATAATTTACATTAAGGATTCTCCTTTTTAGCGAATTTCCCATAGGGAAGAAGCTATTACCGTAGGTCTCATGGCGAGACTTAAGCCCGGGACCATGTTATTTTTTCTTCTTTAAGTGCCCAGAGTCCAAAAACAATAGTTGTTAAAATTTTTATTTTTATATATATGTGTGTGTTTGTGTGTGTGTCTGTGAACACGATAACTCTCGTAAAAATGGTCTCATCAAGACCAAATTTAGTGGAGACGTGTATTCCTACAAATGCTCGGACGAGTTCGTAAACCAGACATATCGGTCAATGGGAACGGGTAGTTTGGGGGGGTTTTGTGCCCCAAAATGGTTTTTTTTTTCGTTTTTCACATGTAATTTTTAAAAATTACTAATTTTATATTTCCCATTGGAATCGGCTTAAAAAACTACACAATTAAGTTCCTTAAAGTTTTTCTCTATCTCCAACGGTTACCGAGATATTAAAAATCTAAACACAGTACGTTGTATTGTGGGGCTCCAATGTTAATCTTATGGAGGATAGGGAAAAATTAATATTTCCCATATTAATCAATATTTTTGGATAAAACTTGACATTTAGCTTCATGTGGTTGAGATCTATCCATTTATGCTTAAAAATCATTGTTTATATGTTTACCATGGCAGCAAACCTGCATACTCTTTTTCCATATTAATCATAGGGAATAGGCAAACTCCTTTATTTATGGACAGATGTTGATGAAAGTTGGTATAAATGTTAAGATAAAAATTATTTATGGTAGAAATTACTACTTTCAGTGTTCCTCACAGCAGCTAACCTGCACACTCTTTCCCATGTTAATCTTATGGAGAATAGGCAAATAACTCTCATGTTTTTGGACGGATTACTATAAAACTTGTCATATATTATTGATTTGGAAATTCGCTGAGTACGCAGGTCTGTTGCGACGGGGGTATTTTATTCTCTACTATCCAATTATCTTTGAGAAAAATATTTTAGATTGTGTCGGATGAATGAGTACAAACTCTTAAATTTTAGTTAATAATATCCAACCCAGTGAAAAAATTCACATCACCAATCTCATTTACAACCTGACTATCCTATTTATACGTCCTATTTTTATCATCTAAGGCCAGGATCGAATCACCAATTACCTAAGGAGAATTCATTCTCAAACCTAAATCATATGGTTCCCATTGGGTAGATTTCAAGTCCACCAGAATTGGGGTGTGACCCATCTCCTGTTTTTCTAGTAAGGTTTTGTAGAATGGATTCTACAGAGTGGAGTCTGTGAGAATCTTTTCTCCCAGGCATATCTGCTAGAAGGTGAAGTATAGAGATTCAGTCCTCCACGTTATATTAGAGGACTGGGTGCTCAGCTAGGGCTGAACAGAATTGTAACAGCTGTGTACGGTGTTGCAGAATTTCGACCTTGGCCACCAGTCCATGTTCAACACTATCACAGCCATGTGGCACGACCCAGGGTTTGTGTTGACTAGCTCTAAGGATGCTTCTGTCCGTGTCCACACCACTACTCGACCTCCCAGACTCATCACTCGGCTCTCCTCTGCCCACGGAGATATAACAGCTGTGAGTGACTTTGGTTAATCTTGTTATGGCTATTGTGGTTATTTTATTGTTGTTATAGTTATACTAATGTTGTTGAAATGAATTTGAGTCTAATTAAGGGTTCCCACAAGGAAGTACTCTTGGTTCTCTACTATTCTTTGTATATGTCAATGACCTTGTTCAACCGATAATGATTTTCATAATCAGAAATAATTCAAAATCACGGAGTTTCAGTAACTGAAGTAAAGAGAGATTAGTGATTTCATTAGCAGTAGTTAAATGTGAAATGGCACAAACAAAACTTCACCAATTAAACTGATAATATATTGCAATCTGTACTAATAAAGAAAATTTGCCATCCATTGATCACAAACCCGAATTACAAAATATATTCTTGCTGGAAAAATGCTTTTGCTGATAGACTATGTCTAAAATTAAAGGGTTATTTGCTGCCTGCACAGTATGTTGCACAGCGTGCTCTGTGACCAACTTAACTGCGTCGTGGCAACAATGACTGGTTGCATTGAAATCAAATGAGTGTGCAACTATCCCGCTAACTGCGGAGGTAGAAAGACAGTCTCATTTGAAAAACTACTTTGGAGATATAAAACCCTATTGCAACACTACACCTCAATTGTTAAAATTGGTCAAGAAGTAGAGGAGAAGGGATCGCTCAAAGCCATGACTTGTCTGAGTCACCGCTGATGCTTCATGGGTGTTTCCAACTTGAGTACATGGCATCATGGGAATCTTGGCTTGCAGACAGCCTTTATATTATGAGATTTTCCTTATACTTCATGCTTCATGTCTTTGATTTTTACTCTTTTTACATCAAGCTTACAATCATCTTTTACAATCAGCTATAAGATTACAATTTGTAAATTTTTTACCTACATTCATTGCTCAATTTTTCAGATGGATTTCTCCGACCCTGTGCTGTTTGTCGGGTGTGCCAACAATGCAGTTGAAATGTGGAAGCCATAGGCGGGAATACGATTCTTCCCCATCAATTGTACAGGGTGGATGTTGCACTCACGCATAGCTTTAATTAATTACTACCAATAAACTATTTATTGATTTAATATTATTAATTTATTATTTTCTGCTTATTTATATTTTTCTAATAAAATAACATTTTGTAAATAATTGGGTTTTTTATCCCCTCAGTATTTCTTGTCCTAAATTACCAAGCATAAGGACCTAAGCACAAATTATTGAAAATACATAATTATTTTTATATAAATAATTTGTAATTTGAAGACCATGATGAAATTTTATCATTTTTGCAACACTGTAGGTACCGTATGTATGCAAATTGATGTGAGCTCACACCAAAACTGAAATGAACTGGAATTATGGCTGGTCCCAGGGGTGGGTGGACTGAGCGGTTGCCCAGGGCTGCAGATTTTTAGGGGACAGAAAAATAATTTTAAGGAAGGGAAATTTGTAAAACAGAAGTAAAATACTTAATTACCTTTGTGTAAATTTTTACAGCAGGTTTTTTAAGCAAGCGAGGTTGGGCAGGTTTTTTGAGCTTATTATTAACGAAAATAGATCTCTGCAACTGTGAACATGAACTTTATGAAATGATAAATAATTTTCAAATATGGAATTTAGCCTTGGAACCCCTAGTACATAATTTTTTCTAAGTTTAGAGAGACACTGTGGTACAATCACATCAAAATGGAGACACTAGTTCGTCCACAGAAAGATGTGGAGCCCAGGAGCAAACAATTAGACGGGATATGTGGGGGCGGGGTGGTCGGCGATGGCAAAGTCCCTTGGGCCGTGACCTGGAATATAACGAAAATTTATAATACTTTTGACGCACATCAAACTGGCAGTCCAATGTGAGCGTGTGTACGGTAAAGTCATCTGTGGCTGCACACATATGCTGGTTGGATACTGAAATTTTCAATTGAAAGAAAAATTTAAAATTGAAGCCACTGCTCCAGGTTGGTTGTGTTTTGTGTTATGTTGTTTTGATAATATTACCACATTGGTAATAATACTTATATTTATCATTAGTAAATATATTAATAAATCTATTTCTCTAATTTAATGATAGTCAGTTTTTAGAATTTGTTTTTCAAAAAACACCCTAACAGAAGTTTTGAGATTGAAATCTTACCCATTTATTTTGTTAAAATATTGATTTTGATATATTGATTGAATCATGCAGAGCAAGATAAAACTTAACAAAACTAACAACAATTAAGTACAACATTTGTTCACTGTTCTGACACAGTAAGCAACAGATGTAACTGCTGCTGAATTATTAGCATCCACAACCCCTTTAAACATACAAGTTTCCACCAAAAAATCTCTCAATAATCAGATTGGTAATTTCACCTCCAGAATAAGATTTCAACATTTAAAAATTAAAAAAAATCTTGCTATAACAAAACATTAACTATTTAGTGTTAGATTACTCTCACTGTTACATTGAATGTAACAACAGAATTACCTAAAAAAATAATTTTTTCCCACATCCACCAATTGTCATTCCTCAAAAATTTAGAAAAATTTTTGACACGATCAGAAAACAAACAACACACTCTCAGAAGAGAGCGTGTTGTTTTGCCTGGGCGAAAAAAGGATTTGGGGAGGGTGCTGTAGGGAGTGTGCGCACAGGCCTGTTAGTTTGGATGCCAGTGGAAGATCAAGACCAAAAATTATAATAATGTTTCAAGACATGCCTAAAGTAACATAACTTGTTTAACCATTGTAACATGTGTAACATCACATCTAAAGTTCAATTATATAATATTTTATGTTTCAGTTTTGTACAATTTAAATTTAAAACCAAACAAAAATTATTTGCTATCAAATTTTTGTTTGATGTTTAAATTTTAAGCTCCTAGTGTTTTATCAATCTATTTTTTAAATAAAAATAATTATTTATGAATTTGAATAATACTCTTTTTTAATACTTTCCTATTTCTTTAAGATTCAACCTAACGTGACAGTAACGGTGTAACAGCGAAAAGCAAAAGTAATCGCGGGTTAACAGCGCCAACAATATAATTTGAACATATCTTAGAGGTGAAACTTTTTTTGCAAACTTGAATCAATGAGGTGATTTCGTAGAAAAATGGGTTGTGTATTAGTGATGCTAATTTTATTTTTTGCAATCTGCACAACCTTTTTGACCAGGGGGGGGTGGGGGTGTTGTCCCGTAATCCAGCTAATTGGAGGTCTCGAATTGTGGATCGTTTTGAGCGATGTCGGTGCTCTACTGAATACTACATTAATCTGTAAAAATCATCCTCATAATTAGACCAGTTCGTAATTCAGAGGCAGTGGTTCGGACTCTATGTTAAACTGGTAGGTTCCTTAGTTGCCTTTGGCTGTTGGGCTATTGATTAAATATATTAATTAAATAAAAAATCCACTGGTTTTGATAGGATTAATACAAACATGCTGAAACATGTAATGATGAACATGATGATCTTGCGCCTGTTTTAACTTAGCTTTCTGAAGGACTTTTAAATCTTAGCTTTTCTGAAGGAGTTTTTCCTGACAAATTAAAACAAAGTTCAGTTGTTCCGGTATTTAAAAAGAAAGGTTCAATTATGCTCGACAACCTGAGACCAATAAGCTTACTATCGATTTTTTCTAAACTATTTGAAAAGATTATGGTAGTTAGAATTGAAAAATATTTAAATGATTTCAGCATATTAAGTAACACTCAATTTGGTTTCAAAAAAATCTACAGAAGACGTACTACTCACCGTAGCAGAACAGATATACAATAGCCTAAATTCTAAATTAAAATCAATAGGTCAAAAAATCAATTTCAAAAAAGCTTTTGACCGTGTCAACCATGAAATACTTTTAGACCAACTAGATTCTATAGGAATACGAGGTACAGTAGAACCTCGATTAACCGTCACCCTCGGGACCGAGACCATGACGGATAACCGAATAGACGGATAACAGAAATAATAATAGCGCCGATACAACTTAGCATGTAGACGGTGTTTGGCGTGGCAACATCGCAATTCACTGCCTTGCATGTTATAACGGCACCATTGTAAGTCCTAATTCATTTTCATGATTGCTGCGCAGTACTTAATGTGAATTTATTTTAAATGAGAAAAAAAACTACCTCAGTTCACGTGAAAAATACTTCATTAAGAAAACAATGAAATATCAATTGTACATGTACGTATTTTTACTCTCAAAACTTACGTAGCCCCTATTATTTTTTAAAATAATCTGTTATTTTCTTTTCGGGTGGTCATGTTTCTAATTTTACTGAGAAGAAGCACCAGCGTTTAATAACTTATTGTTTGTTGTCGAGTCCACACTACGTATAACAGCACTGTCTACAATAAACGGTAAAGCACGTAAAACAAACGGCAGTAATTCAGTTCACTGTAGTCACGCACCATACTGAACTAAAATAAAACAGTAGCAGTGGAGTGCTGAAGACAGTATAAGGGATTAACCAGCTGGTTCAATACCCTTGCCGCCAATGATTCACGCACATTGCAGTTGTGCAGTACAACTGTACTGCACAACTGCAATATCTATGATGAGTATTGACAACTGTCAATACTCATCATAGAGCCTCAACAGATGATCCGACTGGGTAATGACGCGGAAACATAATTTTGCGCTAGTGGGGTGGCGGTTAATAGAGACTGACGGTTAAAAGGGTGACTGTTAATCGAGGTTCTACTGTATATCGTTAAAATGGTTTCAAAATTTTTGATTTAGTTGGAAGGAAACAGCAGGTAAAAATAAATAACAGTTTTAATAATTTTCGTATTATAGAGAAGCTGGTGTACCGCAATCAGTGGCTTCTGCTATGTTATTTCTCATTTTCATCGATGACTTACTAAAACTTAAATATTTGTGCTTTTGCAGATGATATTGCTTTGTTTTATTCCAATAAAAATAATAGATTCATAGGTGATTTAATTAAGCGTGATTTGTTGCTGTTAAGAAGTTGGTGCATAAAAAATAAAATGCAAGTCAAAGTATATTAATTTTGATTTTGTTGGTTTTGACATCCCTTCTCCAAAATTATATTGTACAACCTGCGATCTTACGACTTGTAATTGCCAATCATTGGAAAAAGTGAGCAAATTTAAATACCTAGGTATAGATGAAAAATTTACTTTTGAACAACATATTTTGGAATTTCACGTCGAACTCAGGTCCTCAATTAGGAAGTTTTATATCTTACGAAAATTTTTCAACACTACTCTTCTACGTATCCTCTATTTTGCATTGGTAAATTCAAAATTGCAGTACGGATTGATATGCTGGGGCGGTAAATTCAAAACTAATTGAAAAATTAAGAAAAACTCAAAATTTTTTTATGCGCATAATAATGAAAAAAAGAAAAACCGAAAGCTTTCCTATTTACTCAGTGTTGAACATTATGCCAATTCAACATCTGTTAGTGTATAAAGTGTTAAGGTTGTTCTTTATAAGAAGCGGTAATAGAGGAAACTATAACTTGGCTTATAGTACAAGAAACATTGTAAATTAAAATTTCAAACTGCCAAAAGTAAAAAAAAAATATTGAAACACTACAATATTTACTTAGGACCAACATTTTTTAATTAACTACCTGTTATTATTAATAAGAATATCCCCACTTTAAAATATTTTTGCAGAAACACGATAATTTGGCTTTTTTAATTTCCTGAATTAAATTTAACACTTGTATAAGTTAGTATTCTTTTCAGTCTTTTCTTTTTCCTTAATATAAAACCATTTTATTTTAGAAATATTCCATCTTTTTTTTATTGTATACAGATGCCTCAGTTGGCGATGTAAATAGTGTTAAAATATATGCTAAACTGAACACATTATTTTATTTGTTTGATTTTATTTCACTGGTTTTTACACATCACTGGCCACTGGCCTACAGTGACCAGTCAATTTCTGTTTATGACACGTACTTGTAAATATGTTTTTTTTGGAAATAAAAATTCATTTATTCATAAAAATAAAAAAATCATTTATTCATTAACAGTCGTGTATAAGGAACATGTCAGCCTTAGTCAGTATCAAGACTACAAGATCACACTACAATCTTCTTACACTCAATCCTCTCTCATACTTTGCTTAAAATACCTACCTTATGGTAGAGTTGCCATTTCAATAATCTAATCTAATCAATTTTACTTTCTCCCCTTATACATAGTATATGGAGAAAGTATTGTTTTCGTCAAAATTTTCGAATTTGGGTTGAGGGTGGATATATCCGTTTTGGGGTCCCCTGAATCCAAAAAAGTGGGTTTTGGCGTGATGTCTGTCCGTCCGTGTGTCCGTGTGTGTGTGTGTGTGTGTGTGTGCCTGGATGTGTTTTTTTTCATTTTTTTAAATTTTTGATTTTTAACGGTAGTTCACCCCTAAAAACCCTTAAAAAACGTGAAAAATCCAATTTTCTCAAAACGGCTCTAACGATTTTGATTAAAATTTGATAGTTTATAGTGCGCAGAGCACTAAATAATTTGACACCACCCGCATGTCTGTAAAAATGACGGTTCATAAGTTATGGGCTTTTAAATGTCAAAAAAATCAAATTTTTAAATTTTCAGCGAAAACAATAAAAGTAAAGTATAACTTGACTGGTACCATTGAAACCAGCTTAAAAAACTAAACAAATTAGTATTTTGAATTATTTGTCTACGACTAACGGTTCCAGAGAAAAGTTAAATTTACTGTCCACGATAAACGCAGTACGTTGTCTGAAAGCGCCCAATGTTATTCTTATGGAAAATATAAAAAAAATCAATTTCTTCCTTACTTTCCCCCCGTTTTCCATAAAACTTGGTATGAAGTGTAAGGTCAAATAACCGAACAAAACCAGCTCAAAAAAGCATGGTATTACCAGGGGGGGGGAGGTTCCCCCATACAATTTGAACAATAAATTATTAAATGATATTTAGAATTACTTTGTAGAACATGATAGTTTTATTACAGATTGTCTTTTTTAAATTTACTTAAGGGAGAAAGTATGTGTCAGTCCACTGGTACCGTTTATTTTAGAAATAACCTGGTTAATATTGGCATGATTAATGTTTACTCAGTCCTACCACATGTGTTCAGCAGTTTTAATTCTGGATTGAGCTTTACCATGATCAGCACTTACTTTACACAATAATTTCGTTTATAGTCTTAATGTTGTCTCATGACTCATAATAAACGTAAATTTATACTGAAAGACCTTAGAATCTCCTTTTTCCATCTTATCATAATGCACATAAATCTTGATACTGACACATATTTACTAGAAACTGTGAAGATGAATAAAACAAAATATATTGAATCTTAGAAGATTCTCATGTAGATTGTATTTCACGCTTTGCATAGTAAATAAATCAATAATGTAACTTTGTATATGAAAGTATTGTAGTGGAAGTGTAGAGTGGCCATGGCTATCACCATCACCAGGGCCGGCAACAGGGTTGGCAGAGCTTGGGCAAACAGGGTTGCTGTGACAACTCCCTTGGCGCACATTACCTTTATGCAATGACCACATGTCCTAAAATTATGTATTTCTAAGATTAAATAATTTACATAAGTTGTAAAATAAAATATTTAAAGAATTTTGTAAAAAAAAATTTAACTACAGACAAATATCTTCAAAAAAGTACTTAATTTTTCTTTGCCAAATTAAAAAATCTCAAGTGATACGAATTTTTATTGTGTCACTGTTTTCTGCTGTTAGTTATTGTCAACGGTTTAAGTAACTTTAACTTGCTAAAGCTATGTTAACAACTGCACATCGCTACTGAAAGTGTAAGAAATATTCAGAGTGCTATCCACAGATTAGTAAAAAGTCACATTCCTTTTGACAACAAAGAGCTAAGTAATAATAGCTGTTCACAAAATTAATTAAACTACAATACAATAAATTTCACAGGCACATTTTATGCACTTGTAAATTATTCTCAGTAAAAAATTACATATTCCAGTTATTTTCATGAAATATGAATTTGTTGTTGATTGTTGGGCTGCTTTCTAGATCCTGGTTAATTTTAGCTTATGTGTACATGAAAATTTTTCATGTGTCATATATTCCACCTCCAATGTTAATGTGTAGTTTTCCAGATACAGTGGAACTTGGATAATTCGAACTTCTGTAATTCGAAAACTTCTTTATTTCGAAGTTTTGTCTTGGTCCCTAGAATTTTATATAAAAACAATGTTAAAATATTTTGGTTAATTCGAATAATATTTTGGATAATTCGAAGTTTTTACAGCGGAAATCTATAGTGTATGTATAAGTGAACAAGTCATTGTGTGCGATTTTCCAGGAAACGTTCGGCTTCCTGTCCTCAGACTATTTTTAGCTAGATCAATTGCGCCCACCCCACTCACTAGTCCACTACTGCTCATAAATCACAACATTGACATCTGTGTGTATCATCGGTGGTGGTTTGTTCCGATATTCGTCGTCTGCTTTCATGTTGTTGTGTATGATGGCTTCGTCAAAGCGAACCTACTAATCTCTGACATTGCAAGAATGAATAGCGGCGATCAAGGAGGTAGAGAAGGGATTTGAAAAAGTTTTTAATAGCTAGTTCGGGATCCTTCCTGACATTTAACAAAAATTAGGATTTTTAATCAATAATATCTTCATTAACCTAACTTTTAGCGAATTTCCCATAGGGAAGAAGCTATTACCGTAGGTCTCATGGCAAGAGTTAAGCCCGAGACCATGTTATTTTTTCTTCTTTAGGTGCCCAGAGACCAAAAACAATAGTCGTTAAAATTTTTATATATATATATATATATATATATGTATATATATATATATATATATATATATGTGTCTGTGAACACGATAACTCTCGTAAAAATGGTCCGATCGAGACCAAATTTGGTAGAGACGTGTATTCCTACAAATGCTCGGACGAGTTCGTAAACCAGACATATCGGTCAATGGGAACGGGTAGTTTGGGGGGGTTTTGTACCCCAAAATGGGGTTTTTTGCGTTTTTCACATGTAATTTTTAAAAATTTCTAATTTTATATTTCACTATTGGAATCAGCTTAAAAAACTACACAATTAAGTTCCTTAAAGTTTTTCTCTATCTCCAACGGTTACCGAGATATAAAAAAATCTAAACACAGTACGTTGTATTTTGAGGCTCCAATGTTAATCTTATGGAGGATTAGGAAAAATTAATTTTTCACTTATTATCTAATATTTTTTTATGAAACTTGATATTTAGCTTCATGTGGTTGAGATCCAAACATTTGTGCTAAAAAAATCAGACTAGTTTTATGTGTTAATCATGGCAGCAAACCTGCATACTCTTTTCCCATGTTAATCATATGGAGATTAGGCAAACTCCTTTATTTATGGACAGATGTTGATGAAAGTTGGTATAAATGTTAAAAATAAAATTTTTGATGGTATAAATGGCTACTTTCAGTGTTCCTCACAGCAGCAAACCTACTCACTCTTTCCCATTTTAATCTTATGGAGAATAGGCAAAAATTCCCATGTTTATCGACAGATTTTGACCAAACTTGTCATATATTATTATTATTATATTATTGATTTGGAAATTCGCTGAGTACGCAGGTCTGCTGCGACGGGGGTATTTTAATATACAATGTTAAAACATGATGTTTGATTGTTTATTTCAACCACTTGCATAAACTTTTCTAATTCGAATTTTTGGATAATTCCAATTTTTTTCTGGTCCCTTGAGGTTCGAATTATCCAAGTTCTACTGTATTAATACAATAAATTTATGATAGCTCTGTTCTGTTTCATATTTTTCCTAAAACTGGCCGCCAAAACGTGTGTCTAACTTTGGCCACAACACTCCCCCTCCCACGACCAAACGGGGGAACATGCATGTTCAATACAGCTACATGAAAGGAAAGAAAAGAATTTTGTGAGTTTGTAACTTTTAATAGGCAAAAATAAGATGTACATTTAATTATAACATTGTTCAATGAAGTATTACATCGTTTTCAGTTTCCTTTAAACAATGTTAAGTTTCTTTTATTAATATTCCTCGGCAGTATCTACAACGAGATTAGCTCATCATCAGTAATAAATATATTAAGTACTATTGAATCTAAGTAATAACTACAAATACATTTATTACTCTGCATTACATATTAATAAGCCTTTAAGATTGTTTCAGTTACACAAAATACTATTCAAAGGAAAATAATAACCGGGGAAGGCAAGGATCCTTTAAAAAATAAACTTAAATCAAAATTAAATCAGTACCGTAAGTTAAAGCCTCTTGTTAAAACTAATGACTATGTATAAAATATAAATATATACATCAGAAATCTTAATTTAACACAATACTGAAGGGATGTCGGGACTAAAAGTTTACCCTATTTGAAATAATGTATAGTGTAGTAAATTTATAGAAAAAATATTAGTCTATAATTTTCTGATAAAAGATGATATTTCAGTTAATGCTTTATTAGTAAAATTTATATTTATAAATATAATTGTAATTCTAAGCCAATAGACAGATTAGTAAAGTTCTGTTTCTGCATATTATATACATATTTAACAATATATCTAGAATATACAATTACTTAAGTCGAAATAGTTTGAAAAATAATGAAAACACAACAATTATATTAACTATAACCAAAATAAATATACATTTACAGAAACAAAACTAAAAATATTGGTCACGCTTCAGTATCGTATGATGTTGGATTTTGTTGGAAAATATGAAGCATCATTTACCAAATTTTATCACAGAGTCGCTTGAGAAGCATTTAAAAATGCTTGCTTATCCCATAAAATTAACAATTTTTAATGTTCAAAGTAAGAGCATTTCCCATTTTTCAAGGTAAAAAAACTCATCTTTGAGGAGAATAATTTTTTGAAGAGGATTCAGAGCACTGGAATATTATTATTGTCTTCATTAATATTATTTAGAATCATAATCAATTTAAAATTATCTATCTGATATTGGAAAATACAAAGAATATCACAAGGAAGTCTGGAATGGTTTACTGAGCAATTGTGATACTTTTTTAACCGAGAGAATTTTAGCTAAACCATGTTCACAACATATAAGTAACAAAATCACATTTAACAGGGAAGTAATCAGTTACCGCACAGGTAAAAGGCAGATCAATGTATTGTATGTTAAGTTAATTGAAAAAAATTATTTATTTAGAAAAAAATTGTAGTTCATTTAAATTAAAGTAATGAGTTTCCTTCTGTTAAATAACTTACCCATATCATATTAATTTATGTTATGTTTTATTAAATTACTATTTTAACAACTATTACAATAAATAGTAAATATATTCTGTAAAGTTTAATGGCAAGGAAGACAGGCATTTTTAAGGATACGATAACACACATTTTCCAAAACAATGAATAAAATAAATATTCTTATTTCTCCAATGAAACTAATTATATGCATTTCCTCCTATATTTACATATTTCTACAGTTTGCACAGCTCCCGATTTACAATACTGCGAAGTATCAGTAGTTCCCACACAGCCTAATAGGCTCTTAAATGTACATATGTACAAAAAAAACGGGCCTGACCAATAATCCCACTGTGAGTTGTTACTTACGCAATGATCAATTTAAGAAATACAAGAAACTGACATTTCTTGTAAATCTTACTAAACCTAATTCTCCTTTCTGTTTTCATAGGAATATAGTACAGGACCCTAGGAATGCTAGCTCCAGAGGCAGTCTTGTTAGTTGATGGTCTTGTGTCTCACACTTAAGACCACTTTTCCATCGGCTAATCGCTTCATCAATCCCCAAGCTTCAATACGAGACATCGATGTCACATCTGTTCCGTTCACACTCAGTAGCTCATCACCTGCAAACAGCTGTCCACTTTTTTCTGCACAGCCACCTGATAAGAAAACATAGATTCAAATGACAATCCTTCATGGAAATCTTTACTGTAATAAGTAGATTTACTTGTTGTAATGTTTGTCAAATCATTCAGTTGTAAGTAGGTTAGGTTACTTCCCACATTTTAATAGACTTGCTAATGGATTTAAAAACTTTTCATTAAAATATTAGCTTGATTAATCTAGATAAAAAAGGAGTACACAGTGCAAAAATAAAATAACAAAAAAGAAAGTAGAAGTAAAGTTGTATAGGACATAATATTATATGATGGATAGCCCCCGGATTATAAAAATACAATAAATAATGGTTTGAGTACCTGCCTTACTTAATGATCCTGTTTTCGTTCGGGACTCACGAAGGCCGTTTCGTGCCTGGTAAGCACATCATCAGGTGTGCATAAAGTTGAATATATCACTCGAAGGTGAGGTCGTCATATTCACAAAGAAGACACAAACAAGGTTCACACGTGTGTCACAGTATTTTGGCCAAGTAAATTATTTGAGTGTCCGTGTCATGTATGTTTATGTATGAACCTTGTGTCTTATTAACATATTATATCATTAACGTATATTATTATTATTATTATTATTAACATACATATTATTAACATATTATTTGTTGTATTATTTATTATGTTAAGTTTATTTTAATATTTAAGTTGATATTTATAACCAAAATGTTTATAATATTTTTTTACTTAGATAACAGTATAAATGTTTTAGAAAAATTTCCTTTTATTTCAATTTACATCAGTCAACAAATATTTTTTTGTAAACGAAAATCTTTATTTTTTAAATTTTATTATTATTATAATGTACTTAAAAAAAACATAATGAATATACTATCATTCTGTAGGGCAGTTATTTGTGTAAACATAAATCAAATTTGGTGCCAATATTGAAAAATGGGGTGGATATGATCTTTTTTGTAAATGATTAAGTTTTTTGCAAAAATTGCCTAGTACTTTTCAGCATGGAATATTGGAAACACCAGTAGCACTAAAAGGGTTAAATATAGAGGTGTGCGGATATCCGAAAAGTCGGATCGGTTTCGGATCGGATCGGATATCCGAAACCGATCCGAATGCAAAACAAGTATCCGAAAAAGTCCGATAAATATCCAAACTTTCGGATAGACTGTATGAAATGAGGTTAAAACCGAAAGATAAATGCTAAACTTTCCGTTTGAGATAAGTCAACGATACGGATCAACAGAAATGTTTAAGCAGATGACGAAATTACGCAATTCACAACCTATTGGAATGTGAGAACGTCTTTGGGCGGTCCGAGGATGTGGTATGATTATTCGATCCTTCAACTACGTATTTAAGTTACCCATTATGTTCAACACGATATTGCATTTTGAAATACAAAGCATAGGGTCATCGATAGTTGCACCGAATATCAGATTGCGGTTTGATATTATTTCGCATAAAATATGATTTCGGCTACGAAAAACCGTGAATTGTCGATTTAATATTTGGTAACAAAGCTCAACCATCATAATTGCTCTGGTATTTGCAGCAAAAATATATACTATTTAATTTTGATCGTCTACGTAATTCGATCGTCTGATCGAATTAAACTTGAAATATTTTGACATAATGGACTATTTTTTGTTATCGCATTCTCGAGTTCTCTGGGTTTGAGCAATACGATAAAGTGTTGTCAAATTTACATTTGGCATATTTCGTCTTCCAATGTTTACATAACCAACAAATTGTCCACTCGTATTCATTCTACATTTTCTCTTTGTTGAATGTATTTACGCGTCATTAGTTTTTAAATGGAACATTTGAGATAATTTTAAGATTAATAATTAACTAGATTACGACAATGTACCAAATTTTCACGAGTTTAAATATCGTTTTGCCCGATACTCAAAAGTCTGCTCCAGCGCAGAGTCCGTTCCCGTTGTCCTATAGTCAGCACCAGCGCTATCACTGCTTTTTCTCGTTCCTTGTCACAGATATATCAGTGACAGAACCATAACGGTGACTTTGTCAACGGTACAAAAATATCGCATATCCTTACCGATGCTGATACGCAGATAGCCGATGGCAACGAGCCGACGTCGTCTGTCAAATCTTGGTTCTTTTGTTTATGGCGATTCCTTTTCATCATTTTAATAAATAAAATAGTTGAATCATAAAATAAAATTGAGAATTATTATTTATCAATCTATGCATGGTTTTATATAACTAACTTTTAAGAACTGTTTATGTAATTTATTGGCGAATTATAACGTTTCTGTTGATTTAATTCCGTGAATAATATGGCGTATATTAAAATTTGTTACTTTTCAATGCAGTAAAGTAACAGTAAAAGTAAAAATTTTAGTTTTGTTGTTCAGCCTATATCGAATTTATGATATTTTATGTCCAATATAATAACTTTGATAACATTGTATCTTTTTTTTCTCATCTATTCTTAGATAAGTGTGATTCCACTGTGTTATTGCGACTATCCGAATCCGAAAATTATCTGATCCGAACCCTAACTATCCGATCCGGATCCGATCCGAACTTGAGCTATCCGATCCGAAAAAAAATTCACTATCCGCACACCTCTAGTTAAATACAAAATAAGTAATCTTACAATCTTGAAGTAATATCATGCCAATTTGTTAAGCATAGAGAGTCTATCCTACCAGTGAATATCTTCTTGATGGTGAGGGGTTGATCCCCCAGTGGTGAGTCTTTGCCTCCCTCCAGGCTGAACCCCAGGCCAGCTCCATCCTTGACCAAGGTCACTGTCAACGGAGGACCTCGAGCCACCTCCCCCACACTCTCGTCTACAACACAATAGGACCATGTAATCAATCATTATTGGTTCCATGATGTTACTTGATAGTCTATCCTCAAATCAAATATAATTTGTTCATTCCTTTGAGGTGAATTTGTTGCTAGAATCCTTCAACTTATATTCAATTTATGCTGTATAACAAACAAAAGACCTAAAATTTCCAAATAATTAATCAACTAGTTAAATAATTGTGATGTAGTTGTGTCTAATTAACTATTAAACAACTCGGCTGTATTCTATGTTGAATAAACTTTCCTACATATATTAGATCTACCAATCTGAATACCTTTAAGATTAGCATTGGAATTTTGAAAGCCAGTAGAGCAAATGAGCAGGGCTCTCAATGAGTAAAATCCTCTCTTAAGGCTCATCTACATTGAAAGAACTACACACACAACCCACTGACAAAAAACAATGCAATGGGGATATTGAAAACCAAAGACATTGTTTTGACTAGTAAATTAAATTTTAAGGTTCTTGATACAAAATGAGTTAATAAGAAAATCAAGTTGGGGTTTTCGATCAGTTATAGTAGCAGCGAACAAATTAAACAAATTTTAATATGCAACATAATCTTAAAAAAAATACAAGATGTAGTTCCTTCACAAAAACGTAATGGTGATAAGGATGTAAAGAATAGAATACATGAAGATGGTATAATTTGATTTGGGAAGAAAAAAAATAAAAACCACGACAAAATCCGTTGAACGTGAGGTGCATGAATGAATTTATTTATTCCAATAATAATACAGCCATCAATACTATGTAATTAATTAATTAATAACAAAATAAAAAGAAACAAAAATTTAACTAACCTATTTATTTGGCCGCACTGTAAGCGTTAAAAACGGTCTTAGGAATTAGCAGACATAAGTAATGCCTGTGCGCCTACTAAGTTACTGTTAGAATAATAAATTTTACCAGGAATTTTAAAGCTTATTTGAGTTACTGTATTTGAGGTAATAATACAGCAGATCCAGATCCTGCTGATGGTAATAAAGTTGTATCTGCGCTAGCCAACTTCTATATTTCTAAATGTTTACTTCATACATATATCTGTAGTCTATATGAAAGGACAAAGTATAGGTAAATACTCAGTGAATTTCCAAATCTATAATAACATATAACAGGTTTGATCAATATCTGTAATAAATGAGTTTTCCTATTCTCCATAAGATTGTCATGGGAAAGTGTATGAAGGTTTGCAGGTACGGTGAGGAACACTGAAAGTAGGTTATTTTTACAATAAACTATTTTTACTTTGACTATATACCAAGTTTTATCAACATTTGCCCATAAATAAAGGAGTTTGCCTATTCTCTGTATGATTAACCTGTTCCACCTAAGGCCGCACATTGTACGTCCGGGTATTTCACTAAAAAGTTGTTTAAGGACGTATCCTGTGCATCCGTGGAGTGGTTATGAGCAAACAATGTGCGTTGCCTGCTTATATTTTGACGTAGTTCTTTTTTCCGCCCATAGGAGTGCTAGTTCATTTCTCATCAGATAGATAGTATTGGCGTTCTCTTTTAAATAATTATATTTAGTGTCCAAAGTTCTGTGTTGACAGTAAATTATTTTCTTGTTCACACAATTTCTTCAGCGATTGTATTTATTGATAAGAATACAGTAATAATAATTATTTTTTAAAGATTTATCATTAACTAGCTAACCCGGCGAACTTCGTAACGCCTAACAGTAAATACGTGTTAACTTTAAGATTGGCCATGTTCTGAAGTCGAATAGCATTACGACTTCGTTGTGATCAAAATTAGATATTCTGGGTTGCGGCATAGTTATAACAATACTGAAACAATAAGACATATTAATAACATTACCACAAAACAAATAAATATGAGTGGATTGATTCACAATTTTTCTAATCCAACCTAAAACCAAACAAAACCTAATTGTAATATGGCTTTTATAGGAAAGATATACAACAGCTGATTATTATAACAAACGTAATATGTATAAACGTCGTAATTATTTTTTATTTGGCCGACATAATTATAAACACGTGAATTTTAATCAGACTAAAAAATATAAATATAAATTCATAATCCCCGAAAACCGTAAACTATTAATGTGGTGAATAAATCTGGTCAGTTTGTACAGTACACATTTACTCCATAGTTTTACATTAATGAATGATTCAGATGGCATTGGATAGTAAAACATATTGCTTATGGAAAGGAAAACAACAGCTGTAGCTTGAGAAATCAAATGTTTTTATTGTAGAACATTTGTAAACAAACTTAGTCCCCATTAGGTTAACATTAGAAATTTAAAACGCTATAAAATGGAAACTAATTGAATTTATGGAAACTGAATATGCCTAAAGCATGACCTGAGCATAGACAAATCCAAAAAATCAAAGATCATTAAAATCGGTCGAGCCGGTCTCGAGTTATAATGCGTGTAACTAACACGACTTTGTTTTATATATTTAGACTATTTATTATGCAGGTAGTGCCAAGTGAAATAAAGAAATCATTTGAAAACACAATAAATAATCTTGATGAAACCTACCTTCTTACCTACTTGATTCTAAGCCTACCGTTTGGAACTGGTGTAAAGTACAGTAATAATTTTTTTTATTGCTAAAAGTGATGGTATACGCTGTTAAAGGGTATAAGTAACAAAGTAAAGAAATCAAAACATATAATTCATGAAGTTATAGTTAAATCTGTCAAGCTAATAGTGACGCACAGTCGTAGTGAACAAGGATAGAGTTTAGTTCAGATCGGAGGGCCTCAGGCTTTGATCGGTCTGTCCGATAGGAATGGGTTAACATGGGAAAAGAGTATGCAGGTTAGCTGTCACGATAAACACATAAACTATAATTTTTGAGAATGAATGGCTGGATCCCAACCAAATGGAGCTAAATACAAAGTTTCATCTAAAAATATTGGTTTATAAGGGAAGTATTAATTTTAGACATTTTTTTACACATTAGTTTCATTAATTTCAGACATTTTTTCTTATAAGATAACATTAGCATTCGAGCCAAAATACAATGTAAATGAAATGAAATGAAATGAAAAATTCTTTATTTTAACAGGCAAAGTTAGGGCCACATGGCCCTTTCTTACACTTAACCTGCATTAAAACATAAAAATATGAACATAAAAATAAACTTATCATAGATTACAAACAAAATATACTTATTAAAACATAGAATATAAAAAATAAAAAATAAATAGATTGTTTTTATTACAAAACTTACACTCAAGCACATACACTCACATCAGCAACCGTCCCACCACAGAAGCCCTAGGACACGCCAGCCGAGACCATCCGATCAAAAAACAAAGTTTTTAGTGCCGCCACAAACTGTGATCGTTTTTCAATGGATCTTATATGTAGAGGTAGATTATTCCAAAGGCGACAGGCAGTGACAACAAAAGCCCTATCATAAGCTGTGGTCACATGATGAGGTATTCGTAATGTGATCGATGAAGAACGTGAATTTCGCGAACTACCTTGAGATACGAATTTAAAGTCATCTCTAAAATAATTTGGAACTCCTGTTTTTAATATTGAAAAAAGTAATGACAGAATTTTGATTGCTCTTTGATCTTTCAATTTCAAAATTTTTGCCTCAAGGTAGTACGGCGTGATATGCTCATAACGTCTAAGACAATAAACAAATCTCAAGCAATAATTTTGAGAACGCTGGAGCATACCCGCCTGTGTTACAGTCATGTCATCGATCAGTGAGTTGCAGTAAGTAAAGTGGGGAAGTACAAGTGTTTTGACCAAATGCAGTTTAGTGTGTAGTGGCAAAAAATTCTGTAATTTCTTGAGTGAGTGTATTGATGCGAAAGCCTTTCGGCGTATGTCAGTGACTGCTTCGTCCCAAGTGAGTGTTGTGTTAAGTATTACTCCAAGATCCTTTACTTCAAATGTTCAATGTACTGTGTTTAGATTTTTTATTATTTCGGTAGCTGTTGGAGATAGAGAAAAACTTGAAAGAACTAAGTTGTTTAGTTTTTCTGAGCCGATTATAATAGTAAAATATTAAATTTGAAATTTTTAAAAACCCCATGTGAAAACTCAAAAAAACCATTGGGGTACAAAACCTCCCAGAATACCTCTTCCGATCAACCGATATATCTGAATCACGAACTCGTCCGAGTAAATGTAGGAATACACGTCTCTACCAAATTTGGTCTCGATCGGACCATTTTTTTTTAAAGAGTTATGGTGTTAACACACATATTGTCATTGTAATTAGCAGACCTCGTAACTCCAAAACTGATAATTTTACAGGAACAACTTAACAATGTAAACTTGTTTAAACCTCTTTTAGTATTATAATAAAATAAATTATATTGCACTAGAAAATAATTTTTAAATTGAAAAAATATTAAAACTTAACTTAATAACTTAATATTTAACTTATTAAAACTATTAAATATTAAAATATTTTTTTTTGCTTTATTGTATAGTAAATATTGGAGTTACGAGTATTTACTTGAATGGTTGTTACTGGAATTAATTGAAGTTAAGAGGTTTGCTGATGACAATGACAATATAAATAAAATATGGCAATATTTGATCACATATAAAATTTTTAATGACTATTTTCTTGGTCTCTAGGCACCTCAAAACGAAAAAGTAACATGGTCCTGGGCTTAAGTCACCATGAGACCTAAGGTAATAGCTTCTTCCCAATGGGAAATTCGCTAGAAGAGTAGTTAAGTGTCACATTAAAAAATATTCTCTAAAATTAGACTACTAGTGAGTTTTAACAATTTAGATTTAAACATTTTGTCAGAAACGGTATTTCTCAACCCTAGAACTGGCAACTGGCGTTTCCCCTTTAACTGTAATATTCACTAAATTGTGTCTTCTTCTTAAAATATTAAGTATAAGAAAAGCATAAAACATGCCCTTCCCCTTATAACCACTAACCACAAAAGCAAAACAGGTGTCCACTGCAATCCCAATTAAGCCTACAAATGCCATCAACTTCCACTCAAGCCGGCCACCGTTAATTTAAGGTGGGCCCTCCTCTCCGCTATACTACAAATTTGTAAGCCAAATTGGGATTGCTCATGGTTGGGATTTCAACCCTAGCACTTCCGAATGTTTAGAACGTTACACTCGTCAGTGTAGCGCTTTACCAATTCATCCACCGTGCATAGGAGTAGAAAGCGCTTACTTGGCTATAAGACATACCCTAGTGGCAGTTTAGTGAACTGATGAGCTGGTACATATATCAGCTCCCTGAGGGCAACATTGTCATGAAGGTGCTGGTGTCTAACAAGTTCACTAAATTGATGAGAAATGCCTCCACCTGACTTTACTAGTTCTAGGGTTAATATGGAATAAAAAATAAATAAACCACAGATTTATTTAATTAATCATATCTTTGAAAAATAAATTTGTAGTAAGTATACAGGAAAAGAATTAAAAAGCTTAAAACCAAAACTATAACCTGTGTCTTCAAAATACCTTTATCGCTCACTGGGTCGTCAGGATGTTGTTCTGGGATGCGAGGTGGCCGGAGGTTGTTGCGCAGTCCGAGCACTAGAGGGTCCTCTACCGGAGCCGGGTCCGTGTGGCCATCAGGTCGCCACCGGGAGACCACCAGCACCACCTCTGGGCGTGGAGCCTAAAACACAACAGCATTCTTTGACACTTCCGGAATAAAACTATTGCCGTTATAAGCTTTAAATCTAACTAGTGGCACATCCAGGATTTGTCACTGCGAGGGGAGGGGGGTTATATGGAATTTTCATGTGTACTAACACATTTAAATTTGGGCTTCGAGCTAAGCAATATTAACTCAGACATACCTTTAACATAACCTCATAAATATATAAAATATTTTAAGTTTATTAGTTGTTGATTCTTCCTTTGTGTTTTTTTAAAAGCTACTACAGTTTATTACAACATTCATCATTTAATAGATTTCAATTAAATTTAAAACTGTGTACTTTTATTCAAAACTATAACAAAAACTTTTTGTATTTCAGTCATTAGGAATGTTCAATATACGTAATTTTATTTGTGATTGGATCAATTTACTTTAACAGATGAAAACGTAAAATACAAAAAAATACGTAAACACAACACACAAAGTATTTTTTAACTAAACTTACCAAGCACAATCCACCTCTTATATGTGGTGCGAGCAAAAAAATTGACTGTTTAAAAAAACCAAGTTTTAATGTTTATTTGTTGATTGTACAGTAGAACCTCAATTAACCGTCACCCTTTTAACCGTCAGTCTCTATTAACCGCCACCCCGCTAGCGCAAAAAGATTTATGTTTCCGTGTCAGCACCGAGCCGGATCGTCTGTTAAGGCTCTATGATGAGTAGTGACGACTGTACTGCACACCTGAAATGTGCGTGAATCATTGGCGGCAAGGGTAGTAACCCAGCTTGTTAATCCCTTACACTGTCTTCTGCAATCCACTGCTACTGTTTCATTTCATTTCAGTATGCTACAGTGAACTGAAGTTATTGCCAATTTCAAATGCGATGCCTACTAGTGTTTACGTGCTTTACGGTTTATTGTTGACAGTTTAGTTTTTATGTAATGTGTAATGCTCTTCTGTTATGGCTGAGAAACGGAAACGTGTAGTTTTGGGACTCGACAATTAACAATAAATTATTAAACGCTGGTGTTTCTTCTCAGAAAAATTAGAAATATGACTGCCTGAAAAGCTTGACGGGGAAAGAAACAAAAGAAAATGACGGATTATTTTGAAAACTAAATACAGGTAACGTTTTTGAGAGTAAAAGTACATGTTGATATTTCATTGTTTTCTTAATAAAATATTTTAATAAAGTGTTTTCACTTGAAATGGCGTAGTTTTGTTTTTTCTCATTTATAATAAATTCACATTAAGTCAATCATGAAAATTAATTAGGACTTACAATGGCGCCGTTATAACATGCAAGGCAGTGAATTGCAATGTTGCCATGCCAAACACTGTCTAGGTGCAAAGTTGTATCGGCGCTATTATTATTTCTGTTTACCGTCTATTCGGTTATCCGTCGTGATATCGGTCCCGAGGGTGACGGTTAATCGAGGTTCTACTGTATCATAAATATGCTTTGGCAAAAGTTTTTTAACTTTTTAGAGTAAACCTTTCGAGTTACTGGGTGATTAATTTAGAAAGTTGCTGTTTTTCATGCAAGGAGTGTAGGAAAACTGCTTACACTTTTGACCTGAAATTTTGGAAACCTGAATAAATAACAGATATTAAGAAAATAATTTTTGGAAAAATCTATAATTTTGGAGGTCTAGAAATGTACAAAAAACAGAATTATTGTTATTTTAAACAGGTCACTCAGGAAGCTTGCATGAAACAACCACATAGGCATAAAGAATAAGCAATACCAGCGCCAATCTAGCAGATTTCAGTTGTCCCTAACACCGCTCGCACCGCCTTACACAACAACCAAGTAATGCAATTAACAATACAGAAATCAATCAAACCAAATCATAATTATTTATTAGACATACAATAAATTACATTTGTTACAATATAATATTAGAAAACCTGAGTGTGGGGCCGAGTTCTACAAGCCGCATAAGGGCAAACGAAATAACAATTTAGAAACATCACAATGAATTGAATGAATCGAATTAGGAATTCAATGAAAAATGTTTGTTTACTACCCTGTGGGGAATAAATAGATGAACTGAAAACATTCCCTTTAGACATATAGACATGTCTAATGTCATAGTTCATCTAAACACCTGTTCTCATAACAAAACTATGACATCACTAACCAAATGACGTCACTGTTTCAAATTTTGGTCGCACAAATTGCCAACACCCCCCCAGAGCTAAGACGTATCCATGTAAAAATAATACTACCACTACAGTAGCTGAATAACTAGCCACTTGCCGCAGGCAACAACTGAAGTACAGTAGTCCATTTCAGAGGGGGTGGGTAAGACTTGATGGCATTCAACCGACCCGGGGAAATGACTCACACCTATCCAGGCACAGCCCTAGGGACTTTGCTGCCCTGGGTGGGATCGGCGACCGTCCCCCCCCCTACATCCCGTGTTTACTCCTAGACTCCAACCCTTCCTTGAGCGATTGCCGAAATACAGTGTCTCCATTGCGATGCGATCTCACCAAAGTATTTCCTTAAACTTGTATATAATAACGTACTAGAGCTACTAGAGGTCCCAAGTGTAAATTGCATATTTTAAAATTATTTCCATTTCAGTTCATTTACATTTTTTTCAATTTGTAAAATTGTTTAAAATTGTGTATGGGCTTGCACAAGTGATGTATTTACCAAATTAATCTGTTTTGTATATCACAGCAATGCGTGACAGGTAGCGCTACTATATAATATAATACAAAATTTACCACAGATAAGATCAATTACAGGATTAAAACTTCACCTTTAGGAGAAAATTAAAATCACTAGACAAAATGATTCTTCTTTCTTTCTCTTCTGTACTTACAAGATTTACTACCTATTTCTTATTGCATTTTCCTGATAAATAATAAGTTATTAGTAAATTATTGATAACTAACACCATAGTAAACTAGAAAAACTTGGTAAAACTATTATTTTACTATAATAATAAATATATTATTAATAAATAATAATTATGACACATATTCATTATCATTAATAATGATAAGTGAATAATCATATAGACTAAGAACAACCCCTAGTACACAATCAATCTCAATCAATCAATCTTTACATTACAAATGTAAAGATTTTCCATACAGTCTTTAAAAAGGGAACAAATATTTGCATATACTGTAAATTGCATAAGTTCTGTAATCTGCAGCTTCCACAATCCCCAAGTTTAGGAATGCGAGTTTGAGAGGCTTCACCACGAGGACGAAAATGGCTCATCTACTTAGAGCAAGGTCATACAGTGTGGTTGTGCACTGGTGTTGGTGATTACTTTAACAAATCATTAAGTATGATGTCATTGTTATATTTTTATTTGGAAATGAAAGTGAAACAAAATTAATTTAAAAATTTTAGAATATCATACCACATAAGCTATATTTTTAATCTCATATATTGATATTTGGATAATTGGACGTTTAATCAAAAGTCCCAGCTAAGCAAAATTGCAATAATATTTGTTATCAGTAAACAGCAATTCATCATAACCTGATACTGTAACACCAATCAAAACAACAGCTGGTTCTCTAATAGATAAGAGGCAGATGTGATGGACAGATCCATAACTCAAATAATCCTTAGCAAACTGTGAAATAAGTTTTTGGTTACAAATATTTACACATTTAAAATGTACTCCATTTTATAATATAAATCATACAATGTGATAATTACTCCCAATGTTTTGTATTGCAAAAGAATTCTAAGTTTACACAATACAGTTTTATGACTTTTTAAAGACCAAAATGTTTTTAACAAACCATTTTTGAGTTTAAATTTAAAAAATTCAATTTAAATTTAAAATTAAAAATTAAAATTTAAAACTCAATTTAAAAAATTGAGAGTCATTTTGTATTTTATTTTGAAACAATAATTTTTTAAAGTAAATACTCCCGTCACAGCAGACTTACGAAATTAGCAAATTTCCAAATCAATAATAATATATAACATGTTTGATCAATATACGTAATACAGGGAACCCCGATTTAAAAAAACAAATTTTAAGGGACTATGAAATACATCCGTTATACAGGGGTATTCTTAAAAACAAGGTTCGTTAAATAGAGGTTAATTCCTGCCGAAATTCGTGATATAGGGGTTAGTTATAATCTCCAAATAAAGAATATTGAACGTGTCTAACCTCTATTTAAAGTAGACTTTCAGGCACATGTTATGTTCTTAAATGTGTTGGTTTGTTAACAATATTTGTAAGCCACAGCATGATAGCAGTTTCAAAGTTCTGTAATTCACGGTGTTTAGCCTTTTTACACAGACCAGAAAGTCCACCTTCGTCTTCATATTTATTTTTATTCTTAACGATTGTTGCAAGAGTAGTTCATGTAATGTTTAATTCCTTTGCAATGCCCACTTTCTTCTTATGTGGCTTTTCTTCTAGGGTTTTTAGTACTTTACATTTGAATTTGACACTGAGAGCCTTTCTATTACTTTTTTACGCCATTATGCACCAACACGAAAAAACCCTAATACAAAACCCTACTAACAAACACAATAAATATTCGTTATATAGAGGGTTTTATCCGTCTTTTGTTTGCTACATACGCGTACATTGTTTGAAATTCATTATTGGTGATGGTGGATTTATGTTATTTAGATTTTTATTGCGGACATTTTCCATCACAATTTTATGTAAAACAAAATTTTTTTTTGTTTTACATAAAATCATGAAGTAAAAATCTAAATAACATAGGGGTAAATTTTTTATTGAGTTTGATGTTTTCAAGGGGATTTAAAAATAATATATTATACCAGGTTCATTATAAAGAGGTTCCACTTTATATGAGAGACTTAGTCTATTCTTCATAAGATTAACATGGGAAAAGTATGCAGGTTCGATGCTGCGAGGAACACTGAAAGTAGGCATTTTTACCATAAACCATTTTCATTTTGACCAACTAAACCAAGATTCATCAGCAGCTGTTCATAAATAAAGGAGTTTGCCTATTCTCTTTATGATTAACATAGGGAAAGAGCATGCAGGTAACCTGCCATGATAAAACAAATTATGATTTTTAAGAATAAGTGGATGGATCCCAACCAAATGAAGCTAAATACGAAGTTTCATCCAACAATATTGGTTAGCAAGGGAAATATTAATTTTTCTTTATCCTCCATAAGATTAACACCAAAATAAAGCAAATTATACTAGTTTAAAATTCATGTGTTCTTTTTGCACCACCCAGTATGAGGTTGTAGCCCGATTCACTCGTATCCTTCCTGTATTCTTACCTTTATCACTTCAAATTTTTGTATTTGGGGTTCTGGAATCCCTGAATTTTATAATACTACTAGCTTAACCCAGCGGACGTTGTCTCGCTTTTAATTTTTCATTAATATACCAAAATAAAGTAAAAAAAAACATTTGTAGAAAAAAATTATGCATTCAACGTCACGTCGAGCATTCTGCAGGTGTTTTTGTAGCTCTTGACGTCGAAGCTCGTCCATGCAGGTCTCCTAGTCGTGCTTCTCGCTCTGCAGGTGTTTCTGTAGCTCTTGACGTCGAAGCTCGTCCACGCAGGTCTTCGAGTCGTGCTTCTCGCTCTGCAGGTGTTTCTGTAGCTCTTGACGTTGAAGCTCGTCCACGCAGGTCTCCGAGTCGTGCTTTTCGCTATGCCGGTGTTTCTGTAGCTCTTGACGTCGAAGCTCGTCCACGCAGGTCATCAAGCCATGCTTTTCGCTCTGCAGGGGTTTCGGCATCTATTGATGTCGAAGTATTCACTGGTCTTCAAGTTGATCATCTCGTTCTGCAAGTGTTTCCACACATCTTGAGATCGAAGCTTTTTCTCGCTGATCTTCAAGTCGTGCTTCCCGCTCTGTAGGGGTCTCGTCAGCTCTTGAAGATGATGCCCTTATTCGGACAGCTTCCAAGCGTGCTTCTGTTTCTTCAGATGTTTCAGCAGCTCTAAGTGCTGAAATACATCGAGCGTTTTTGGTTCTTCTACCAATATTGGATTTTTTAGGAGGCATGTCATAAAAAATATTCTGCAAAATAAATTATTTATTTTTACGTTTCCCTAAATCTTTCAATTACCGAGGCAATAAGGTTAAAATCAATAATAAGAAATACAGATCACCTGACCAAGTAAAAGTGCCTACAGTTAAAATGTACAGTTAAACTGTTTAGTCACTCGCATAACCTTAAAACAAAAATGTAAACAAAAACAAATTATTTTACTACTCATTAATTTGTCGCTCCAATCATAGCTTTGCTAGCTGGGGCTCTCCCAGGCCCCCGTGTTTGTTGTCGGCAGTCCTTAGTATTTAGAATAGAGTTAGTGGCAGTGTAGGGAAAGTGCGTGCAAAAGTCCATACCATTTTAAACGAAAATAACGTAACACAGTATCAAAATGTGCAATTTCTTATTAAATTATGACTTCTTGTCACAGTTAAAAATGTAAACTGTTTAGTCACTCGCATTATCAAAAAAAAACAAATGTAAAAAAAATAAAAAAAATAAACAAATGCAAGTGCTTCAATCTGTCGTGTATATCTTCAACTAACAGATATAGTATAGCAATCAGCTGTTGAAAAGAAAATATTTATAATGTAAACAAAGTTCTGGTTCCATAGTCTATGGGATCCTTTTTAAAAAGGGCTGTTTTTAGGATTTTCCCGGCAATTATTCGATTTTTTTCTCGCCGTAAGAACCATCCTTGGACTTCAACGAACAACTTAAAAAAAGAATTGGCCAAATTGGTCCAGGGGTTGTTGAGTTATGCGCTTACCAACACATTTTGCGATTCATTTTTATTATAGATTGATAACCATTATTCATCAAACTTAAAAGTTAAAGTATAGTACGAAACATCATAATTGGGAAATTTGTTATAGATGAGAATAAAACTAAACACAGAATAAGCTATAATTATTGGGCTATGATTATTAATTAATTAATTGAGCTATAATTAAACAATTAAGTCATTTATAACAATCAGGTATTTATCATCTGATTTATAGATGGTTTTTCACCTTCAATATGGTCAAAGATTCTCGATGAGAGACTCCCTTCATGCTCCTGCCATTGATGGAGAGGATGCGATCACCTTTCTGTATTCTGCCGTCGCGATCAGCTGGGCTGCCGGCCAGCACCTTGTGGACCTGCCAGGAGAGAAAAATAACAATAAACACTCAATTATGTTTTTAGTCTCAATTTTAAAGGTTCTTTTAAGCACATGACAAACACATTTTACACAGAATCAACCTTTACATTAGGTAAAGTTTTTGTAATACAAGTTAATATTTGAACGGTATTTACTTGAATTTTGTAATACAATTTTAAAACTGTCAGTTTGAAAATCAAAATGAAAAGTAGTGAAAATAAGGTAAGCCCTCCAACAACTGTACCACACATCTGCAATCCAAATTGGGATTACTCAAGAACGGGATTTGGACCTAAGTACTTCCTAATGGCTTCCAACGATTTATTAGTCAGGGAACACTTTCACTACCAATCTACAAGTACACACATTAAGGCCCCAGGTACGATACGAGCGGCACCACTCTGACTTCGGGTCTCGTTTAGTTGCATGTAAATTAGTTGCAACTGGTTACGATACGGATGATACGTCATGATACAAGTCCCAACTGATTTTTGGGTACTCGCTGCTCAGATTTAGTTCACATTATCTTACCGTAAAGTAATGACAAAACTATTCTTCTGGCTTCACTTGATCTTGTGATCCAACCCTGTTCTTCTCAATCTTCCGTCTCAATCGGCTTAAGATATAGTTAAACTTAGGAATGGACATCATCGTGTATTTGAAGAACCTTTCACTGGCTTTCCTAAGCTGGCGCATCAGATGGTGGTACTCCCCAAACACTTCTCTCCTCTGGTTGATGGAATGCACCCCCAACACCTCTAATGTTTCTGACTTCTTAAGAACTAACCTATTTTTCATTAGATTATTTTAGGATAACAACAACAGTTCCAATACGTCTTTCGGGTCTGCCATTTTTGCCTTAATTGACTCCTACAATGGAGGAAATCCGATGAGCGTTACAAAAGTGTCCCTTGTATCGTTGCCACCACCGCCGCTTACGTGTTGGTTAGGTTGCCGCTCGCCGCTCAAAATCGTATTCGGGACCTAAAAGAGCAAGTACTTAATTGGTGTGTAAAGCTTCTCTAGCAGATAATAGCGAAATCCTATTTCATCCTATAGTGATAGTTCCACTATCAGCTCATAGATGGCAACATGGCTGACAAGAATACAAACTAACAAGTTAAGTAAATCGTCAACAAATGACCCTTGACTTTTCGGGCTGAACTGAATAACAGTACTCATATATCGGTCCATAGCAATGAAGAATTGAAATTTTCATCTGTTACTACTTCATTTATGAACAGAATATATATTTATCAAGCAAATATAAAGAATATATTTATTTGTGAAGCAATTAGTTATAACACTATTTACAAATGGTTTTATAACAAGCCTGAGAAAATTTCAAAATGGAAAATATTTGGGACATAAAATCATTACTTATGCACATGTTTCAAAGTATATCAGAGGAAGGTCAGCACAATTAAGTGGCTGATATCATAAACAGCAATAAATCTAACTCTACTGGCGCACAGATTTGATGAGAATGTCAGGGCCGCCTGTCATTAGAAAGGTGAGAAGTCTACGATGCATCACATGCATCAAGCTAATTGCATGAGGTATTTCAAGTAACTCTCAAAACATATTGAGAGAGAAAATGTGGAGGAATTGAAATGGTACTTTAACTCTTTGAAAATTACTAAAAATGTTCAAAGAAAATAATATATTCACTTCCCTTTGGGGAATAGCTTTGGAAAAACATGGATACGTCTAAAGGGAATGTTTTCAGTTCCTCTAAACAGCTGTCCTTATAACCAAATGACACTACTAACTTTATGTCGTCACCGTTTAAACATGGATACGTCTAAAGGGAATGTTTTCAGTTCCTCTAAACAGCTGTCCTTATAACCAAATGACACCACTAACTTTATGTCGTCACCGGATTGCCAATTGTGACTTAACTCTCCAGAGCTAAGACATATCCATGTCAAAATAACCTACTTGTGTAGTACAGCTAGGCTCTTTAAGACTCAAGGAAAAGTGAATTATACAGTACCAGTGTCATTATAGCATTATACCGTCATTATAGCAGAACTTTGTATTCAGGGAACAAATTTCAGGGGTTCTCCCACCCCCAAGATTCCCTCATCTTTCATTTTCATTTCTTTGAAAATTAAATTTTTGAAGATTTTTTGAAAATTAAAATAATTTGTGACACTGCACATAAGGTGTCAAAGAAGTTTATTTAGTCATATATATATTGGATACAGAACAATTATTATAGTAAATTGATTGAGTAAAAATTTCTGGAACATTGGAGGATACTCCCAGTGCTATACAAGTATCATAGTGATTACAGTACAGTATTATGCATACGATAATGTTAATGTTTGGTGATATTGAGGTAGGAAATTTAAAATTAATAATTATGAAATAAATAAGTACATATTGTGGTTAATCTCATTCATGAGATTTCAATTAACACAAGAGAAATAACTCCATTGCAAAAAAGTTATTGAATAATTTATTCTTATGTTTTGTAGTGAACACCAAAACTCAAAATTACAGTATCTTAAAAGAAATTTTTTCTTTAGTTTAAAAAGTAAAGGTTTTAAAATCAAAACAAATCGAAATCTATGTACAGTATTTACCGTATACGGTACATAGTTTTCAAGGTATTTTAATTAAAAAACATCCCCATAGCCCACAATACGTCTGTGCGCGTAGTAGGCTTATTAATGACAATACTTTATGGTATTGTGTGACCTTGAAGATTGTGTTGCTGTCATTATCAATAACGTATTACCCATAAAAGTATGTGTAGGTTGGGGAACTAACACTTCCAAGGTTAGTTTCATCAATATGTAAAGATCTAATAAAAATATTCATATTATATAATCATGAATATTTTTACTATGTTAGTCGGTCAGGTGGACAGTAGGCCTACAATAATTTCAATAGGTTCCAAATTAGACTGAACGTAAAACAATTGAGAAAATTAAAGTAAGTTAAAATAAATAATATCATTTAGTTTTTCTTAACCCTAGATAGGTATTGTATACGTAAATTTTACATTTAGCCACAGGTTTTTTTACATAATTTGGTTGCGCATAATAGTTTTACTCCTTTACAGCCAGCAGTGCTTTTGTTGCTACTCGTCCATTTTGACTACAGTAGTTTTATGGCCGCGTTTAGCAAATTTCTGAGTTTAAAATATGTCAAACTTACGTACGATACCTATTTAGGATAAAATTACTTAATATGGTCAACGGTTTTTGTTAATTTTTTCTTATTTATCTAAAGATAAATCATCAAATTGTTATTTTTCCATTTCAACCAGAGTAAAATTTATGTATCGATACTTATAGCTTATGCCTGATAAGCAATACCTAACAAGAGTTAAGTTCAAAATAAAATATGGATATTAGGTTAAAACAGTTTTTTTTAACATAGACCCTTTAAAATGAAATCCATTATGAATATTACATTCTGATTTTATTCAAAGCATGAATGAAATCTTACTCAATATCCACTCATAGCCACAAATAAGTTAAATAAATAGGTATTGAGAATTTCTCCTTGATTATCACTCAATTAACGACTGGGTATCTCAGAGGTCATTGTGCTCACCTCTTAATTTGAGGGTTGCCAGTTCGATTCCAGATCTAATCGTCATTTGTAATTGGGCTATTAAAAAATAACTTATCAAACAACCAGTTCAGGTTAGGCAATAAAAAAACCACGAGTTAAATCATTCCCATCAAACTGTTAAAAAATGCTCCTGGTGTTATTAAATACAGAATAAGAAATAGAATGAAAACTAAACTAAAATACATAAACTAAAAAGTATGTACATAAATAGTACATTGAATTTAAGGAGAGGAACATAGTTTCGTATTCCGTAAACTCATACGATTGATTACTGAAAAGGAAAATAGTATGGGGAACCTTGGCTTACGATGTCTCTCTATTTCACAATGTGTAAAAGAGAAATAAAATGGAAACAAGTAGAAAACAAAAACCAAAACAGCAATGTCCAAGCATAAACCGAGTCTGCATTATCGCGTGATCAAAGGAGGACAGCTGAGAGGGCAATGCATCACCCTATCAGACCTTTCCTGCACAAAAGGTTTACCATGTTTTTTTCTGTTCCTTTTTGAAGTGACCCGAAAATGATGATATTGCAGACGATTTACAGATCTGAAAACTACTGTTTTCCAGACAGTATGATGAAAAATATTTTAAGGAAACAAATTTATATCACCCAAAAAGTCAATCAGGAACATTATTCCCATTTAAGTCTATGCAAAGCTCAACTACAATGGCCAAAAAAGTCAGACAGATTAACCATTCATTTTTGACAAGTGAAAATGGATTTGGAAAGAATATTAAGAATACACAAATTTAAAGTTACCTACTTAAAAAGTATTTTAAGTATTATATTTAAAAGTAAAATACTTAATTTAAATTTAATTGACCTATTTTAATATGCAGGCATCACAGAAGTAAACGTTTAAAATTTTAAGGATGTTAACATGTAATTGCTTATTCATGAGAAATGTGATATTATTGGTATAACACCAGTAGGTATATCCTTACTTTTATTATCTTATAGATTTAAACTTTATTTAACCATTAATTATAGCAAAAATAAAATTGTCACATCATATATCTGACGGATATATAGGTAAGAAAAAGAACCATATGAGTTCTGTTATTAAAAGTGAAGTGTCTTAGAAGGCAATGTTATGAGTGCAAACACTGACACAACAATGAGAGATTGGCCTTGAGCTATAAACCTGTAGTTAATGGGATGAACAGATGGCAAGCCATTCTCTCCACACAGCAATACAACCTGTTATATTTACATATTCTAAACATGTCAGGAAAACAAAGAGAAAATTAAGTATACGAAAATGGAAAAAAACTATAGCAGAAAATATTAAAATATAGAAAATGGAAGTTCATCAGTTAAAATAATATGCCCTTATTTAAGAAAAATTAATTATGGATCACTTATGCTGGTCCGTAAGTTTGCATTCAATTTTAAGAGGGAATTTTTAAATTATAGATTTGTGATGTGTGCTTTGATTTACAAAGAAATATTTCAATTTTCTACAAGAATTGATGACAAAGCTTTGTTGATTTTGTTTTATTATTATTATTAGATAAATCTGTAATTGGAACAGATTACTGGAGGAAGTATACTAAAAGAAAGCATTTTTGAACCATTCCATCAGTTGTGGATGAAAAGGGGAACTTATCCGCTACTGCTTGTTCACTATTAAAAACCACATTTTATTTAACTATAGTATATAGGACTGTTAGAACTTGATATGAACACCAGCACTAGACATCCGTTTTCTTTTTCGGTTCCATGCCATTTATTTCACCTGTATCTTCTGGAATATCAACCAAAAACTTGTTTTCTTCAGAAATACTTTTTTCTATTTTACTATAACTTTTCTATTTTACATTAACACTATTGTACTTCATTTCAATAGAACAATTTCCATAGATAGTGGAAAAGTCTTGCCTCCACTCACAGGCAATACCTTACAATGAAACTTTCCCATGTACAGAGAGGAAGTTGGAAGTCTTGCCTCCACTCACAAGCAATACCTTACAATGAATCTTTCCCATGTACAGAGAGGAAGTTGGAAGTCTTGCCTCCACTCACAAGCAATACCTTACAATGAATCTTTCCCATGTACAGAGAGGAAGTTGGAAGTCTTGCCTCCACTCACAAGCAATACCTTACAATGAATCTTTCCCATGTACAGAGAGGAAGTTGGAAGTCTTGCCTCCACTCACAAGCAATACCTTACAATGAATCTTTCCCATGTACAGAGAGGAAGTTGGAAGTCTTGCCTCCACTCACAAGCAATACCTTACAATGAATCTTTCCCATGTACAGAGAGGAAGTTGGAAGTCTTGCCTCCACTCACAAGCAATACCTTACAATGAATCTTTCCCATGTACAGAGAGGAAGTTGGAAGTCTTGCCTCCACTCACAAGCAATACCTTGCAATGAGCCTTTTCCATATATAGAGGGGAGGTCGTAAATCTTGCCACCACACACAGGCTTGCAAAAAACGACCCTACAGAGAGGAAGTTGGAAGTCTTGCCTCCACTCACAGGCAGTACCTTATAATGAGCATTTTCTATATACAGAGGGGAAGTCGGAAGTCTTGCCTCCACTCACAGGCATTACCTTACAATGAACCTTTTCCATATATAGAGGGGAGGTTGTAAATCTTGCCACCACACACAGGCTTGCAAAAAACGACCCTAAAGCATGTAAATCATCTTAGAACAGTGCTAATTCATTTTCAACAACAAGCACCACATTGTAGTATAGTCAAGTTGTTTAACCTGTTGATGAGTACTCCTTTATGAGTACGTTGTCATGTGACCTGGCTAATATCAGGGCTACGCAAAGTGGGTGTATTGCCATAAAAATTACCCCGGGAGTAGTAAAAAATCAAGGATTTCTTTAATTATATTTATTTTATTACTACGATAAATAGATAAATAACCCCGTCGCAGTAGATCTGCGTACTCAGCGAATTTCCAAATCAATAATATAATAATAATAATAAAATATGACATGTTTTATAAAAATCTGTTCATAAACATGAGATTTATTTGCCTATTCTCCAGAAGATTAACATGGGAAAGAGTGTGCAGGTTAGCAGCTGTGAGGAACACTGAAAGTAGTCATTTATACCATAAATAATTTTTATTTTAACCAATTATACCATCAACATCTGTCCATAAATAAAGGAGTTTGCCTATTCCCTATATGATTAATATGGGAAAAGAGTATGCAGGTTTGCTGCCATGATAAACACATAAACTATGATTTTTAAGCATAAAAGGATTGATCTTAACCACATGAAGCTAAATATCACGTTTCATAAAAAAATATTAATTAATATGGGAAATATTAATTTTTCCCTATCCTCCATAAGATTAACATTGGAGCCCCACAATACAATGTACTGTGTTTAGATTTTTTAATATCTCGGTAACCGTTGGAGATAAAGAAAAACTTTAAGGAACTTAATTGTGAAGTTTTTTAAGCTGATTCCAATGGTGAAATATATAATTAGAAATATTTAAAAAAATCCATCTTGGGGTACAAAATCCCCCAAACTACGCGTTTCCATTGACCGATATGTCTGGTTTACGAACTCGTCCGAGCATTTGTAGAAATACACGTCCCTACCAAATTTGGTCTCGATCGGACCATTTTAACGAGAGTTATCGTGTTCACAGACACACACACACACACACACACATATATATATATATATATATATATATATAAATTTGAACGACTATTGTTTTTGGTCTCTGGGCACCTAAAGAATAAAAAATAACATGGTCCCGGGCTTAACTCTTGCCATGACACCTACAGTAATAGCTACTTCCCTATGGGAAATTCGTTAATAACAAACTGAGACTACCTATGAGTTAACTTCTAAAAACCAGTTTGAAAAAAAAACAAAAATCACATCTATCTTTCCATCTTGTTTTGAGTTACAGGATGGCGCCCTTTAATCTGGCTGCACATCATACTTTAACAAATTCATGTGACAGATATTATAATATCTAATGAATATTATAATGGTTAGTTTTTAAAAACTCACAGTGATTTCCTTGGCCTCGTAATCAGCCCCGCCAGCTAACGTAATGCCGACACTGCCCCCCGCCGTGTCTCTGTGCAGGATCACAACCACTACCTCATGGCTGCAACCCCCTGTTTCCTCCAGTGTCTGATTGGCATCCTCTATCAACTGCTGAAGCTCCTGTAACATTATGTGTGTGTCATATACAGAGTTTTATGTCCTGGCACACCTGGATATAACTTAAACAGCTGGATATATCAATTTTAGACCTTGGCCTAAACTTATATATCACTTTGTTACAGTGTTAAAAATTTTGCCCCCATTGCAAAGGGGCAACTAAATATTTTCAAATGTAAAACCCTATCTTGTGACTCCTCATATTCTGGGAAATAAATATCCCGCTCACAGCAGAGATATGAGATATGAGATATAAAGAGTATGCAGGTTTGCTGCTTTGAGAAACACTGAAAGTATGTATTTTTACCATAAACTATTTTTATTTTGACTATATACCAAGTTTTATCATTATCTGGACATAAAGGAGTTTGCCTATTCTCTATATGATTAACATGGGAAAAGAGTATGCAGGTTAGCTGCCATCATAAACACATAAACTATGATTTTTAAGCATAAATGGATGAACCTCAACCACATGAAGCTAAATATCAAGTTTAATCCAAAAATATAGATTAATAAGTGAGATAATAATTTTTCTTTATCCTTCATAAGACTAACATTAGAGCCCCAAAATAGAACATAGGCCTACTATGTTTCGATATTTTAATATCTCATTAACCATTGAAGTTAGAGCAAAACTTTAAGGAACTAAATTGTGTAGTTTTTTTAAGCTGATTCTAATGGTGAAAGATAAAATAATTGTTTTTAATTACAAGGGAAAACGCAAAAAAACATTTTTGGGGTACAAAATCCCCTCAAACTACCCGTTCCGATTGACCGACATGTCTAGATTACGAAATCGTCAGATCAAATGTAGGAATACACGTTTCCACAAAATTTGGTCTAGATCGAACCATTTTTACGAGAGTTATCGTGTTCACATACACATATTATATATGTATACAAAATTTTAACAACTATTGTTTTGGCCTCTGGGCACCTAAACACAAAAAAATAACATGGTTCCGGGCTTAAATCTTGCCATGAGCAGGGGCGTGCCTACGGGGGGGGACGAGCGGGACCGGACCCCCCCCAGGGCTAAAAATATTTTAATATTAAATTCACAAAATAAAAAATAAATATTTAGTATGATATTCAAATAAATTCAATGACACAAACATAAAAGTTTTATTGAACTTAGTTCAAAGACGACAAAGCATTTGAAAAAGATGTCTGGAATCGAATTATTGCAGTCGTGCAACAGGAATATGTTTCCGGCTGTCTTCAGGCTTTTACAAATTCTGGCAACATTGCCGGTTACTTCGTGCACTGCAGAACGAAGTTTTTCCACACTTCGCTACTTAAAGGACTATTTAAGAAACTCTAGTAAAGAAACAAGACTTAATGGCCTAGCTTTGCTGTATATCCACAAGGACGTTAGTGTAAGTTGTGAGGAAGTGCTTAACGAACTGTCGAAAAAACCTAGAAGACTAAACATTAAGCTGTAAACTACGATTTTTTACATCATGATAATGATACTAATGTACTGGTGTTGATTCTTAAGTTGAAAATACAAAACATATTTGTTTATTATTCTAAAAAAAAAATAAAAATTTTGTTTTATTTTGCCTTATTATTCTAAAAACGATTTCATGATAAACAACAAAAATTAAACACAGTAAATTAAAAGTAATTCCGGTACTCACAATTAAAGAATGTTACGGCTAGCACTTTTAGATTGGGAAAATCAGCAATATTGAACACGTATTTTTCCAAATTTTTTCCAAATCCCCGGAAAGGCCCGACCCCCCCCCAGGGCAAAATCCTGGGCACGCCACTGGCCATGAGACCTACGATAATAGCTTCTTCCCTATGGGAAAATCGCCAAGAAATAAAATGGTTCAAATTAGAGGCTAATTAGAGGGGGTCTGCATTGCCCCTGACAAAAATTACAACCATTTCAATAGAAATAATCTTTAAAAATTCTCATATTTTCAAACATTATGAAAATAATGGCAAGGCTCATTTGACAGAACAAGGATTACAATAGACAATAATAAACTAATTCTAAAAAATTTTACCTGTTTTAATATAGCTCATACCGTTTATCTTCCGCTGTTTGACAGCGTGCTAACCGAGTGTAAAAAGCTGAGACAGAGTTCAAAAAAGATTCCATAGGAGTGGTGTGAGACAAGTGCAAAATTCTCTAAATTAAGTTATCGACGTCAGTTGGATTTGTTTGGTACACCAGGTATTTCAAGTAGCTCCAAAAGAAGTAACCAAGAAGATTTAGGTCAGTGGACCTTGCTGGCCATTGGATTGGTTCGGTTCGGAAAGTGCTCATTGAATAGGTCCGCTACTTCTCTGTATGATCTCATACGGTCCCCATACCCTCTCATCATTAACACAGTAATCAGAACCTTCCATTGGAAAAATAACTAACTATTCACCAGAAACTTTAAGTGTTAATGACTATCTAATCCATGAACTGGTAAATAACAGATGAGAGGGGAGGACACAGGAGAAAGTCCAACGTAAATTGTTGAAACTGCTAATAAGAACCCGGGAAATCCTGAAGCATGTTGACTTATGTAACTAATAACAGGACAAGGACATAAATAGGTTTATCATTATAATCTTTGTTCTGTCAAATGATCCTTGTCATTATTTGGATGTTTGAAAAGATGAGAATTTTTAAAGATTACTTCTATTGAAATGGCTGCAATTTTAGTTAGGGGCAGCGTATAAACCTGCAGTTTGCAGATTTATTTTTTTATTTCCTTGAAAATGACGGGTCAAAAGATAGGGGTTTACATTTGAAAATATTTATTTGCTCCCTTTACATAATGTAGAGAACTTCAAAATATCATGCAATCCGTTTCATCGTCATAAAGAGGGGCAAAATATTTAACAACCTAAAGAGTAAGAAAAGTGATATATAGGTTAAGGTCTCAAATTGATATCTCAGGCTGTTTCAATTGTATCTGGCTGTGCCAGGACATAAAACTCACACTGTATAAGTGTGTGGCTGTGTCTAACAACTGTCATACAGTTTGTTTATATTTTAAAATCATATTATCGCATCACAAGTGTGTAATAATGCTGCCATTGTCAACCTCTCTCAGAAACTCCAACACATCCACAAAAATGAGTTTCAGAGATAAGAAAGTTATATAAATAACTAGTTGACCCAGCAAACTTTGTAACACCCTACGTATATGTTAATATGTGTTAACTTTAAGATTGGCCATGTTCTGAAATCGAACAGCATTACGGCTTTGTGAAAGATTACACATTCTGGGTCGCGGCATAGTTAATAACAATACTGAACCGACAAGACATATTAATAACATTCTCACAAAACAAATAAATGTGAGTGGATTGATTCACAATTTTCTAATCCAACCTAAACCCAAACAAAACCTAACTGTAATATGGCTTTTATTATAATACAGCTTATTATTATAACAAACGTAATATGTATAAATATTGTAATTATTTTTCATTCGGCCAACCTGTGACTTTTAATCAGACAGAAAATAGAAATACATAATCCTGAAAAACCGTGCACTATTAACATGGTGAATAAAGCTGTTCATTTTGTACAGCACATATTTACTTAATAGTTTTAAATTAATGAATGATTCAGATGGCATTGGATAGTAAAGCATATTGCTAATGGAAAGTAAACCAAAGAGCTGTAGCTAATCAAATGTTTTGAATGTAGAGAATTTGTAAATAATCTTACTCACCATAAGGTTAACATTAGTCATTTAAAACTCCGTAAAATGGAAACCTAAGGAGTTTTCAAAAATGTTTTTTGCTAAAACCTTCCCGGACACATATAGAGCAACTTCCAAAAATTTCATGGCAGTCGGATGAGTAGTTTGGCAACGCATAAAGGACATACATTCATTTTTGTTTATAGAGAATAGCATGATGATATTTCAAAAATAATTTTTAACAAAACCTTAGTGATCATTGATTTTTTATATTTATTTATTTTATTTATCAAAGTACAATAGAATCTCCAATATTCAACCATGACAGGTATGGCCCACATTTGGAACGGCCAAAAAGTCGGAGATCTGGAAGAGCAAAAAAATGCTCTCCTAGTTAGAAAAACATATAATATAATAATATAACTTTCTTGAATCTCTAACACTGTAATTAATTGAAATATGAAGATACCTGTATACTGTATACAATAACTAACTTAAAAATAACAACATTTATAGGCTTTCACGTTTCAACAGGCTCAGCAACAACAGGAGCATAGGATTAACAGAGAAGATTGGGCACTAGGTCGGATATCGGGAGGAGCCAGTTAGTGTGAGGTCAGATGAGCGAGGTTCTACTGTAATTATATTTTAGAGTATTCTATTTATTTAACAAGAAATGCTGAGTGACACATAAAAAGTAAGTGAAAATCTGTTGATATTTGACTTGAGTTACCTGCTGGGAGATGAGACTGGTGGATGATGCCAGGGACGTGATGCTTCCAAACTGCTGCTCCTTCTGGAGGTTGGTAATGGAGCCGTAGTGGGTTGGCGTAGGTGCGCAGCTGTCCTCACTTGTCGTGGAGTCTAGTGATGACACTCTAGCATGACTTGGGATTAACTGACCATTTCCATTCAACATCCCAGTTTTTGGTTTGCCACTTAACACCATTTCTGCCTTCTCAAATGCCTTTCTTATGTCGTTAACACTGACAGATCTTCTGCTGCTGTTGGCACTCCTCGAGGATGTGGTTGGAATCCTCCCAGTGCTTGAGGATCCTGGTGACTCCTTAGGACTGAGTGTTGGTGTTTCTTGTTTACTTGTGCAGGATGCAAAGTCTTCACTAGATGTAGTGGATTCTTTGGAGTCACTATGTAATAAAGTCTGAGAACTGTTTTTCCTCTCTATTGGTTTAAGTTGTGTTGTATTAACTGAAGTCGAATTAGATGAATCATCTATTTTACTATGCGATAAGGCAGTTTTACAAGAGTCATCGTCAGATGTTGAGGAGTTGTTATTGATAATAGTCTCCCTTGACAACCTTTTAACAAAGGGTTTTTTACTCAAAGAGTTGTGGACAATATTTTCATTGTACAAATCTTTGTTGGTGGTATCATATCTAGAACTCTGTTTAGTAAAATTATCCAATTTACTATCTACACTGTCGATCATGAATATTTCATTTTTTGCGAAACCATTTTCTCTTGACACATTTTTTTCACGAGGAGCAGGAATAGGATCAATATCAAGGTGTTCCATGCTTGAAGGATTGCTATCAATGAAACTTGAATCTTCCTGTGATGAAAAATTACCACCGTCACTGACTTCTACTTCTAGGTAGGCGACTTTTGTACTTCTGAACTCTTTATCGGAGGATGTTAATTGATAGTGTATAGTTTCTGATGAGCTATTTTCTTCACATAGCTCATCGTTCACGACTTCTCGTTTTAGAGTTCCATTCAATTTTTCAATAAAGTTTTCAGTTTCAATATTTGTTTTGATTTCATCAATTCCAACTTCTTTTAGACCATCTTCATTAACAAACCCTTCACCCTCTTCAAACTTTCTTTGAATTAAAGGTGAACCTATCTTCAAATCTTGACCACTGCTGAATCTTGCAGAGGAAAGAACATTTTTCCTATTGATTGCTTCAACACTCTGAGCTTTTAGGATTCTTCTGTTCAAACTATCTGTACTAGAGCTACTACAACTTGCCTGAGAACCTGATGTTAATGTAGAAGCTGTTGATGATGCAGCAGATGCTGTTGTTTCAGAAGAAAGTGTTCTCCTTAAAGTCCTTCTGTCACTGCTGCCAGCTGAATTGGAAGGAGACAACAGTATATGGGATCTAGACATATGATCCTCATCTTCAATTCTATGCTGCAAGTCTGGTAATGGTGACTGAGGGGGTGAAAAATCATGAGATATGCTGGATCGACTTGAACTAACAGCAGAGTCATTATCACTCTCTTCACCTCCTGATCTTCTTAGGTCATTATGATTCTGTTGTTTGTTCAACTTAATTAAAGGCATAACTTGTGGTTCACTTGACTTTATATAGTTGCCGTTCTTTTGATTTACTTTATCTTCATAATGATTATTTATCATCATTTTCATGTCAGGAGAGCTCCCACTGCTGCTAATAAACTCAAAACTTAAGTCAGATTGAGTTGGTGAAGTTATACTCTCCAATGACTTAGGTGGTTCAAGATGAGAAGGTGTTGGAGACAATGATGTCACTGTGGGGGAAGAGAAACTGTTTCTTGAAACATTACTGACTGATCTAGGTGGTTTTGAAGGTGGAGAAGGTGGCGTGACTAAGGCTTTATTATTAGTACTAACAGTATTATCAAATATTGGCCTTAACTCTTCACGGCTAGAACTCAATGATGAAGAAACCGAAGAAGCCAATGAAGGAGCTCCATATACTGCTAAGGATTTTCTTTTAAAAGCTGGTGAATACTTTGGAATGTCAGCAACTGGAGGTTGAGTTTTCCAGGCGAAGGAAGTCAGGTTATGATTTTGGGAAGAGGGTACGTTATTAGTTGGCGAGCTGTAGGTTGAGTTTCCAAATCTACAATTGCCATATGATGAGAAGGATGACTTCTTAACCATTTCTTCAGGCACTCTGGATAAAATGGAGTCTCTACTTTTTATTTCTGGTAAATCTGGGATTGTTTGTGGTACTACATCTTCAGAAACTTTCTCTGGTATCACAAGACCACGAAGTTTAGAAATACTTCTTCTTCTCTGCTCTATTAAAGCATTGAGAGAAGCTCTTCTTGCTTCTTCACTGTTATTATTTTTTGGCATGTACCTATTTATAGGTAATGAATTTACATCAACCAGGCTTTGTGATCTGGAATGAAGTTTATTTGTACCATTAAAACTCATGGCTCTTCCTAAGCTCTTTTTATTTTCAGAATTCGATGACGGCGCAGATGTAAGAGATATTTTTCGTTCGTTCTCTCTGGTAGCAGTTTTCCTCGGCAATGTGCTAGAATAACCTACATAGGGAGTAGGAGTTGTCACTGTAGAAGTTAAGGATGAGTCTGGTGATTCTGATGAATATGCTGAGGAAGACGATGATAAATCCACAGAGCTCTGTGTGCGACTAGTGAGCTCTAAATTCTTGGGTACATTGGACTTAACTTGCTTTACAGTTGAAACCTGTGACATGTCAACCATGCTGCTATATGCAGGCACCTTCTTCATGGGACTCGTCGATCGTTGGTTGATTTCTGGTAGGTATGAATTCGATGTCACCTTATCAACAGAAATAACAGATCTAGATAACAATTTACCAGAAGTTAGATTGCCAGAAGAACCATCTACATTGTCATTGTAAAGTACATCTTCAGAACTCTTGAACCTGTTGAGTTTTCGATGAGCCGTCAGGGATGGGGGAGGTATAGTGGGAGAAACTGGTGTTTCATCTGTCACATTTGAAAACATTGCAATTTTATCCCGAACACTACGCACACTTTTTTCATCATTTCTCCACATTGCTCCTCTGCTGGGCTTTAGGGATTCATCACTATTCATAGAGGGATTTGAACATGTGGAATACTTTCTCACAGGACTTGTGTTTTCAATCTCTCGCTCCAGAATAGGTACACTGAATTTCTTCTTGGGTATAGGTGGAGCAGAAGAAGGGAGGGGAGGAGGGGGTTGCATCTTCAGTGAGGGCTCTGCTATCTCCGGACACAGCTCCTGATAGTTTGGAGGGAACTCGTGGCCATCTGGTGGTAACCGTGAGAAGCTAGGAGGAGGTGACAGGCTCAGAGTGGCAGATGCCGAGGCGTCCATAGCTCCACATTCAACTGAAACAAACAAAATACATTACTATTAGATTGATTTATAATACAAAAAATAACGTATGACAAATTTTCTTAGGGGGAAGAAAACTTTCATATTTTGATTGAGCGGAACCTTTCTTTAAATCATCAACATAAGAAAGATGTACACTATTTTAAAAATTGTTTATTGAGTGATAATGTGATTTTCAGTTCACTCGGCAGTTCTATTACTCAATAATCAGTTGTCAGTAACGCTTTTAAGATATTAACATTGTTCTTAAGGAGTTAAACTCAAATCTGCTGACGTAAGTTACATATCTGTTCACCAAAAGTTATTGTAGAAAAATGTTTAACTTCCCTGTGGGAAATAGGTTAGTGTCTATACGATGTCACTGAGCGGGAATAAAATTAATTAATTATTATTTTGAAGGACCGTGGTAATATGATAAAATAACAACATGCATTGTGAAGTTAAATCAAATATGAATTTATTTACAAAAAAGTAAACCAAATCGACAATAATAATTGACAGAGGTTCAAAATAATGTGGTTCTTAGCAAGAGTGAAAGAGGAAAAATATGTAATTATTAATAAAACAAGCAATGACAATTTTAAAGGTTATTATTTACAGACAAAAAAAAGACTAATAAGAAAAGGAGAAAAATAAATTAAAATTACCCTAACATGTGAACACTAACCAATTGAAGTCACTGCTTGAAATTTTGGTCTGGAAATTACTAATACCCTCCCCCCGAGCTAAGACATATCCATGTCAAAACTTTTATATTGCATTAGGTATAAAATAATTGACTACATCGTTAATTATTATTTCCTACATAAAGAGTATCCACTATGTAAGGGAACTGAGCCTCAGGTACTGGACGGGTCACAGGTGGCTAATAGCGAACGTTCCATCAGATATGGTAGACAGTTGCGAACAAGGGGTAACCTGAATAAGCAGCCCCGGACCGAGGCAGCAGCACCAGAGGGCGTGGGAGGGTGATCTGTGGCGGGGTCACACTCAAAAAGTCCACAAGAGCCCAATGATAGTGCTGTGTCATGGCGAGGAAGTGCCGCCATCAAATAAGCACTGCCCGTACTGCATTTTCCTAAATGGAAAAGTTCTCAAAATAGAAGAAACCAAGAGACCATTTGCGAACAGAAGAGAGAGAAGAAATCCTGAAAAGCTGTCCATAAATGAAGTAGAAGAAGTCCTTAAAAAATAACAAAGCTGCTGGAGAGGATGGCTTTTAAAAGCTGGGGGGGGCAGGATCTCCTTAAGAGAATACACAAATTAATATGTGTTATATGGAGAAAAGAAGAAATAACTGAAGATTGGAAAACTGCAGTGGTAATACCCTTACAAAAAAAAGGGGGACAAACTAGATTGCAATAATTATCGAGGAATATCACTGATAAACACCACATATAAAATACTGTCATAAATATTGAATACTAGACTGGAGCAATACTCAGAAAACACCATTGGAGATCTTCAAGCAGGTTTTAGAAAGCAAAGATCAACAACAGATAAGCTCTTTATTTTAAAGCAGATACAATGCTTAAAGTACTGGGAATTTAATAAAAGTGTACACGTATTATTTGTAAATTTAATTTAATTATTTTTAATTTATTAATTTATTAATATAATTATTATTATATTATTAATATTAATATTATTATATTATATTATTAATTATATTATTAATATAATTTATTAATATTATTATTATTTTTAATTATATTTAATTTATTATTTTGTAAAAAGGCATATTGTAGTATTAATAGAAGCAAGATGTGAAAGCTATTGAAGGATTTTGGGATCCCAGCAAAATTAATAAATTTAGCAAAAGCTTGTATAAATGACTCAAAAGGAAAAGTCACATTTAATGATGAATACGGCCGGCCGAGCCTTTAACATAAACACAGGAGTGAGGCAGGACGATGGTCTATCCCCTCTCCTCTTCAATCTTTCCCTAGAAGAGACTCAAAGAGACTAGAAAACTTAATTCTAGAGTTCTACTTGGGCATAAAATCAATATTTTAGCATTTGCTGATGATACAGCTTTAATAGCTGAAGATCATGATAGTTTGAAATCCCTGGCGGAATCACTTTTAAAAGATGCAGAAAAAGTTGGACTAAGTGAAGCGAAGAAAAAACCAAATAATTAGTTGTTAATAGAAGTCCAGATATTCATAGAAACTCCTTGAAGGTAAACGCTTATAACTTCAAAAGATGCCTAGACTTCAAATACCTGGGTGTAACCATAGATGAAAACAATAATGTAGAGACCGAAATTAAAATTAGACTACTTCAGGGGAATAGATGCTATTGGGCCCTTCAGAAACTAATCAAGAGTAAAATACTCTCTCAAAACTACTAAATTAAGGCTCTACAAGAGTATGATTTTACCTATAATATTATATGGATTTGAGATCTGGTCACTTACCAAGAAATCGGAAAAGAAACTTAGAGTGTTTGAGAACAAAGTTCTTCGTTCAATATTTGGACCAGTTTATGATCAAGGTACATGGAGGATAAGGACCAACAGGGAATGAAGAACTCTCTACCAAGATCCTGACATCATTGCTCTAATCAAAAGGAGAAGACCGAGATGGGCAGGTCACGTTAATAGAAGGGAGCTGGACTTCACATTAAGAATACTTTTAGAGCATCTTCCACAAGACAAACGCCATCTGGGGCGCCCAAGACTATGGTGGTGGGATCAGGTGCAGAAGGACATGCAGAAGCTTGATGTTGCACCAGACCTAATGCAGGACCGAGACTGATAGTGTGCGCTGTTGGCGAGGCCAAAAATCTTTTACGGTTTGAGTGGCCACATAGGTACATAAAAAGTAAGCACTTTACATTTATTACTTTTTAAAATCTAGCTTTAAATATTTGAAAATATAACTTTTAAAAGCAGGGCTATACGATGTGTCCGGTAACGTATAGCTCTGTTTTATTTCGTTACGGTTTTACTCTGTTACTTCCGTTTTTTCCGTTTTATTCAGTACGTAACACTTTGTCTTGTACCCTGTACGCCAGTCACAACGCGCCTGTTAACTTTTTATTCAAGTACGTGACACTTTGTCTTGTAACGACGTCCCGTCACATATTGCCCTCTACGCCAGTCACAACGAACCTGTTAACGTCTTATTCAAGTACGTGACACTTTGTCTTGTAACGACGTCCCGTAACGTATTGCCCTGTACGCCAGTCACAACGCGCCTGTTAACTTTTTATTCAAGTACGTGACACTTTGTCTTGTAACGACGTCCCGTAACGTATTGCCCTGTACGCCAGTCACAACGTACCTGTTAACGTTTTATTCAAGTACGTTAAGTCTTTGTCTTGCAACGCCCGGTAAGATAATCTCTGAAAACATTCCCTTTAGGCATGTCCATGATCTAACCTGTTTTCCATATGGAAGTATATACAAACCTTTTTAGGTTAGGTCTTACCCGGGAGGACCAACATTTCAAGTGCCGGTGATGTTTTACCTGGTAATACGAGTTTTTGTTCACCTGAAGAGCATTTTATGGTAAAAACACCTTTTCGTATTTGTAACCAACGATCTGGCCATAATGCAGTATCGCAAAATCTTAATAGCTTCAAAGGAATTCAATAAGAATGTAGTACCGAATATAAGCGAGACACGCAGTTTGTACATTTTGTTTGATAATTTTAGATTGAGATAACAGAGGCTGCCTGAGTGCTGGCCGGGCGCTCACCTCTACCCTGCGCATGGCGTAAGTCGGTACAACATCCAACAATATCTACCCTCTATACCAAACCGATCACGAATTACTAAAATAATTAAAAATTAATAAATCGTAATTGCAATGGAAAATTCTGAATAACCCTATCAAGCTAGGCAAATTCTAAAATGAACTCTCGTGATTTATTTGAATTAAACATACTAAATCAAACCCTGTAAGTATTAATTATTTTCTTGTACAGTATCAGACTACCACCTGATCCCTCGTACTAAGGGTGCAGCATTTGAGCGGCTCTGGCTCCCGGCTTCTCGGTGCGTGTTATGAATGCTCAGTTCGAGGCAAACGGAAAGAATACTGAACACGCGTCGTTTACGTTAAAATTATAATAAACTATTTTTAGTAGTATTTAATCTGAGACTTTCATGGCCCCATACTGACATCATATTTTAATATTCAATGGTGATGATGGTAATATTTAATTCGAGCATCGTTCAAGTTGATCAGATGGTAACATGGTGGTTACCTACGTGGAAGGCGAATTGATAGTGAGATTTTAAACAAGTGAAACTGATACATGTATTCAGCAACACGAAGCAACAGCATCTCCTTACTTTTCCGAATTAATCGTTATTAAGGATACAATATGACGTGAAATTACATGAACATCCTAAATAACATGATTCGTGAATATACGAGTAAATATATATTTATTTTAATGAATGGAAAAAATTATTCATACGTCAAATAAAGTATATCGTAGTCAACGATATGGTTTAAAATGAGGCAGTGGCTTCTATAAATATGGATAAGGATGTCAAGGGCCTTGACTGGAGGGGAAGAAGCGCGGGTGCTGTGCACTGAACACTGGACAGGTGTCGAATGTAGGCTAATAGACGGTTCGGTAGCGCGGGGCTTGGAGAAGACTAGTCTGCTATTACTGAGCTGAGCCACTGGCACACCCCCTGTCAGTCGGTTGCGGCAGTGTCGCCGCAACCAATAGCGAGAAAAACTGTTTATACACACCATGTTACGATATCCTTTATATCAATAAATAATGACTTTATTGATACTGTAATATTCTTTGTCGATGTAGCCTTATGAATATCAGTCTTTTTTCAATATTTAATGGATTAATCAATCTTTGGTCTTCCTCAACCAACATTGTTTAAACATTAAAACTATAATTTAGTAGATTTATTGTTTCATTTCTTTAAATCTCTAATACTTGTTTGTGTCACTATTTTTTGTTTAGTTGATGTGAGAAAGGGTTTCGTTGAAATAATCGTTAAATTAAATCGATTTCCGTTAAGCCGTTAAGCCATTTAAGATACGGTAACGTGATAGAGAAATTCAGTACTCACAACAAACGCTCGTCTCGCTCTTATAAATGTTGCAACATGCACACGACACGAACAGCAACTTTGAACCTCTCGACTAATTGATTATTTAATTATTTAAAGCATTCAAAGTGAAACTTTAATCACATTACTGTAGGTCCTGGCGGTCGGTGGTAGAGCCGAACGGTCTTGCGGGCAAACCGCGGAACGAAACTTATAAAAGCGATTCTGCGGCGAGGTCCCTATATGGCGCCGTCGGGACCGCTTCCACTTCCACTTGCGCTTTTTGCGCGGACAGCCGCCACTGCCACTGCGTACTGATTGATTCGCAGTCCTCGTCCATTGAGCCGTACAAGGCGAGTCTCGAGTATCGCACCGCCAGCGATAATTGAGAGGTGACGATCGAACTGATGCACTATACGGACCCCAACGTAATTGAGAGGTGAGGATTGAACTGATGCACTATACTGACCCCAACGTAATTGAGAGGTGAGGATGGAACCGATGCACTATACGGACCCCAAAGTAATTGAGAGGTGAGGATCGCACTGGTGCACTATACTCACCCCAACGTAATTGAGAGGTGAGGATCGCACTGGTGCACTATACGGACCCCAAAGTAATTGAGAGGTAAGGATCGCACTGGTGCACTATACGGACCCCAACGTAATTGAGAGGTGAGGATTGAACTGATGCACTATACTGACCCCAAAGTAATTGAGAGGTGAGGATCGCACTGGTGCACTATACTGACCCCAACGTAATTGAGAGGTGAGGATCGCACTGGTGCACTATACGGACCCCAACGTAATTGAGAGGTGAGGATCGCACTGGTGCACTATACTGACCCCAACGTAATTGAGAGGTGAGGATCGCACTGGTGCACTATACGGACCCCAACGTAATTGAGAGGTGAGGATCGCACTGGTGCACTATACGGACCCCAACGTAATTGAGAGGTGAGGATTGAACTGATGCACTATACTGACCCCAACGTAATTGAGAGGTGAGGATTGAACTGATGCACTATACGGACCCCAAAGTAATTGAGAGGTGAGGATCGCACTGGTGCACTATACGGACCCCAACGTAATTGAGAGGTGAGGATTGAACTGATGCACTATACTGACCCCAAAGTAATTGAGAGGTGAGGATCGCACTGGTGCACTATACTGACCCCAACGTAATTGAGAGGTGAGGATCGTACTGGTGCACTATACGGACCCCAACGTAATTGAGAGGTGAGGATCGCACTGGTGCACTATACGGACCCCAACGTAATTGAGAGGTGAGGATCGCACTGGTGCACTATACTGACCCCAACGTAATTGAGAGGTGAGGATCGCACTGGTGCACTATACGGACCCCAACGTAATCGAGAGGTGAGGATTGAACTGATGCACTATACTGACCCCAACGTAATTGAGAGGTGAGAATTGAACTGATGCACTATACGGACCCTAAAGTAATTGAGAGGTGAGGATCGCACTGGTGCACTATACGGACCCCAACGTAATTGAGAGGTGAGGATTGAACTGATGCACTATACTGACCCCAAAGTAATTGAGAGGTGAGGATCGCACTGGTGCACTATACTGACCCCAACGTAATTGAGAGGTGAGGATCGCACTGGTGCACTATACGGACCCCAACGTAATTGAGAGGTGAGGATCGCACTGGTGCACTATACGGACCCCAACGTAATTGAGAGGTGAGGATTGAACTGGTGCACTATACGGACCCCAACGTAATTGAGAGGTGAGGATCGCACTGGTGCACTATACTGACCCCAACGTAATTGAGAGGTGAGGATCGCACTGGTGCACTATACGGACCCCAACGTAATTGAGAGGTGAGGATCGCACTGGTGCACTATACGGACCCCAACGTAATTGAGAGGTGAGGATTGAACTGGTGCACTATACTGACCCCAACGTAATTGAGAGGTGAGGATCGCACTGGTGCACTATACGGACCCCAACGTAATTGAGAGGTGAGGATCGCACTGGTGCACTATACGGACCCCAACGTAATTGAGAGGTGAGGATCGCACTGGTGCACTATACGGACCCCAAAGTAATTGAGAGGTGAGGATCGCACTGGTGCACTATACGGACCCCAACGTAATTGAGAGGTGAGGATCGCACTGGTGCACTATACGGACCCCAACGTAATTGAGAGGTGAGGATCGCACTGGTGCACTATACGGACCCCAACGTAATTGAGAGGTGAGGATCGCACTGGTGCACTATACTGACCCCAACGTAATTGAGAGGTGAGGATCGCACTGGTGCACTATACGGACCCCAACGTAATTGAGAGGTGAGGATCGCACTGGTGCACTATACTGACCCCAACGTAATTGAGAGGTGAGGATTGAACTGATGCACTATACGGACCCCAAAGTAATTGAGAGGTGAGGATCGCACTGGTGCACTATACGGACCCCAACGTAATTGAGAGGTGAGGATTGAACTGATGCACTATACTGACCCCAAAGTAATTGAGAGGTGAGGATCGCACTGGTGCACTATACGGACCCCAACGTAATTGAGAGGTGAGGATCGCACTGGTGCACTATACGGACCCCAACGTAATTGAGAGGTGAGGATCGCACTGGTGCACTATACGGACCCCAACGTAATTGAGAGGTGAGGATCGCACTGGTGCACTATACGGACCCCAACGTAATTGAGAGGTGAGGATCGCACTGGTGCACTATACGGACCCCAACGTAATTGAGAGGTGAGGATCGCACTGGTGCACTATACGGACCCCAACGTAATTGAGAGGTGAGGATCGCACTGGTGCACTATACGGACCCCAACGTAATTGAGAGGTGAGGATTGAACTGATGCACTATACTGACCCCAACGTAATTGAGAGGTGAGGATTGAACTGATGCACTATACGGACCCCAAAAGTAATTGAGAGGTGAGGATCGCACTGGTGCACTATACGGACCCCAACGTAATTGAGAGGTGAGGATTGAACTGATGCACTATACTGACCCCAACGTAATTGAGAGGTGAGGATCGCACTGGTGCACTATACGGACCCCAACGTAATTGAGAGGTGAGGATCGCACTGGTGCACTATACGGACCCCAACGTAATTGAGGGGTGAGGATTGAACTGGTGCACTATACGGACCCCAACGTAATTGAGAGGTGAGGATCGCACTGGTGCACTATACTGACACCAACGTAATTGAGAGGTGAGGATCGCGCTGGTGCACTATACGGACCCCAACGTAATTGAGAGGTGAGGATCGCACTGGTGCACTATACGGACCCCAACGTAATTGAAAGGTGAGGATCGAACTGGTGCACTATAAGGACCCCAAAGTAATTGAGAGGTGAGGATATAACTGGTGCACTATACGGACCCCAACGTAATTGAGAGGTGAGGATCGCACTGGTGCACTATACTGACCCCAACGTATTTGAGAGGTGAGGATCGCACTGGTGCACTATACGGACCCCAACGTATTTGAGAGGTGAGGATCGCACTGGTGCACTATACGGACCCCAACGTAATTGAAAGGTGAGGATCGAACTGGTGCACTATAAGGACCCCAATGTAATTGAGAGGTGAGGATATAACTGGTGCACTATACGGACCCCAACGTAATTGAGAGGTGAGGATCGCACTGGTGCACTATACTGACCCCAACGTATTTGAGAGGTGAGGATCGCACTGGTGCACTATACGGACCCCAACGTATTTGAGAGGTGAGGATCGCACTGGTGCACTATACGGACCCCAACGTAATTGGGAGGTGAGGATCGCACTGGTGCACTATACGGACCCCAACGTAATTGGGAGGTGAGGATCGCACTGGTGCACTATACCGACCCCAACGTAATTGAGAGGTGAGGATCGCACTGGTGCACTATACGGACCCCAACGTAATTGAGAGGTGAGGATTGCACTGGTGCACTATACGGACCCCAAAGTAATTGAGAGGTGAGGATCGCACTGGTGCACTATACGGACCCCAACGTAATTGAGAGGTGAGGATCGCACTGGTGCACTATACGGACCCCAACGTAATTGAGAGGTGAGGATCGCACTGGTGCCTTATACGGACCCCAAAGTAATTGAGAGGTGAGGATCGCACTGGTGCACTATACGGACCCCAACGTAATTGAGAGGTGAGGATCGAACTGGTGCACTATACGGACCCCAACGTAATTGAGAGGTGAGGATCGCACTGGTGCACTATACGGACCCCAACGTAAATGAGAGGTGAGGATCGCACTGGTGCACTATACGGACCCCAACGTAATTGAGAGGTGAGGATCGCACTGGTGCACTATACGGACCCCAACGTAATTGAGAGGTGAGGATCGCACTGGTGCACTATACGGACCCCAACGTAATTGAGAGGTGAGGATCGCACTGGTGCACTATACGGACCCCAACGTAATTGAGAGGTGAGGATTGAACTGATGCACTATACTGACCCCAACGTAATTGAGGGGTGAGGATTGAACTGGTGCACTATACGGACCCCAACGTAATTGAGAGGTGAGGATTGAACTGTTGCACTATACGGACCCCAAAGTAATTGAGAGGTGAGGATTGAACTGATGCACTATACGGACCCCAAAGTAATTGTGAGGTGAGGATTGAACTGATGCACTATACTGACCCCAACGTAATTGAGAGGTGAGGATTGAACTGATGCACTATACGGACCCCAACGTAATTGAGAGGTGAGGATCGCACTGGTGCACTATACTGACCCCAACGTAATTGAGAGGTGAGGATCGCACTGGTGCACTATACTGACCCCAACGTAATTGAGAGGTGAGGATCGCACTGGTGCACTATACTGACCCCAACGTAATTGAGAGGTGAGGATCGCACTGATGCACTATACTGACCCCAACGTAATTGAGAGGTGAGGATCGCACTGATGCACTATACTGACCCCAACGTAATTGAGAGGTGAGGATTGAACTGATGCACTATACGGACCCCAACGTAATTGAGAGGTGAGGATCGCACTGGTGCACTATACGGACCCCAACGTAATTGAGAGGTGAGGATCGCACTGGTGCACTATACGATACAGGATACATACTTCTAAGCTGTATACGTATAATAAAGTATTACCATTTCAGTACTGTTTATTTTGGCTGATACTGTATATAAAACAAAGTCGTGTTAGTTACACGCATTATAACTAGAGAACGGCTGGACCGATTTTAATGATCTTTGATTTTTTGGATTCGTCTCTGCTCCGGTCATGCTTTAGGCATATTCAGTTTCCATAAATTCCATTAGTTTCCATTTTATAGCTTTTTAAATGTATAATGTTGACCTTATGGGGACTAAGTTTGTTTACAAATTATCTACAATCAAAACATTTGATTTCTTAAACCAGCTGTTTGTTTACTGTCCGTTAGCAGTATACTTTACTGTCCAATTAAAGTCCAATTACTGTCCAATCATTCATTTGTAAAACTATAAAGTAAATATGTGCTGTACAAAATGAACAGCATTATTCGCCACGTTAATAGTTTACGGTTTTTGGGAATTATGTACTGTATTTATATTTCTTTATTTTCTGTATGATTAAAAGTCACGTGTTTGTATATTTGTTAAATAAAAAATAATTACAATGTTTATACATATTGAGTTTATTATAATAATCAGCTGTTGTATATTTATAGCTTTCACAACGAAGCTACAATGCTAATTGACTTCAGGACATGGCCAATCTTAAAGTTAACATGCATTTACTGTTAGGCGTTACGAAGTTTGCCGGGTCAGCTAGTATTCAAATAAAACACACTATAACACCAAAGTCAATACATATATTTAGTCGCCGATGTGGTTGTGACCTGGGATCAATATCTTAATACAGTTAATTACTCTGGAAATACAGTAGGTAACGCTTGAGCGACACTCGCGCCACGGCGGCAGCGATGGACTTAATGCCTCGGCTAGGGGGAGACCATAGGTCCTACTGGTTAATCTGGAGGAACGGGAGGAGGGAGTTTTATTACGTCAAAATATACCGAAATCTTAACGCCATAGCAAGTTTTCTTTTAGAATAACAACGAATATAAACATTTACTAATGCGAGGATACAAAACTGACTACATATTTTCGTAAATCTAGCTAGATTAACGGTTCGGCAAGCTAAAATAAAGGTTTTCTCATTCCCGAGGTTATAATAAATCCACAGTAATTGAAATATACGTCAGAAAGGTATGTCCTATCGTCGGGCAAGGAGTCCGAGTGAAGCAGTGACGAGGATCACTGACTCCAGGCAACTATCAACAAGGCCGCCATATTGATGACCTTGACTATTAGACTATTGTCCTTGGCCGGGCGATTGATATGATCGCGGCTATCACCCTTTATCCCCAGTGGACAGCGACGCTGCAACTGCAACTACTGTCGCGTCTTTCGATAGTGGAGATAGTGGAGACCCAGCAATCAGGATCTGCCTGGAGATGCTAGCCCCCCAACCCAGTAACCAGGGTCTGCCTGGAGATGCCAGCCCCCAAACCCAGCAACCAGGGTCTGCCTGGAGATGCCAGCCCCCCAACCCAGTAACCAGGGTCTGAAAATGCTAGCCCCAACCCAGCAACCAGGGTCTGTCTGGAGATGCCAGCCTCTCAACCCAGTAACCCCGGTCTGAAAATGCTAGCCCCAACCCAGTAACCAGGGTCTGTCTGGAGATGCCAGCCTCCCAACCCAGTAACCCCGGTCTGAAAATGCTAGCCCTAACCCAGCAACCAGGGTCTGTCTGGAGATGCCAGCCTCCCAACCCAGTAACCCCGGTCTGAAAATGCTAGCCCCAACCCAGCAACCAGGGTCTGTCTGGAGATGCCAGCCTCCCAACCCAGTAACCCCGGTCTGAAAATGCTAGCCCTAACCCAGTAACCAGGGTCTGTCTCGAGGTGCTAGCCTCTCAATCAAACCTGGTCACAGAAAGCATCAAAGCAGCTGAAGCAAAAGCGTTATCCTCAATCTTAGAATATAGTGAGAGCTTCTAGGTTAATATATTAAAGATATCGTAAATGAGTGAGCGGTTGGATAAAGTTTAAAAGTGTTCAACCTTTGGACGATTATGTATATGCACACAAGAGAGAAACAAGAGTTATAAACATTCAGTGCACTATCTGAATTTGAACGGCGGAAATATCTCAACCTGAGTTTGTCCAAACGAAGAATCGAACACTGATAACACTTATCTCCATATACCTGTTTGTCTCTTATCTTTGTTAAACCTGCCGCAGCCAACTGAACCAATAAAGATATCCAAAATGATCAATACCCAAATGCAACTGTTTGTCTAGCTTGGAAGAGTTTTGTGTTCTTATCTAACAACTGATAGATAAGAATGGTTTAGATAAGAAAATGGTATTTTAATTAAATGTTGTCTATGGAATGAGATTTTATAACTATAACCATTAGTTAATTCAATGATAATAGTGTACACTTCATTGTCTACGTGTGTATGTCTACATCACACTGTAGCAGTTGATCACCCTAAGAAACCTTTGGTAAATGACAATTGGTAACAGTAAGCGAATAAAATTACTGTAATTATATTATTATTCTGGCTATAAAACGGCTTGGATGTTATATTATTCGTGCTTCAAATATTCATTAGTTAACCTTAAGGTTAGGCTAAGTAAGGTTTAAGCCGTTTTTTTTGCAAAAAATAACATGCGAAATCATACTTGATGATGCCGTGATTAGTAGTTTAAATTAAATCAATTACGCGAGCTCAAGTATACCAGTTAAGCGTGAACTCCACGTGGAGGTATCACAATATCTAAATTACCTCCAAGAAGGTCTATTATATGCACCTGTTGAGATTTAAAACTCCTTTATAGAGGCAAAAGCAGAGATTCCTCAAAAGTGGCACTGGCGGCGTATTATATGCAGGAATGCGTCTGGTAGCCACCGAACGGCTTTGCACCAACACCAGTTCGGTAACGGGCTATGGAAATTGCATCACTTAGCTCGAAATTAAACCACGAATCAGCGAGGGAGCAGCCCGTTAAGTCATAATTGCAATTAGCATATTCACAAGTTCCACGGACCGGAACGGTAGCCGGGTTCAAGCGGGTCAACTTTTCCTTATTATTCCATCTTGTGCCAAGTAAATTTCAATCAGGCCGATAAGAGGGAAATGGACCATCGATTGCTATATGGACATAAGAACATAGTCACAAATATATGATGGTTCCGTATTTTCCAGAAGAATTAACAATAATCACGTTTTATTTTGGGGATTCCGAGTTTCAAGCTTGCTTCTTCGAATGGAAGTTTTGGTTATATTGTTTATGCATCACAATCATCGAACAATTTATTTGGAAGACCATGGTATTTGCCACGAAATGATATCTTGGACTGTAGATCATATGTGAGCAATACAATACATACTACCTAACTGATGTGTTAAGAAATTTCTCTTTTTTGAAATTAAGTGAAAGCCTTATAAAACTAACATTGTTAAATTGCACTAATCCGCATTGTATTCGGTGTCGTATTTAAGGTCATAAGCATTCTAATGGTGAAATCTAATTTTAGTTGTAGAGTTTTGACATAACGTTCTTTCATTGTATACAACCAGGATTCGTAGTACAATAGGCCAATATTAGTTCAAACATCAATCGCCATTTTACATTTTTTTAGTCGATAATTCTAAAAACCTAAGTCTAAATGACAGGTCTTTTTCCTCCTTTCACGGGTGGAAATGCTTTCTCGCAGCGACCTTGGAGGGCGAAGGTCCGGCTGGTGATTGTAAGTGATAAGGCGGGTCAAGGTCGTATCTGTTAGGCCTGCTCGTACACCAGACGACGCCGGTTACTCGTCTACGGAACCTACTTTCTCCCATCTGTCCAAGCTTGAGTATCACAAGGACGATCCAGGACCGACGCACAAGTCACTCCTACTCTTATTGTAGGCCTACTAGTCAGTAAATCACACTGGACGGAGGCTCAAAATTAACAGAAATAGTTTCGACTGTGAAATGCTACACTAATTATTGTAATGGATTATAGAAGTTAAAGGATAATGAATTCTGGTTTTTTAAAAATACTAGGATTGAGGTAGTAAACAGTTATAAATATCTAGGGGTGGAACTAACTTCTATGTTGTCATGGGAAAAGCATTTAAGTCAAAAAGCCGTAACTGCGAAATTGGCTATTAATCAAGTTTGGCATAAGTTTTTCGGAGATGGAGGTATAGCGTTAGATTCAAAATTCAATTGTTTTTTCTCAGTTATTAGATCAATTCTGTGCTATGGTTGTCAGGTATGGGGTATTTATAAAAGTGACAAAATTGAGGGAGTTCTGCGAATGTTTATTAAGAAGTTATTCCGCCTGCCAAACAATGTACCAAATTACGCTTTGCATTTAGAAATGGGAATTAATTCTTTTTTTTGTACACTTTACATGCACATTTGAAATATTTAGTTAGAGTATTGGCATTAACTGACGATCGGCTGCCTTGTATTCTTGCGAAGTTAGTTATACGGAGAAAACTGTATTGGTCCACAGAATGGAGTAGATTAGGAAGTGTTCACGGCATTGACGTAGTCATGGAGGGCGATGTAGAGCGGGTGCAGGCGTCGCTCATGTCGGTGTTGTCGGCGGTCGAGGCGGCCGAGCTCCGGGCCTACGTGGAAGCGGCTCTAGGCGCGCGGTATCACCGGTTGTATGCGACCTTTAACTTAACGTTAGGGAACGGGTCTTATATTAATGATAAGATACCGATGAAATTGATGAGATGGATTTTCAGGGCGCGGGTAGAGGCAATAAGCCTGAACTACAAGCCTTGGTTGAAAAATCAAAACCTTAGCAGTAATAATTGTAGTTTATGTAATTTGAGGGAAATTGAAGATATTTATCATTTTATTTGTAAATGTCCAATTTTGTCCGAAATTAGAAGACAGTATTTAACAAAAGTAGAATTGACATGGGAGGATTTTGATCTATTGATGAACGGGAGGGACTGGCGTGGCTTGGGATTTTACTTATTAAATGCTTGGAAAATTAGGTGGGGCTTGATTTCGGAATTTAATTTCAACCAAAATTAATAGTTAAAGTTTATAAATTTTATCTTAATAAGTATGTAATGTTGTTGATTAGTAATTTTAAGAACCAAGTTGGTATAGATCAAGTATATGTTTTAAAACTTTTCATTCATTAGTTCATATGTTAAGTGAAATATTTTGTATTATTATTATTATTGTAATCAAAGTAAGCAATTTGTAGTTGTAAGCGAAGATGCCATCCCAGCAGACAGTCCTGTGGACTATTGCTGTAATCAGTGCAGCAAAAAAAATATGTAATGTAAATCGCTGTTGTTTTATAGAATTAGTTTGTAATAAAGCGCTGTTTTCTTTCTTTCTTTCTTCATTCTTTCTTTCTATAGAAGTTAACAAAAAGAATGTATTTATTACCTTTAGGAAATAGCTTAGATCATGGATATCTCTAAAGGGAATCTATTCGATTCCTCTAAACAGCTGCCCTTATAAACATATCAAGTCAGAAGAAAAAGACTTCCGTTTCAAATTTTGGTCTGACGGATTGCCAATTACCCCGCCCATCCCAGAATTAAGACGTATCCATGACAAAAGGCCATCGTGTTAAAGAGGCGGGCGGGCAACGGTGGTGCCCGTGCTGATCATCGTGTTAAAGAGGCGGGCGGGCGACGGTGGTGCCCGTGCTGATCATCGTGTTAGAGAGGCGGGAGGGCCACGGTGGTGCCCGTGCTGATCATCGTGTTAGAGAGGCGGGCGGGCGACGGTGGTGCCCGTGCTGATCATCGTGTTAGAGAGGCGGGCGGGCCACGGTGGTGCCCGTGCTGATCATCGTGTTACAGAGGCGGGCGGGCCACGGTGGTGCCCGTGCTGATCATCGTGTTACAGAGGCGGGCGGGCGACGGTGGTGCCCGTGCTGATCATCGTGTTAGAGAGGCGGGCGGGCGACGGTGGTGCCCGTGCTGATCATCGTGTTACAGAGGCGGGCGGGCGACGGTGGTGCCCGTGCTGATCATCGTGTTACAGAGGCGGGCGGGCGACGGTGGTGCCCGTGCTGATCATCGTGTTAGAGAGGCGGGCGGGCCACGGTGGTGCCCGTGCTGATCATCGTGTTAGAGAGGCGGGAGGGCCACGGTGGTGCCCGTGCTGATCATCGTGTTAGAGAGGCGGGAGGGCCACGGTGGTGCCCGTGCTGATCATCGTGTTAGAGAGGCGGGCGGGCGACGGTGGTACCCGTGCTGCTCATCGTGCTAGTGCCGACAATTAAATACCACAATACGTCCCGTTAGAGGACACTGGACACTGGACGGCACCCGCTCACTCCTCTAATTGCCGCCCTTTCATTCAGAGACAAAGAGCACGATGCCCTCACTTGTCATCCAGTTTATCACATTCCTCGGCCCTATTGTGGCAGTTCACGGTCCACGCTGTGGCCTGTAGTGGCTGTGGAGCTGGCCATGACGATTATTTTTCATTACGATACGAGTCCTGGGTGAGAACAGCTTTTTGAAGTTGGCTAATGCTAAATTAGACGCCAAAACGTAGCGTAGGGGATTTGGCGCTGAAAACCTCAACCCGCAGCTTCCGAGCACGTGCGATTGTAATATCAATATTTAACTTACAGGTATATTGAAACAATGATCAAATATATATACAGTATATATATATATATATATTTACCAAAAGATATATATATATATATATATATATATATATAAAGTATATATATATATCACTACTGCTATAACTAACTATAAGTCAACAACTGATTTTTCGTTAATTCCAAATATAAAAAAAACTTTGTTAATACCAATATTTCAAAACGTTGTTACTAATTATTATTTCCTTAAGTCATTTACAAAATAATACTCAGTAATTAAACACCATTTAGACCAAGTACTTATAATAAAGTGATAGGAATGTTACAAGTCAACGAGCGTCTTGAACAGTGCCATAAGGCTTCCATAATCAGCCGGTGTAATCGTTCAATATATTACACCGATCCACAGAAAAGTAACGAGCGCTACCGCACCTGTGAGAGAATGTTTGCTCTCGAAACTTCAAGAAGCAGCAATTAATCTTCACCCAGACAACAATTGCCACTCCCGTCAAAGCGCCGCCGCCGTACCGGAAACGGAAGTGCGCTGAAGAAGAAACAGTTACGCAGGTCAAGAACGTTTATATTATCACATAAAACATCATGGAGTGTAATTTAAAAATAACTTCTTATAATTATACGACGGAAGAAACGAACAGTTATCACCATTCACTTGGTCTCGGATTTGAATATCATTTGTCCGGAATAAAGAGTTTAAGATAAAAACAAAAACAAAATGTTTTTTACATCAGAAACTATTCTGTAAATAAACATGTACACCCTACTTCCCCTGCACACAATTACCTACCGTTGTAAACATGGGTGTGTTCAATAACTGACACAAAAATGTAAAATATGACGACTAGACATATTTATCACATAGAAAAAATAATTATATATTATTTCATTATTAAAAAATCATATTTTGTAAATAATATATGTAATAATAAGTACTATATACTTAACAGGAAATATTACCAGAATCAGGTCTTGAAATATATACATACATTACACAACTGTTACTCTTTACATCACAAAAAACTACATTTAGTGGGCCACTGACAATACTGTATCAAGTTACGTTACAACTGTTACTCTCTTACAGCGGCACAAAAAACAATTAGTGGGCCACTGACAATACTGTATCAAGTTACGTTACAACTGTTACTCTCTTGCATCGGCACAAAAAACTACATTTAGTGGGCCACTGACAATACTGTATCAAGTTACGTTACAACTGTTACTCTCTTAAAGCGTCACAAAAAACTACATTAGTACTGACAATACTGTATCATTACGTTACAACTGTTACTCTCTTGCAGCGGCACAAAAACTACATTTAGCCACTGACAATACTGTATCAAGTTACGTTACAACTGTTACTCTCTTAAAGCGTCACAAAAAACTACATTTAGTGGGCCACTGACAATACTGTATCAAGTTACGTTACAACTGTTACTCTCTTGCAGCGGCACAAAAAACTACATTTAGTGGGCCACTGACAATACTGTATCAAGTTACGTTACAACTGTTACTCTCTTACAGCGGCACAAAAAACTACATTTAGTGGGCCACTGACAATACTGTATCAAGTTACGTTACAACTGTTACTCTCTTACAGCGGCACAAAAAACTACATTTAGTGGGCCACTGACAATACTGTATCAAGTTACGTTACAACTGTTACTCTCTTACAGCGGCACAAAAAACTACATTTAGTGGGCCACTGACAATACTGTATCAAGTTACGTTACAACTGTTACTCTCTTACAGCGGCACAAAAAACTACATTTAGTGGGCCACTGACAATACTGTATCAAGTTACGTTACAACTGTTACTCTCTTACAGCGGCACAAAAAAAACTACATTTAGTGGGCCACTGACAATACTGTATCAAGTTACATTACAACTGTTACTCTCTTACAGCGGCACAAAAAACTACATTTAGTGGGCCACTGACAATACTGTATCAAGTTACGTTACAACTGTTACTCTCTTACAGCGGCACAAAAAACTGCAATTAGTGGGCCACTGACAATACTGTATCAAGTTACGTTACAACTGTTACTCTCTTACAGCGGCACAAAAAATTGCAATTAGTGGGCCACTGACAATACTGTATCAAGTTACGTTACAACTGTTACTCTCTTACAGCGGCACAAAAAACTACATTTAGTGGGCCACTGACAATACTGTATCAAGTTACGTTACAACTGTTACTCTCTTACAGCGGCACAAAAAACTACATTTAGTGGGCCACTGACAATACTGTATCAAGTTACGTTACAACTGTTACTCTCTTACAGCGGCACAAAAAACTACATTTAGTGGGCCACTGACAATACTGTATCAAGTTACGTTACAACTGTTACTCTCTTACAGCGGCACAAAAAACTACATTTAGTGGGCCACTGACAATACTGTATCAAGTTACGTTACAACTGTTACTCTCTTACAGCGGCACAAAAAACTACATTTAGTGGGCCACTGACAATACTGTATCAAGTTACGTTACAACTGTTACTCTCTTACAGCGGCACAAAAAACTACATTTAGTGGGCCACTGACAATACTGTATCAAGTTACGTTACAACTGTTACTCTCTTACAGCGGCACAAAAAACTACATTTAGTGGGCCACTGACAATACTGTATCAAGTTACGTTACAACTGTTACTCTCTTACAGCGGCACAAAAAACTACATTTAGTGGGCCACTGACAATACTGTATCAAGTTACGTTACAACTGTTACTCTCTTGCAGCGGCACAAAAAACTACATTTAGTGGGCCACTGACAATACTGTATGAACTTACGTTACAACTGTTACTCTCTTACAGCGGCACAAAAAACTACATTTAGTGGGCCACTGACAATACTGTATCAAGTTACATTACAACTGTTACTCTCTTACAGCGGCACAAAAAACTACATTTAGTGGGCCACTGACAATACTGTATCAACTTACGTTACAACTGTTACTCTCTTACAGCGGCACAAAAAACTGCAATTAGTGGGCCACTGACAATACTGTATCAAGTTACATTACAACTGCTACTCTCTTACAGCGTCACAAAAACTGCAATTAGTGGGCCACTGACAATACTGTATCAAGTTACATTACAACTGCTAGTCTCTTACAGCGTCACAAAAACTGCAATTAGTGGGCCACTGACAATACTGTATCAAGTTACATTACAACTGCTACTCTCTTACAGCGTCACAAAAACTGCAATTAGTGGGCCACTGACAATACTGTATCAAGTTACATTACAACTGCTAGTCTCTTACAGCGTCACAAAAACTGCAATTAGTGGGCCACTGACAATACTGTATCAAGTTACATTACAACTGTTACTCTCTTACAGCGTCACAAAAACTGCAATTAGTGGGCCACTGACAATACTGTATCAAGTTACATTACAACTGTTACTCTTTTACTCTGTCGCAGCGCCTACTTGCTACTCCCACACAGTGACTTGTCACGTTCCAGATACCAGTTGTCAATTTGTCACGGAAATAGTAAATCACTCAAGCGACCATAGAAAGTCTATTCGCATTTAAGTTTGTACAATGAAGTGCTCTATTAGAACTAAATAAAATTTATCCTAGAATGTTAACATATTGTAGTCAAGCCAACTCAAAGTGATACTATACAGTTACTTACATAAATAAACGGTCTAATAATTTGTTTAGTTTTTAAGCTCGTTTTAAAACTGGTAGTCAAATTAAATTAACCTTATTGTTTTCACGGAAAAAGATTTTTTAATTTAAAATACCATAACTTTTAAAAACCAGTGTTTTTGAGATATGTGAATGGTGTCATTTTGTTTATTTCCTAAAGTACTATAAACCATATAGTTTTATTTAAAATCGTTAGAGCCGTTTCTGAGAAATCTTCATCTTACGTTTTCTTAATACCCTTAAAAATAAAAAAATCCAAAAAATAAAAATAAACATCCCAAAATAGCGTGGATTAATACCTACTACGAAAATCGGTCTAATAGTCTCTCATCTATTGACTACCATACATCCCCCCACATAAACATCACTAAAACCCCCTTTTTTGATTCTGGGGACACTAATATCTAGGCTTCTGCACATCCCCACACACACAGACACAGACACACGTACATACCTAACTCTAAAACCACTTTTTTGATTAAGGGGACACTATAATAGATATCCGCCAGAAACTCAAATTCGAAAATGCCGACGAAAACAATACTTCCTCTTTATACTATATCGTAAAGGGGGGGAAATGAAATACGATAGCCTTTAGTGAAAATTTTGCAAAACTTTTAGTATAGAACCGAACTATTATTGGTGTTGACTAAATCCCAACGAATGATCATTGACCATTGACCAGTGGCGAGGGAGAGACAGTTCCACAGTGCCAGAGCTCTTCACTCCTTCCACACTGATGTGCCGCGGTCACCATGTACTTTCACTCTTGCCTTTATACCTCGCCTCTCCAAGACTCAAGGCGCCGTTTCACACCCACAACACCTCTCTGTCTCTTTTGTAATCTCCCCCCAACCCATCAAACTGCATTCCTACGTAGAAATCTTTAATCTCTGATAACCCAAATATTCTATTTATAGCTAGTCATCTCGAATGTTGTCATCGGCGAATACAATATTTTTGTATTTTGTAAAGAAATTTTACTTTGGTTCTGCATTGTATTACAAATCTGCAGAACCGAATTGAGCTCTATGTTGCAACCAATTTAGAAACAAAGATAACTATCTATCAGGTCCATAAATAGTAGTATTGGTATCGATTTTCGAAATCATCATCATGATCAAAAACATCCTCAATGTGATGATTAATGATCAAGCAAATGAATAAACTAATTTTTTTGATAAGAAAACTACATTCGCCTTCAATTCCATTACAATTATCATACTCTTGTCATGAGTGACCCTTCACTCATGAAAACCTTAAAATGCCCTTAAGTAAATATGAGAATGAAAAGTAACTCGTGTTACTGTGAATAGTTAGTTGGCTACGTTAATATAAATATATTAGACCAATGTTGTAAAACAGGCTTGTGACCTTACACGTTATCTTTATCGCTATGCAGGAATTTAATTAATTCCTAGAGATAACTGACTGGCGAACGGCAAAGGTCGTGGACCGGTCAAGCAAGGCGGCCGATATAAGAGAGATAAAGTGAGAGAGCCGTTACCGTATGTACCTGTTACCAACCAGTACCGGTCCGCGAGCACGTGTGTCTAAGAATAGTGGAAGGTAAGGCAACTGCTTTGCAATAATAGTTGAGGTTCTGGATTATTAGGAGGCCCAGCAAAGCTGACTAGGCTCTTCCAGCAGTTTATTGTACAGGATGTTAAAGGTAGGCCAAGGCCATATTCGACCTAATTAACTCCCAAACAAATCCAGAAGGGGGCAACCCAACTTCCAACTTCTACTACGACTAACCGTCGCGGGAGTCTAGGACTTTCGTCATCGCAGGGGGGCATCGAAGTGTCAAAATCCGTGGCCCGGAACTTTGGCAACTGCTGTCCTTCCGGGCGGGGATTTCAGGGATTTCGCACGTGCTTGGCGGGGTTGAGGTTGAGGGAGAAAGAGCACTAGGGAAGGGCGAGAGGGGAGGCGGCGGGCGAAGACAGACAAAGAATAACAAAGCACAACGCACATTCCTTTTAAGTGTGAGATTACTAACCTCCTAAGAACTGTCAGTTGTCTAGTTTGAACTTTCTTTATAGGTACAATATTTTGAGTTGTATCAATCTTATTTTTAAACCCATTTTTATGCAACCCCCGTATATAAGATTTACAAAAATAAGAGGTTATGGATTTGTAGCTTCAGAAAGACTTAAGAGCCACATATGATTATATTTATACCAATTAACCATTTTTCATTAATTAAACACACATCCTATCGGAAACCTTTATTCACACCTTTCGTGGAACATTGTTTGCCATATTCAAACAACTACAACCAAAACTGACGATTGGCTATAAAAGATGTTTGGGATGTTTTATTCACATTTGAATCTCCGCTCAATGTAGATGTTTTAGATTATAAACTTACTATTACAAGAACCCCAGAATTCTCCTGCACATGAGCCCAACCTAGAAATTATTTTGACATTTATATGTCTTAGCTCTGTGTCTTAGCTCTACTGATTTGTACTCCAGTATTTGTATTTTTAATTTTTAATTTTTTTCAATAATTTGTTATGCACTTGTATAGGACTCTTTTTGCACCTAGCTGAGAATTTAAATTTAACTTATGACAGAGAGGTTTGTGACCACATTAATAATTTTTCAATAATATACACAGTGAAATTTATATATAAAGCCTACATTTTAAAATGTCTTATACTAATTTTATTTATTTGTAAAAAATAAAACAAAGTATATGACAGTATCTTTTGTTTATTTGATTCTGCACATTGTGAATATCTTTATTTTGGTTATAATATTATTACAGTATTATAAATTTAAAGTTACAAATCTATCTGATTTCAAAGACATATCAATCGTCAATTCTTTCCTCAAGAAGTTATTTATGGGGTTTAAAAATAAGACCGATACAATTCATAATACTGTACCTCAAAACATAGTTCAAACTTAACAACAGACAGTACTTAGACGGTTAGTAATCTCACACTTGAAAGGAATTGGGTGTCATGCGTTGTGCTTTGTTATTCTTCGTATGTCTTCGCCCTCCGCCTCCTCTCTCGCTCTTCTTTAGCGCGCTTTCTCCCTCACCCTCAACCCCGCCCGGGACGAACGAAATCCCTGAAATCCCCACCAGGGAGAACAGCGGTTGCCAAAAGTCCGGACCACGGGTTGTGACACTTTTATAACCCCCTGCGATGACGAATGGGATAGGCGAGGTTGCCAACAGTCCTAGACCCAATTTGCGATCTCTGAACTAGTAAAAACAAGTCAGACTAGGGTTTTGATTACAATGAGAAAAGTTATATAAAGACCACGTCTTGAATATATAAAACTTTTCTTTCTCGTAAGATTGAGAAAGAACGTACCAGAACGACCGAAACGATTTGCCTTCGCCTCCATTCTGTCCCGACACCAAAGAGAGCAAAGCGAAGATGGAGCGCGGCGGCGATTTAAATATTGCAAATGTAGCGATAAAAGGCGGTGAACCGAGGTATTCCAGCCGAGGCAAAAACCTAGGGGAATGCGGGTGTAAGAAGTACAATGGCGGCCGGAATGTTGATATCCGTGAAAACAGGCGGCGGCGGAAACGGATATGCCGCAGAGAGGGCTGTGAACGACGAAGCGCATACAACAGGTTCCTGCAGACGAATACATAGAATGCACAATATATCATTACGTTAGGTCAGGTCATTTACCGAGGAAATTTATATAAGTGTATATATAAGTATACACGTGTATATTTTACAAATCGTGTCAAGCTAAGTTGTACATATACAGTAAATTATTTTGTAGATCAAATAAACTCTCGTGGCCCCGGGAGTGAAGAACTCCGCCTGTGACCGCCTGTGTCGCATCGCCGATTACCAGTAATGTGCATTTCAAAAACATCTAAAAATAAAATCAACTGAATCACAAACTTCGTGTTTTAGTATTAATAAATACAGTAATAAATTGTCAGAAATCACATGGAGATTAAGTATTTATGGCAGCTTATGTGGCAAATTAATTGATCACGAAAAATGCAGATATTTTAAAACTCGTATATTTCATATGGAATGTAAGTGGCATACTCCATATGGCATTGATCATAAATAAAAATAATATCCACCCCTTAAAATTTTATTAATACTGAAAACTCCAAGTTAAAAACCAATTATCTTGTGAGAAGCGGAGCATCAAAAAGTGATGATTACCTGTGAGAAAAACTGACCAGGGACAGAACGAAGGAATTACTGCACGAGATTAAACCTGGTGCAGTCCTTGAAAGGTTGGTGGAAATGCCAGCGAGGGCATTAACGGCGTCTTGACGCTGATGGCTTGACACCCGACTGTAACACCCTGTAAGATGTCACTCTGTGGCACAATCACGGCTGACACTTGCGCAAGTCACACTCAGTATCAAGACATCGGGTAAAAACCGTTTGTCAAGTATTGTCAAGTACTATAATCAACCACGTAACTTCAAATTTTACTATTTTTTTAATAATTATTGAATATTTCTGTATTTATGTAAATCTTGAGGATTGAGATAGTGTTACGAGCATACACCAAAGCTGACACTCTCAATCAATAACTCTAAAGGTACAGGGTCGATTAACCTTCTAGTGTCAGTCAGAGTTTTTAGGCTACACTAGTTCCTCTGATGTAACCTAACAACTTATATACCGAGGTGCCTTCTGAACCAATTACTCTAAAGGTAAATGATCGAATAACCCTCTAGTGTCAGAGTTTTCAGGCCACACTAGTTTCTCTGACGTGACTTAACAACTTATATACCGAGGTGCCTTCTGAACGAATTACTCTAAAGGTAAATGATCGAATAACCCTCTAGTGTCAGAGTTTTCAGGCCACACTAGTTTCTCTGACGTGACTTAACAACTTATATACCGATGTGACTTCTGAACGAATTACTCTAAAGGTAAATGATCGAATAACCCTCTAGTGTCAGAGTTTTCAGGCCACACTAGTTTCTCCGATGTGACCTAACAACTAATATACCGAGGTGCCTTCTGAACGAATTACTCTAAAGGTAAATGATCGAATAACCCTCTAGTGTCAGAGTTTTCAGGCCACACTAGTTTCTCTGACGTGACTTAACAACTTATATACCGAGGTGCCTTCTTAAGCAATTACGTGGTAGGGTACGTGAAACCTAGTCGGATGGCTAGTAGTCGGCCAACTGTAGTCGCCTCGCCACACCACGCATCGCCTCCTCCGCGACTGGTTACTGGCGAGTCAATACAACTACTCAACTAATCCGGAAAACTAAATTAACCTTCCTTTGTCCTCGTGACATGTCCCGGCTCCAGCACCGAGAGGAGGCGTCGAGGTAGAACATCGCGTCTGACCGACGCGACGTGAAATATATCCTTTAGACATTGCGGAATAGGCACACGACTTGAATGGATCCATTCTAGAAATGTTATTAATTCATCTCTTTGCAATTATATTTTAATAATAATATTTTTTGATATTGTTATTGTACTTGTATTTACTGTACCGCTCGTTGGACTAATCTGTACTAGTAATAAAATTAATTGTTGGTGATGATTCAACAATCACTTCTAAAAATAGTCTAATTAATTGATACTCTTGCAGTTCGAACGCAAAATTGTCTTTCGGAGTACCCCCCTTGGTTCTAAATTAATGGTATGTTATAAATACAGTGATAGTAAGACTAAGGCAATTTTGCTCACCTTGAATAAACCATAGATACCTTCTCGACCTTCTCTCCATAGGTATCACCAGCAGAACTTAGAATTTAACTTAGATTCCAAATTGAATAATTGCTGTACTCTGTCCATAACCAAATTGTCTGTACCACACTTTCTGGAGAAATTTATCTGCTAAGAAGTTTAAAAAAGGTCCCTCTAGCTAGATCCAACTTGATATTAACTAACTTCGCTGTTTTAAAAGTATAATAAGTTATGGCAAGTCTTTTAACAATTGACTTAGAGCTAAACTGCTGATTTAGGTAATTTCTAAATCGAAAATTTGTTAATTAATTTTTAGATTTAGATCTTTTTAATCGGCACCGGAACTAAACATTGAAGTTATTTCCTAACTCTTAAAAAGCGAACATAAACACGACTATCGCATAATAGGTGGCAATAAAACAGTGAAGTCAGCACTAAGAAGATAAAACGCAAATTACACCAAGAGCACGAACAATACATGTTTATATACAGAAACCGATCGAACGAAATACATCCTGAAAACTAAATAAAAAAACTCCCAATAATTTACAACTAATATTTACGTTTTAAAATAGCCCTAAAAATAGCCACAGGAAATAAGCCATTTGTGGAACGTTTCTGCTGTTTGAGAAGTTAACAAGTACGGTAATAAAATATTTTTCGATTTGCTATTCTAAGCTACGTTTGTGTGTTCTGCCCGTGTTTGGTGGTGGACGCAAACAGAAATATGTATGAATCCAAACCTGATTTACAGGTGGCAATTGGATCAGCAGGTTGACGCAACCCGGGCCTACCATGGCGACAGTAAGTAACCATACAAGTAAGCACTTCCGCCACAGGCTTCGGTTGTGCAACAATGTACTGCAACATTTACATTGTTGTAGGTTACATTGACTGGGACGGTGGCGACGTCCTGTAATCCACCTACTTGGAGGTCACGAATTGTGGATAGATGTAAGCTCTGGTCGGCGGGTGTAGTGTTCTCTTGTTTGGATTAACGTCCGCACTATTGAATACTACGTTGATCCACAAAGACCATCCTCATAATTAGACCAATTTGTAATTCAGATTCCACGTTAAATTGTAGGTCACTAAAATATGTCATTAACTGTTGAGCTATTAATTAACAGTTCTATCTAAGGAACATTTCACCCTTAGTCACTACAAGACTACAAGATCGCACCACAATCATCCTCCACTCATTTCTCATTTATAATAATTGGTTTGAAATTCCTACCATTTCAATAATCTAATCTAATGTTGTTGTTACCTTGTTATGTACTAAACAATCTTAAAAGATTCTTCTTCTCCTTTGCTTAGAATATCTACCTGGCTAGGTTGACATTTCAATAATCTAATCTAATCTAATCTAATCATTAGAAGAAGCGTCCCCGTGCCAGCAGCTTCACATTATACGAAGCGTCCCTGTGCCAGCAGCTTCACATTATACGAAGCGTCCCTGTGCCAGCAACTTCACATTATACGAAGCGTCCCTGTGCCATCAGCTTCACATTATACGAAGCGGCCCTGTGCCAGCAACTTCACATTATACGAAGCGGCCCTGTGCCAGCAACTTCACATTATACGAAGCGCCCCCGTGCCAGCAACTTCACATTATACGAAGCGTCCCAGTGCCAGCAACTTCACATTATACGAAGCGTCCCTGTGCCAGCAACTTCACATTATACGAAGCGTCCCTGTGCCAGCAACTTCACGGAGGCTCCGAGCTGCTCTGCCCAGTGCCCCCTGTACTGTACTACAGTATTGTGGATTCGTTCCACTTGTACTTCCTCTCAGCCACTAGGCAACAGCGCTGATGCGTCTTCCTGACCTTCATGAGTTACGACACAATAGGGACTACTAATACACATCATAAAAACAAATTCAATACTATTTCGTTTGTTATACTTTTGTCTCAAATTAAGGAAAGTGTTTTAGGATAAGTAAATTAAACTGTGAATTCCCAGGACAGTTTTTGTTACATACGAAAGCTAACCTACTATATTCTTTGGAAAAATATTGACGAATGAAAACAAACACTACTTAAATATTGTTTACGCGCCTTTGACTTACGTTTGAAATTACTGTGATAATAAAGGAATATAACAGTATAATATATGCATAATTGTATTGAAAATAGTTTGGAGTAGAATGAAATTATTATTCACATTTGACGGACCTGGGCAGTCAATAACTATTTCACAAAATACAGTACCCACAAAGAAGTAGAAAAACAACTATACATTAAACAACGGAATACAATAAACGATAATACAATAAAACTCAGAAACCCTTAGCAGCCCTGGAAAGATAGGCACCAGCGGCTAAATTGGCAAAAAATACTAAGAAAATAATGATCACAAAACTCTGTATGACACAAATTAAGGGTACAGGGAATAAAGGGGCTTAGTCATACTGGAAATATCATCGTTATTTTGTCAAATCTTTTTTCTGTGTGGACAAGGTAATGAATGCATAAATCGAAAAACTGTGTGATTCTTGTTTTGTCCACCGAAGGAGTCACTGTATATTTCAATTTCTCTTACTTCTTGTGAGAGACTGATATGCACAAAATCATGAAACAAAGAGTAGACGTCATTGCTGCCCTTTTTGCCACGTGCCGGGTACAAATAAAAAAAGCTGTCTGAATTTGACAGAGTATGTACATTGAAAACAAACAGTGCCTTTTGTAGTACATCATAAATTAATCATCGCATCGGTAAATTTCTGCCATAGTCCATGCATACAGCCTGCTTCTCTTTGGTTTTCTTACAGGGTTTTCTGGCAATTGGTCTTTTTGGTATAAAACGTTTTCGGCTCTTTTCAAGTGAACAGTAATTTCCACCTCTGCTTTTCTTAGGGGGTTTTCCAAATCTTTCTTCCTTTTGTCACTAACACAATTGTTTATTTCCAGTTTTAAAGCTTTTGTTTTAACTTGTTTTTCATCACAATAGGAACAAGTGTCGGTCCTAGGATAACCGAAACCTATGTTGAACTCAGTAGTGGAAATAGTTCGGTATAGAATAATTAATTATAACATTTGAAGTACATTAAAACAAAACTCAGCTGATTGTATATTCCTACATTCGGTATATTCGGCCCGTTCTTTCCATGAATCCGTGGACTTGACCCCTTCATTCCCAGGACAGGGTTTTTTCCCACGGTATTTTAAACATGGACAGCTCTTTCATTCCAAATACGTATAACACATTAGATTCAGCATTAAAAACACTACAAATTACCGTTGATAACTAAAAAAATTTTATTTTTTGGACTTAGCCCCTTTATTCCCTGTGCCCTTCAAATGGCTTTAGATATACTCGTAGCTAAAGGGCGGTTGAAAATAATATATGGCACGTGAAGGATAAAAATAGAAATACCGGCTAGAAATACCGGTAGTTATAGGCTAGGTTGAAAGTATAAAGTGCAGCTGATATATGACAGTTGATAACGCCACGCCACGCCACAAGGCCTACCAGGGACCCGGGACAGGTGATGTTTGCCCTCCGCGCCCCGCGCCCCGCACCCCGCACCACGAGCTCACAACTGTTGTTACAGGTAAAATATGGTTTATTTTAAATCAGACTAGCAATAAAATGAACAATGACATTTTTTATTAACTGTTAAACTACTGTTTTCTCGCTAAGTGGGAAAACATTCCAGCGGAAAAATAAACAAATATAGATGGATCCCATATTGTAATAAAGGTGGGCCTATGCATCAATTTCATTAGTCATCATCACACGGTTCATGCCCGTAAAGTTTGAGGCACACCTTTATAATAAACTTCTATGTCATTAGGTCTAAACTCTACAAACCCCATTAATATGAATTCGTAAGTTTAAATTTGAGTACATTAATATGAACGTATTATAGAAACTTTCACAAATGATATCAATAACTAAAGGTATTAAAGCAATACATCTATTCTCCGTAAGAATTGCAATGAATACGTAGGTTGTTGCCGTAAGAAACATTAAATTTGAGGTTTTATGGATGTTATTGTTAAAACTTAACTAGATGGACTTGCATACCAAATTGTAAAAGATTGTGTAAGCAAATAAGTGAGATATTGATGTTTAGCTATTCTCCATACGATTAACATTAGACAATGTAATGTGTTTACCAACAGTAAAAGATTTACCTAGATTCATGATTTTAAGCATTAAATAATAATTGTTTGTTTTATTTGAGCTGAATCCGATAAAAAAAGAAAAAATAATATTTTCAAAAATTATACATAAACAAATTTAAAACTCCATTTTGGGGAACAACCCCCCCTCCAAAATGTGTGATTGTGTTGCCATACTGTACTTTCACCGTGTGGGTCATGTTAATAGCTCACTTTTTCGTAGTAAATTCGCTGATGAATAGTTTACTTTTTTTACTTTGGCGAAGGTCTTAACATTACATATGACCATTTCCTAAGGTAATTGAAAACAAGTAATCTAAACTGGTTCGAAAATCTTAAAGGGTCGCAAACGGTAAAATGTCGAAGGTATTCAAGAGCACCAGGGCGTGTCCAAAAGACCTGTCATCAATTCTGTATGTTTAGGGCAACACTGGTCTGGTCGCCATTTATTCCGCCGCCGACGGCCAGATGGCTCTGCAGTCGCCCACACGATCGCGCCTAATGGACTTGCGACTTGCCGGCTCTCCGGTCAACAGGGATCAAATAGGGTCACCTCCAAATGGAACTGTACTGCTCGACTGCGTGCTACTGAGCATCGACTAATTGACTAAACGGCACGGTATTAGGGAACTGATACACTTTCTTCCTTTAAAAGTGAACTACAGTATATGAAACAAACACTCGTTATCAAGTTGAAGAATCTTGGGAGAATTGTCAAACTAATCCCCTCCCCCAGGTAATAACAACCTTGTTTGCGTGGGTTTTATTGGGTTTCACCTTAAGCTGCATACTGATTCATTACAATGTTTGGTAAATTAAAAAGAAATACATTTTTTGGTATTTTCCGACGAAACCCGATAAAAGATACAAGTGAGTCTGTTTATTCAGAAGAGAAATAGAAATTAGATACAAAGGAACCAACGACCTCGTCGAATGGTAGTACAGTATAGCCATAGCGAGGTGAGGTGCTAGGGTGCAGCCAGTCACACCCAACTGCGAGTAGTGAGCACTGTAGTTTGATTTACCAACGACCTCGTCGAATGGTAGTACAGGATAGCCATAGCGAGGTGAGGTGCTAGGGTGCAGCCAGTCACACCCAACTGCGAGTAGTGAGCACTGTAGTTTGATTTACCAACGACCTCGTCGAATGGTAGTACAGGATAGCCATAGCGAGGTGAGGTGCTAGGGTGCAGCCAGTCACACCCAACTGCGAGTAGTGAGCACTGTAGTTTGATTTACCAACGACCTCGTCGAATGGTAGTACAGGATAGCCATAGCGAGGTGAGGTGCTAGGGTGCAGCCAGTCACACCCAACTGCAAGTAGTGAGCACTGTAGTTTGATTTACCAACGACCTCGTCGAATGGTAGTACAGGATAGCCATAGCGAGGTGAGGTGCTAGGGTGCAGCCAGTCACACCCAACTGCGAGTAGTGAGCACTGTAGTTTGATTTACCAACGACCTCGTCGAATGGTAGTACAGTATAGTCATAGCGAGGTAAGGTGCTAGGGTGCAACCAGTCACACCCAACTGCGAGTAGTGAGTACTGTAGTTTGATTTACCAACGACCTCGTCGAATGGTAGTACAGGATAGTCATAGCGAGGTAAGGTGCTAGGGTGCAACCAGTCACACCCAACTGCGAGTAGTGAGTACTGTAGTTTGATTTACCAACGACCTCGTCGAATGGTAGTACAGGATAGCCATAGCGAGGTAAGGTGCTAGGGTGCAGCCAGTCACACCCAACTGCGAGTAGTGAGCACTGTAGTTTGATTTACCAACGACCTCGTCGAATGGTAGTACAGGATAGCCATAGCGAGGTGAGGTGCTAGGGTGCAGCCAGTCACACCCAACTGCGAGTAGTGAGCACTGTAGTTTGATTTACCAACGACCTCGTCGAATGGTAGTACAGGATAGCCATAGCGAGGTAAGGTGCTAGGGTGCAACCAGTCACACCCAACTGCGAGTAGTGAGCACTGTAGTTTGATTTACCAACGACTCGTCGAAATGGTAGTACAGGATAGCCATAGCGAGGTAAGGTGCTAGGGTGCAGCCAGTCACACCCAACTGCGAGTAGTGAGCACTGTAGTTTGATTTACCAACGACCTCGTCGAATGGTAGTACAGGATAGCCATAGCGAGGTAAGGTAGGGTGCAGCAGTACACCCAACTGGGTGCAGCCAGTCACACCCAAATGATTAGTACTGCGAGGTGATGTAGTGAGCCATCACTGTAGTTTATTTTGATTTGCTTGCCAAGTCTCACCTACTTCTCTTCGACCTTTCTCCAACGGGTGTTCTGGGAAAGGTAACAACACAAGTGACGACTACAACGCACAAGTCAATTGAACTAGACTAAGAGAAAACCGCGACCGTGTAAAGCACAACGTCGTATTTGGTGGAGGTTTCGTATTTTTATTTAATTGACATTTCCACATTCCAATTCCATATTAAATATTCTCGTGATAGTTGATGGATTGGACGATTCAGAAAGTAATTAAAATTAGTTTGTGTGGTAATTACATAAATTATTTTAACCTAATTTAATGATTAACAATTTACCTCCGTAGTAGTTATACTAAATGAATCAACCAGAAAAAGATGTTTAAAATTTCCTCATATTCAATACAGTATTTATACTGATAACATGTAATAAGGCCTAGACTATTTATTATTTAAAGCAAACTGTTTCAGAAAGTGATGAGTGCGTTACTAGCACAGTAAAATAGTTGTCTTGAGCTCAAATAAACCTAATAAAAGAATGTCACATCTAAATAATTACAGTATAAATTAAACGTGAACAAATCCGCGACGGGTGCTTTTAGTACTACTCAACCCCCCCCCTGCTCAACTGCTCGAGGAGAGCGGTAGCAGGTGTTCTGCTGATGTGGAATAGTTTCCACATATAGTTTGTATATAGATACATGTGTGGTATATAAGTCGTCACTTACAGAATTGGCACTGCGGATAGTTTAGGTGTCCATACCTGCAAGAAAAAATAAACATAAGGGTCACATAAGTGAATACAAATAACCCCGTCACAACAGACCTAAGTACTCCAATTCCGCGAATTTCCAAATCAATTATAATATAACAGGTTCGATCAATATCCGTAATAAACAAGAGAGTTTGCCTATTCTCCATGAAATAAACATGGGAAAGAGTATGCAGGTATGTTGCTGGGAGGGGACACTGAAAGTAGGCTTTTGTAAAATAATCTTTTTTTCTTTTAACCATATACCAAGTTTGACCAACTCAAAAAATAAAGGAGTTAGTCAATTATCCATAAGATTAACACGGTAAAGAGTATGCAGGTTTGCGGATGTAAGGAACTATAACAGTAGGCAATTTTAGCATAATTTGTTTTTATTTTGGACATTTATACTAAGTTCCATCAACATTCCTATAAAATAAAGGAGTTTGCCTATTCCTTTTATGATTAACATAGGAAAAGAGTATGCAGGTTAGCAGTCATGTTTAACACATAAACTATGATTTCTTAGCTATGCATGGGCATCAACCTAACGAAGCTTCATCCAAAAATATTAGTTAATAAGTGAAATATTATTTTTCCTTATACTCCTTAAGATTAAAATTGGAGCCCCAAAATACAACAAAAATACTAAAATACAAATCTAAACACAATACGTTTAGATTTTTTAATATCACGGTAACCGTTGTGGATAGAGCAAAACTTAAAATTACTAAATTGTGTAGTTGTTTAAACTGATTCTAATGATTGAAGATAAAACATTTTTTTAAATTACATATGAAATTACCAAAACGATTTTTGAGTACGAACCCCCCCCCCAAAACTACCCGCTCTGATTGACCGATGTGTATAGTTTACGAACTCGAACGAGTAATGTAGAAATACGCGTCTCTACCTAATTTGTCCTCGATCGGACCCTTTTTACGTCCAAAGTTTGAAATTTTCCATTGATAAACAAAAATTATACAACAGAATTAGATTTGTTATATCCTTATGGACCTATAAATACTTTGTATTTGGTATTTTGTTTTTAATAAATTTCCTTTACGAGCAAATAAAAGATAATTAAACCCATCCGATGTCAAACGCCCACAGTTACAGTGAGCGTTACCTGGACTGACTCCTGCCGTCTCTTAAATATAGTGTTCCAGAAATTCAGGGTCACTAGTTCGAATCTCGGAAATGTAAAATACCATATCAATATCATGTCATGCTCATATTAAAGCTCTTGCTCATACCTTTCAATGCAATCGCCATATTCCTACTAAAATCGTATAGGAGTGACGGTTAAGTTGTACTATATGTACCAGTGTCTCGCTTAAATTATGGTGTAGTAGTTCTTAAAAGTTAGAAGGAAACATTCCCTATAGCACTTACCCTAGGTTCTGCCGTTTGGGCGCAGGAGCTAAAAATCCATTTGGTCCCAGGTAAAACGAAATAAAAGATAACGGAGAAAAAATTTTTTTAATCATTCCGTTACGTCGACAGAGCCCAGAAATACTACATTACCACCGTTTGAAAAGTTCGCTGTAATTCAAAACCCCTATGTTTTATCTAGACCATAAAAACCAAGACTAAACACATACCGTTAAACTCCATTTTAAGAAAAAAAACCGATATATTTGTAAGGAATGTGCTTGTGAATTTTCACACCATTATAAACTAAAATAACACCTTGGTAAAATGTGCAAGAAGTCACAGTTAAAAAATGTAAACTGTTTAGTCACTCGCATAACCTTAAACCCAAAAAGTAAACAAAATAAAAAATCATTAACAAATTTAATGCAAGTGCTTCAATCTGTGGAGTATATCTTCAACTAACAGTTATAGTAAGGCAATCAGATGTTGAAATGAAAATAGCTACAATGTAAACAAAGTTCTGGTTCACAGCATTGGATCCTTTTTGGGCTTCCCAATTGAGCTACACCAAAATTGATGATCCACAAACCTTCTCCACGAAATTTTATTTAAGTGTACCACTTTTCAGAACTAATCGTCCAACGGTGTCCGAGCGTATTAACTTCAAACATACAAATCTATTTACAAACATTCTCTTTTATAGATATAGATATAAAATTTTTAATGACTATTGTTTTGGCCTCTGGGCACCTCAAAACGAAAAAAATAACATGGTCTCGGGCTAAAGTCTTGCCATGAGACTCACGGCAATAACTTCTTCCTTCCCTATGGGAAATTTGTAAAAAAGTACTTAAGAGAAAGAAACAAAATGTGTAGTTGTGGTGCAATAATTTCAGTAAGGCTTGCATGCATAATACATCCTACTCGTAGGATGATGCAAACAACTAGAACGGAACACAAGGAAAACGGTGAAAAATGGCTTTTGTCACGGGTTCCACTTCATTTTGGCACTGAAAGGAACACTTGGTCGTGTGGGCTGTTGTTATGCGGAGGGAGTGACTCAGGCATGTCCAAGGTCAAGCTCTGGTGCCGTACCTGGTACTCTGGTACCGGTACTGAGACTGCAACAAGCAGTCAACTCACAATTTATTTGGGACAACAAAGTATGTATTGGCATTTCAATTTATTCTGTTAGTAAATAGGTTTGAAATTATTTTTGGTCAGGTATTGTCATACAAAAAAATCAATTGATTCCTTTTAACAGCCGTAGGGAAGAAGCCAAATACCATAAGTCTCATGGCAAGACTTAAGCCCGGAACCATGCTATTTTTTCGTTTTGAGTACCCAGAGGCTAAAAACAATAGTGGTTAAAAATTATATATATATATATATATATATATATATATAATTTTAGGGGGTGTATGTGTAATGGTCTGATCGAGACCAAATTTGGTACAGACGTGTATTCCTACATTTACTCGAACGATTTCGTAAATCAGATATATCAGTCAGTCAATGGCCAAAAATTGTGGAGGTTAAATGACATTAATTATGAGTTTTTCACGTGTAACTTTCAACATTTTTTATTTTTATCTTTTAATATGAGAATCAGCTCAAAAACTGCATAATTTAATTCTTTAAAGTTATTCTCTACCTCAATCGGTTATCGAGAAATTAAAAAGTCTAAACACAGTACGTTGTAATTTGGGACTCAAATGCCAATTTTATGGAGGATAGGTAAGAAAAATAATATTTCACTTACCAATCTATATTTTTGAATGAAACTTGATATTTAGCTTTATGTGATAGATGACGCCACCATCCCAGTTATGCTTAACAATATGTGTTTATCATGGCAGCTAACCTGCATACTATTTTCCCATGAGAATCTCATACAGAATATGCCAATTCCTTTATTTATGAACAGATTGATGTTGATAGAAGTTTGTATAAATGATCAAAATAAAAATAAAATTAGTTTATTGTTAACTATTTTTATTAGTAACCTATTTTTATTTTGTCCATTGTATTGCAAAAATGCCTACTTTCAGTGTTCCTCCCTGCAGCAAACCTGCATACTCTTTCCTATGCTAATTTTACGGAGAATAGGCAAACTCTCTAATTTATTACGGACATTGATCGAACTTATTAACGAACCTATAATATTATTGATTTGTAAATTCACGAATACGCAGGTCTGCTGCAACAGGGGTATTTTCCTGAATATGCAATGAACACAAAACTCATTATTGTTAAATTGCAGTTAGTGTATATCACTCGTCAGTATAATACAATGGTACAATAAAAATAACACCATTTTAAGTAAAATGTCATATTAAAAACGTAAAAATACTAAAGACGTTTCTTTTGCAGGTAAGATGAAATGTTAAAACGACCGTAGTATTGGCTGAGGCCACTATTCTCTGTATTTATCCGCCGGTGAATCGTTGTATCATAGGCCTATTAGTCAAGTTACCTCAAGCCTAAATACGTTGAGCTGAGCCCCGTAAGTGCAAACAAAAAGTGTAGCCGATGTTTCGTGACGTATGTAACATGAACTAACAGTAACACGTTGTATCGTAGGTCTATTAGTCAAGTTACTTCAAGCCTAAATACGTTGAGCTGAGCCCCGTAAGTGCAAACAAAAAGTGTAGCCGATGTTTCGTGACGTATGTAACATGAACTAACAGTAACACGTTGTATCGTAGGCCTATTAGTCAAGTTACTTCAAGCCTAAATACGTTGAGCTGAGCCCCGTAAGTGCAAACAAAAAGTGTAGCCTATGTTTCGCGACGTATGTAACATGAACTAACAGTAACACGTTGTATCGTAGGCCTACATTGTCAGTTTCGCCCGCGGCTCCATCGGGCATCGGAAGGCGCAAGTCAGCATTCCTGCGATTCTCCTCAGTTACGCCTGCGTTGTCTCCGGCTTGCGATGCAAATCGCTCGCAACTCCAGTCAACACTGTGAAAAGCTAAGAATCTCGACATAAACTTTAATTATTAGCATAAACTGATAATATTATAAATACGCATTTCTCTACCTCAGCCTAAAACACTTTGATTTGGAAGCCCATTACAGTTGGCTACAAAAGTACTAGACCCATCAGGAGTGGAATCAAGGCTATTCGTACATCGACGTGCACCGTTGCCGCACACGTCCGTTCCACATGATGTCAGTATTTCTTAGAGACGCGATTTTCTTTTTTTTAACTAGTACCCAGGAACAGTAGAGATTCATCGCTTGTCGAAATGGTTGGTTGGTATCTCTTATAATTTAAGTATCAATATGAACATTTGGACGTACGAATAGACACTTCTTATAATTTTAGCAAGCCACTGAAATGAAATTCGACCAAATAACAAAAATACTAATACAACATGTGTTATACGCCCGATGCTACACTCCTGTCACCAGACCATATGGCGAGATATAGTACCTATATAGGAGCTGAAAACTACATCAAATATTACATTTACATATTAGAGGACTAAAAAATTAGTCTAGCCGTATATAATAAATAGTTAAATATGTATATTTCCTTCGCTTCTCTTAGCCACCCGAAGAAGATAGGACGTATGACATTTGCGGATATATCAACATGATTTTGATTCTTTTGCATAAAATAATCAATTAGTATTAACATTTTCAATAGGCACCTTGAAACTTTTCAATTAAAGGTACGTGTAACTGCGTAGTTTTGGATGAAAATCAATATATCTATGTTTAGCGAATCAATCACGCACTCCCTTGAGCCAGTTGGCAGAGAATGAGTCAGTCGAATGACTCAGCGTCGATAAATTCTGCCCCTCCGTCGGTAACTCGGTTGTCGGTTACCGCTCGCTGGCGGCTCACTGGTCCAGAGACAGGAACTCCGCTTCTCTTGTCCATCCGGAGAAGAAAGGACGAACGTCATTTGCGGAAATGTAAAAACGCTTTTATAGTGGAAATGGACCACTGACGTAGTAAACTAATGACATTACAGTCAACACAATCTCTGACACGCAAAACTAAACTACAAAAAAACTGTTTGAGGGGAATTACACGAAGCCAGACTTTTTATTCGGTCTAGGATCGGGCAGAGATCGCAAAAACTTTCAGTATGCTCCTTACAACGTCGGAATATGTTGATAGGAAACTACTGGATCCCATAATTACCTTCTTGTGATCCATAATGTTGATTGAGATCGCATTACGTTACAAAATCACGAGAGTTGAACGGAACAGAACTGCAAAGAGACTAAACAGCTCTCGCCACGCAGTTAGTGGCTCTGACGTCATATGTTGTGTGTCAACCAGCTGTGTAAGCTCAGGTGTAATGTGCAGGTTCTCGGTGTTCGGATCATACACAGAAATGACATATTATTGCACAATTTCCAAGGACAATACAAAGGACATATACGCTATAGTGTTGGAGTGTGCATAACTTCAACTACTTTAAATTGTGCTTTCGTTCTAAATATTGGTTTAGATTATGGCTTAACTAATTAACAGTAATGCACAATCATTTCAAATAAAGCATAACAAATAATATTGTTAAATACAAGCACAGTAGTAATGACAAGTTTACTATATAAGACGTGTATACGCTGTATTGTCATCCCACAGGATATCCCACATTGTTTTAGCTCACGTAATAATAATAAATAGGTTTATTCTCGAACAAGTACAATTACTATATATGAATTGTTCAAAATACCGATGTAACGGTGTGAGAATAAATGATTTGTGGTACAATGTAGTCGCCTTTAATAATTATATTTGTTGTAAGTACATATTTAAGTTGTTATTTTGATATATATATATATATATATATATATATATATATATATATATATATATATATATATATATATATATATAATGTATAACTAATAACATAAATCTTAGAGTATTAAATTAGAAGAGTATTTTGTTTAGTGTTGTGGCAACACTAAAATGTATAGAGGCTCTGAGTAGCCCTCTTCCTTCTCCGCAGCAATGGATGTATGTCTAACTTTGTGAAATAAAGGTTATCTTGTGGCATCATGGCTTTAATTGAAGAATCCTTTAAGATTGTTTAGTACACAACAAGGTAACAACAACGTTAGATTAGATTATTGAAATGGTAGGAATTTTAAACCAATTATGAATGAGAAAGGAGTGCAGGATGATTGTGGTGCGATCTTGTAGTCTTGTTACTGACTAAGGGTGACATGTTCCTTAGACAGAACTGTTAAGGCCAACAGTCAATGGCATATCTAAGTGACCTACAGTATAACGTGGAATCCGAATCACAATTATTATTTTTACCATATCGACATGCATTTATAATGTATACTATACAATTCCACTACGCAATCAATTCATATGTAGTTTGTTTTTTAAACAATGGTTTATGATTTACGACGTCCGTGAGGAAATGATTCGAAAATTCGACATCAAATTACTTTGCTTAATTCACTCAAAGAATATTCGACACACTCAGTTACGAGGCAATCGTTATCACGTTTATCCCCCATCTATTCGCCACACTGTCCGGTATAATCGACGCGTTAACACTGATAACCAGCGAGTTATTGTTATTTCCCAGCCGTTGCGCAAGCCGCCAATTACAATTACAATGAATCGTCGCGGGCAGTTTACGTTAGGTCTAACGGGACGGAATGAGAGTACCACAGGGGTTAGTGGTCGGACCACTTCTTTTACTGCCGCCGAATTCCGTCTGCTCTGAGCCTTGGTGTGGCGGTTTCGCGTTAATTCGCCAGTTGATTGTGAGGCAAAGGTTGTCTTTAATTCTCTCGTGGAAACCTGACTAAGGTGGTTTGGATATAGCCACATGCCGTAATAAAATTTACGGTTAGTTCACCACTCACTGTCCCTTAAAAACACGAGGAGCTTCAGAAATATTACGTTTAAATTTCATTTAAGATATTTCTAACAAATTAGAATCATAAAAGGACCAATTTAAACGCAAACTTATACTACTATGCTAAACGACACGAACGAAACAAATCCATGATGTCCAGAATAACATTAGCTATAAGCCTATTCATTCTATCAACAATTTCGGTACATTTCCCATAAGTGCGATAGAGCTTAAAAGTTCAGGTAAGCCGAGTTACATTTTACAACATAATACTGAATAAATATGGTATACGATCATTTTTGAGGTCAACCGTTTGTGATTCATGCAATTGAAGAAGAGAACTTACGAACGCCCTCACATAACGAGTTGACTCACCTACTAAACAAACAATAAGCAACACCATAACGAGAGAAATCAGTGCGATAAGGACATGGGAAACATAAAATTAACGACAAACAGTAGCCCGACCGCGAAACACCTAGGGCGATCTGAATTAAGTGCGTAACGTAACGAAGAAGAAAAAGAAGAAGATGATGATGATGGGCGTGGCGTGATAGTCATGGAGGGTAATGGAAGTCGCTGATTTGAGAAAATAACATCTCGGGTTTGTCACGACCACGATGCGATGTGAGCACGGGCGGCGTTTTGGCAGAATACGATCAGCCAGAATCTGGTTAAATCTCGTCGTCTTACAGCAAGTGATAAATAATAACGATTTTATTGACCTTTTACCACATTATACATTGACTTTTATCAACAGCCCTCAACAGATAACATTATCGACATAATTATATCATATTTCGGAATTTGGTTATAAAACAAAATGTAAAGTTCTTTGCTTTGGATACTTTACGAAGCACGTTTAAACACATTTTAAAATTACTCTAAGATTTAGTAAATAAATTGATCCGTTTAGTATCATTTTTCTCATATAATAAAATGGCGTTTTAAAAAACATTAAAAAGTCTAGTACCAGGAAATTTTGAATCGTATGAATACTGAACAGTGCTCTTAGTAAGATTCACAGAGACAAAAGAGCTCACCCGAAGAACATTTTTTGCTAATTTCGTATAGGAAATACAGCTATTACTATGTTCGTCTTAACAAGGCCTAAATCCATTTTACCGTTTTGGGGTCCTCAGATGCCAAAAACACCGTTCGTCGACGTGTGTGTGTCGGCGAACACGATAGCTCGGGGAAATCTCAAATTTCGACGAAATTTGGAACCTATATAAACGTGCAATTATTCTATCAAGTTCGAAACAGGTCTATTCATATCAGGGTTCAGTAATAGCTATTTCTGTAACAAGAGTGCGAACACGAGACACATCACACGAGAGGTTCTTATGGCAGCACTCAGCTGACGTTGTGCTGCCAGAACTTCGAGGCCGATCATGACGGTTTGCGCTCGTATTGCACACAAGATTTTTTTTACAATAATAAAGTCATTGAAATTATGTTTGAGTTTCCCGCTGGGATAAGTGTAAATATAACTTTAAGGTTTTCGGTAACCTCAGTTTTTTAGTAGTATTTAATCTGAGACTTTCATGGCCCCATACTGACATCATATTTTAATATTCAACGAACGGGGACCGTCAATCAGCTGACTGAGTGCTATTGATTAGTTTTGGTAACATGGTGGTTACCTACGTGGAAGGCGAATTGATAGTGAGTTTTTATACAAGTGAAACTGATACATGTATTCAGCAACACGAAGCAACAGCATCTCCTTACTTTTCCGAATTAATCGTTATTAAGGATACAATATGACGTGAAATTACATGAACATCCTAAATAACATGATTCGTGAATATACGAGTAAATATATATTTATTTTAATGAATGGAAAAAATTATTCATACGTCAAATAAAGTATAGCCGGTTACATATCCGCCCTAGGGTAGATACCGGTGTAACCGGCCAATCTTACGGTTCGAAATAGGACTGTTATCGCGCGGTTGTAGGTAAACTCATTTCCCATCTTATTGTCATCGGGTATATACGTAGAGATATGGTTTAAAATGAGACAGTGGCTTCTATAAATATGGATAAGGATGTCAAGGGCCTTGACTGGAGGGGAAGAAGCGCGGGTGCTGTGCACTGAACACTGGACAGGTGTCGAATGTAGGCTAATAGACGGTTCGGAAGCGCGGGGCTTGGAGAAGACTAGTCTGCTATTACTGAGCTGAGCCATGAATGATGTTACCGAGGTATTTTATAGTTAAGATCGTCTGGCACACCCCCTGTCAGTCGGTTGCGGCAGTGTCGCCGCAACCAATAGCGAGAAATATTAACCCCAAGCTGTCTTTGATATAGATCTAATAATAGTTAAAATCTAATAACGTATGGTTAAAAATCTAAATTTTTCCCCGTGATAGAAAATTAACCTATTCATTCCTCACGTTAATCTATATCACTTTTGTTATTATTTGTAATATTGTGATAAAGTCTTTTCTACAGTTCCATCAACTGTTTATACACACCATGTTACGATATCCTTTATATCAATAAATAATGACTCCCAGTTTGGAGGTTTTATGTAATGTGTATGTATTGGTAAATTGTCTATGACTACATTAAGATGTTTACATGACTTTATCATAATAATTTTAATAACAAGCAAGATTTGCATTTCAACCTTTTCTTCCTAAGATTAACATTGAAGCACAAAACGACATGGTACGTACTGTGCGATTCAAAATTACAAAATTGTTTGTTATCTTGAGCTGATGACAATGAATGGTGGTAGTAAAAAATAAAATTTTAATAAATTACTGGCAGTAAGCCCGTCCTTTGTACGGGTTGTAGGATTCAGTAAAAGAAGAAAGATTATCATACCAAAATGTAAACCTGAAATCCTAAACAAATCCGTACAACGAAAATAAAAAAATACCCAGCTTTATTATTTAGCATTACTTTACAATAACATACATAGACTAGAACATCTATACCATTATTCAAATTACAGTAGTTATACGTTAAATTAACTTTTTATTATGGCATGATTTCGAAGTGGGTTTAAAATCACGAACCAATATAAACTAACTATTGATTTTAATTTGACAGCTATTTGTTTTTCTTTCTTTTAAATCATTAAACTACAAAGACAGCTGATTACTACCGGGATTCAATGATTATTCATTGAAAACCGAAAGCAAAATGTAACTATTATCGCGTAAAAAGTGGGTTTTTAAATTATTTACATTTCAAGGGACGATGGACAGTTTCAAGCGTTGAAACCCCTTCTCAGAAATGTAGAGAATGCAAGAGATTACTCGTAGTTTTATTGTTATCAGTCCCCCGTTTGTTTGAAGGCTGCGAAAATGCCTCCTGGAGCGTCACAGACAAATAGACAGACACAAATTGAGATAAGACTTTTTCAACTTCTCTAACGCATGAAACGTAAAAATAACTAAAAAATGAATAATTCTGGGCACTTTACACACAAAACTCTAATTTTATTTTGAATTATATTATATAAAGAAACTACCAAAATCCCGATTATGGGGTACGATGTCCCCCTGAACCCTCCTTTAGATAGACTTTTCGAACTTGATTGTTACAGAAATAGCTATTCTGTATTGGGTGAAATCCATTCCACAGGGAATACAACGTCCTTTACCAGGTAGGCTAATATATTCTCATTATACTCTAACACAACAGATCCCATTCTTTCGTAAGGAACGGCACTTTTCAGACCAAGAAACATTGAAATTCAAATGACACTTAGGAAACAATGGATGATGCAAAATGGTTCTTTGAGGACACCAAGCCTCCGTATCTCGGAGTGGTGTTTTGCGACTGCTGAGGCACCGGCCGAGGAAACGGAAGAGACAAGTGTCAACAGAGGAGCCGGAAACAGCAAACCCCACCATTTGCCGGACATTAGACTAATAAACCTAATGGCCGCCAACACGCAAGACTAGTTGCTGTTGAACGCTCCGCAACTCGACTCATACAATATATCCGTGCAAGTCTAATTAATGGACTGCACATGTTACGGTACTTTGATTAACACGACAAACCTATCTCCTAAAGTCCAGTATACAACCAACAGTATCAAACTCAATATTATAGCATGATTGTCTAAGATGATATACAACTACTTCATTAACTGCATTTTACTTGAACTATTTACATTGAGAATGAAACCATAAACTCCATACAACTTTAAGACAATAGTTGTTGTAAACTTTCGTTATTTCACCAATGATAACCGCAACAACTAAGATTACGCCTTTATTCGTTAATATCCCGACCACAAAAGCGGCTAAATTGCGCCCAACTGAACCTTAACTATTAATTATTTAACTCGTAAAAGTTTATGCGGGCGCAAATTAATGCACTTAACCATTAGAGGGCGGAGAACGAGTTGTTTTGTGAGTCAAAATAAGCTGTTAGCGACTACAACAACCGTGGGACATTTCTAGGACTCGACAACAGAGCAATTATTCGTAACAATAAACCAGCTGTCGTCTGTCGGCTACTTGAAAAATGATTACTACAGATCAACTGATCGGTGAAAATACATTTTATGTTCTTGCACAGTGCCATAAAAAATCTTTATATTTACTTCCCTGTGGGAAATAGCCTAGGTTAGATCATGTGTATGTCTAAAGGCAATGTTTTCACTTTACCTAAACAACTGTTCATATTCTTGTATATAAAAATTCAATACAATAGCTTTGGTGGTTTCTATGGAAACCTGTTACTTATTTCCCATCTTATAAATCGCCAAATCCAAATCGTCAAAACATGAGAGAAAGTAGGCCTACATATTTTATATTGAGCTGGTTGTGATCCTGATGCATCCGTGATACAACGGGAACAATCTTTGAGGGTAGTGTAGTGGTTTATAATATAAAACTTAGTAATAATATAGATAATGCTGAGTTAGTTGAAATTATGATATCAATTTATAAAAACATAAAACAATAAAATTAGATAAAATTTAAAAAATAAAATTTTTGCTTAGCCTGTTTCTGCAAAATTGTCTAACATCAAAGAGTTTACTGGATTGATTTTAGAAGTAAAAAATTATTAAAAATTAAAAGTCAGTTAAAAATAAAGTCTGAAGTTGGTTTGTCTTTAACATAAGCTCTCCGATGGCAGTTTAATTAAATATATTGGCGTTTAAAAATTACATAATTTATCATAAACAATTAATTTATTAACTAATTCTTTATAACAAATTAAATAAAATCGAAACATGTCTACGGCACTTTCAATTGAAAAGACTTAAGCCTACAATAAAAATATTTAATAATAGACACTTATATAGCTCCATTAACTACAGATATCAATTTTGCAAACTAATAAATCTATGATAATTATAAGCATTATAAAACAAACACAAACCTATTATAATGACAGCATAATCCAGTTACAAAACAGAATCACAAACATATCACAGAACTACCACAGCACAAGGAAAATACGATAAACGGCAACTAATCACGAGCGTGCCCTCACTGCAACTGCAACTACCGCGCCTGACCGACTGGACCGGACTGACTGAAGACTGAACTCGAAATTCAAACAGTGCCTACGAAACTCGAAGCGAAGCAAAATTCGTCTGGCGGCTACAGTGGCGGTATGCGAGAGCGACTCCAGCGCCAGCAACAAGACTAGCGGCCGCGACGGTAACTAGAGGTCACCGCCCGACCAGGCTTCATCTAACCAACCTTTACCAAATACATTTTTCCGACGGAACTTGCTTTTGTTAACTCCCTATTATTTGCTATCAACAAAAAATATGTAAATGTTGCACTTTGCAAATAAATGACTTTATCGCCAAAAGAAAAACGTTATGTTTGGTTCTAGTAAAATTACAAATAAAGAATTGAATTTATGCTATTACTAGAAATAACAAACAAAGTCAACATTTGTATGTTTAGAGTTTGTTTACATTCTATACGGAACCCCAACGTAATTTGAGAGGTGAGGATCCGGCACTGGTGCTCTATACTGGGATCCACAACGTAATTGAGGAAGGTGGAGGATCGCACTGGTGCAACCTAAATACGCGACCCCAACGTAATCGAGAGGTGGAGGATTGAATGATGCACTATACTGACACCAACCGTTAATTGAGAGTGTGAGAATTGAACTGATGCACTATACGACCCTAAAGTAATTGAGAGGTGAGGATCGCTACTGCGTGCACTATACGGATAAATACTGCACCTCAATGATTCTAAGATTTTGTGGTACATAGCTGTGGCCTAGCTAGAAAAAAACTATTAAAACAACAACTTGAGATAGAAAATGTGATTGTACTATTCAGGTACTGTTCGGTACCATACTATACACCTTCAGGTGAGGATTGAACTGATGCACTATTAACTTGTGTGCCCCTGCCCCGAGAGGTGAGGATTGAACTGGTGCACTATACATCAGTAGCTGTCGGAACTGCGGGTAACTTGTGTGCCCTTACCCCGAGATGGTGGGTGCTTCGGCCAAGCTTCAGCACATCAGTAGCTGTCGGAACTGCGGGTAACTTGTGTGCCCTTACCCCGAGATGGTGGGTGCCTCGGCCAAGCTTCAGCACATCAGTAGCTGTCGGAACTGCGGGTAACTTGTGTGCCCCTGCCCCGAGATGGTGGGTGCCTCGGCCAAGCTTCAGCACATCAGTAGCTGTCGGAACTGCGGGTAACTTGTGTGCCCCTGCCCCGAGATGGTGGGTGCCTCGGCCAAGCTTCAGCACATCAGTAGCTGTCGGAACTGCGGGTAACTTGTGTGCCCTTACCCCGAGATGGTGGGTGCTTCGGCCAAGCTTCAGCACATCAGTAGCTGTCGGAACTGCGGATAACTTGTATGCCCCTACCCCGAGATGGTGGGTGCTTCGGCCAAGCTTCAGCACATCAGTAGCTGTCGGAACTGCGGGTAACTTGTGTGCCCTTACCCCGAGATGGTGGGTCTTCGGCCAAGCTTCAGCACATCAGTAGCTGTCGGAACTGCGGGTAACTTGTGTGCCCTTACCCCGAGATGGTGGGTCTTCGGCCAAGCTTCAGCACATCAGTAGTTGTCGGAACTGCGGGTAACTTGTGTGCCCTTACCCCGAGATGGTGGGTCTTCGGCCAAGCTTCAGCACATCAGTAGCTGTCTGAACTGCGGGTAACTTGTGTGCCCTTACCCCGAGATGGTGGGTCTTCGGCCAAGCTTCAGCACATCAGTAGCTGTCGGAACTCACCAGTACTTTGAAACTAATTCAACGTTTCACAATCTAACGTGGCATCCCGCCTCTTTCGTAACACTGGAAGTTTAAACTGCGGCGCATTTGAATATCTGCGACTATTATAATAAAGCGCCAACCCAGAGAGAGAGGGAGCTTTTGGCGGCGAATTCCCGCCGGAGATACCATCATGACTCATGGCAGGTGTCGGATAAGATCGGCCCGGGTCAAAACAATGATGATATCAGCCGAGCGAACAGCTGGTACCGATGGGTCATCAGCTGTTAAATTGAATTGTCTACTGCTATGTCTGAACGGAAAATATACATTGCCATAACGTACATAATGTACATATATCCCGGATACTGGTCACCGTTGTCATATACAGTACGAGAATATAAATGAGAACTAGAAACAAAATGTTTTAGAAATGTATCCTTATCCTCTGCACAGCTGACTTGACCAAAGCCACATATAATGCAAACTGTACATAGCTTTTCATAGCACGTACAGTACAGTGATGAAAGTATTCGAAAGATGACATAAAATTACATTTTATGGAAATACAGTAAATTCTTGGTCAGCCAAAACATTTGATGTGAAATTATTTGTTAACGTTTATACATCACGCCATTCTTGTCATTAAAATCTAAATTTAAAAAAATGATTAAGTGGGTGGTCGCAACTTAAAATGTGACTCATAAGATCAGTCAAAATAAGAAAATTATTGATAATATAAAGTGAACATTTACTGTGTGTGGTTGGATAGCCTCATATGAACCTCACCTCGTATTTGTATACTCCGCGATGATTTAGGCCGCCCTACCTGACGCGAATGACACATGTAGTGTAGAGAGCCAAGACACCACACTTGTCAGTACGGTATCATCGGCTGCACCCCAATGACGCCAGTGATAAACACTTGTGGATATGACTACCTCAATATGGGCGTGGATAATGAAAACAAGTAGTTATTGGGTGGCTTTCACATTGTGCGACAAAGCATCAAAGTACAGAAGGTGACTTTTACGGTGAACTAATTACTGGTTAGGTAAGATTGGAACAGGAGTCAAAATTGTTCTATTTGAGTAGAAAATTGCCAGGAACTTAATACGAATTTCCCGGTTTTTACTGTGTTTGAATTAGGCTATATATTTAAATAAAAAACACTGTGCAAATTCAAATTATACAACAAACTCAAATTCCACTCTAATCACATTGCGAATAGCGGTTAAACTGCTCATCGTTTATTAATGTAATTATTATGAAAATATGACATTTAATTTCTCTAACAAATTATCGTTTAAAGGTCATGCCACACCGAGCTCGCTACCGCGGCGGACGCGAACTTTTAAAACTCGCTCACCATGTTATCAAATGGGCCAAGCCACAACGAGCTACCGCGCGCCCACGGGCGTGCGGTAGTGTCCGCCACTACCGCTTGCTGAGCGAATTTTTCAGACTACCGCTGCGGGCGTTTGGTCTTGGGCATGCGCAAATGAGCTTATGACCCAAACAACCAATCTCTCCTTTGCGGTTATTGCTTTCCTGTAGTTGGTATCATTTTTCTTAATATGTTCTCCAACTAGTGACAACACTTCACTAAACTGTTCTGGGTTTAGCCTGAAGTAGGTTTGAACCTTTCTTCGTCCAGTTCCAAATCTGCCACAAGGTAGTGGAACTCCCCATACGTTCATCGCTCTTCTCATTTATGGGGTGAACCCACTTGGACCTCAGTCTGTTAAAAATGTTCAGTATCCGTCTTAAAAGTATATGATTAAAATGTTGCATTGCATACTAGCCGGGATTGTGATTAATCGAAACACATACTTTGGACGGACTTTCTTCAAAATACCGCAGTCACCGCCCATGTACTGTAGGCTCTTGACAGATCAGTGTGATCAGCTGATCGTGTTGTCAGATGACAGCTGTTTGGCGGGAATATTAGGGAACAGCTGACAGAACCATAACAGCCACGTCCGTTTGTGGTGAAAGTGCCGGACCTTTCAGCGGAAATACTTCTGTAAAATGAAATGTGTTAATTTAAGTACTTAGTATACCATAATCACAGATTTAAACCGCTCTAGTTTTAAGTCCAATGTGAATATCCATCCAACACTACAATACGAGCAAGGTTTGTATATATATTTGCACAAGGATCTCGAAAACGAAGGATCTAACGAATTGTCTTTAAATTTTGTACATAACTAATTTTTGAGTAGAAAATAAGTTCTAGATAGGTCTAATGTCCAGGAAAATTCCGGTTTTATTGCAAAATTAAGTTAAAAATCTTAAAAATTACCATTACGCTTATAAAGAATCAGATGTACAATACAAATCAGAACATCTGTTTGTAACCGTTTGAAAGTTGTTGAGTGAAGATGGCTAATGACATGCTCTTTGTAAGATGTAAATAAAGTTTTGTATACATATTTATTTTATGTATGTATGAATGAAAAATTATCAAATTAGTAAACAATTTGTAAAAACTAAAGGGTAAAATAACTCTGCGAAATATAAGCAGAGAAAAGTACTGTATTTCCAAAATCTATCGTGTTTTGATAGAAAACTTATTCATTGTATTGCTTGAAGCCACTTTAACATACCAATTGATGTAAATTAAATTTCCCTTTTACTTTTTAATCCCTATTCCTTATCTAACAAAATCAGTAACAATTTGAAACTTGAAACCATCGCGAAACTGAGCAACAAAGTTCCAGAAACGCAACGACCTTGACGAAGGCGCAGCGCGGTTATTGTGGTCAGTAGACTAGTAAAATCCATCAGGAGGCGGAGAAAATAAAAGCTGTGTTCATCCTGTGAAGGAAACCAACATCGGTCGTAAAGGAAATAATTGCACGCTGGCCACAGCCAGGGACAAATGAAAAATCAATTTGGAGCGTTGAAAAACCGTGCAATTCTGAGGAGAAGTTTATCAAAGGACGGGGTTTGGGGCTGTCCGGACCTTAGGCTATTATTTAGCGTTATTGTCGTAAAACGCGAGATCCTGAGGTTCGGACAGCAGCACAAATACCGATCCTAATGCCGGAGAACTTCGTGGTCGAGAACGAGATTGAGTTGGATCGATTTCTATAGGACATAAGATTGGACGTAATTGCCGATTTTATGGTCTTGAAGTATTCAAAGGGATGATTATTGAATTAAAATTTGTATTGCTTCACCTTTTGAGACAGGTATCTGGGAATTAAAATTCCCTCCCGAATATCTGCGTTTTACGACTTTGATAAACGGTACGCGCCGGATGCGGTGTTGGGCTATGGGACTTATGGGAGTATATCAGTCTTTTCACACGACGTCCGGCGCTGAGATTCCCGCCGGACTCCCCTACGCCGCACATGCGGCGGCCACGCCGGACGACTTGGTGAAGGGCTATTGGTTCTTATTGGTGTATTCACACGGTCCGGCGAGCGCCGCATGTTCCGTCAGTCAGATCTGCCACTGGAGAGTGAAGAACGCAAGTTTGTAAGTGTTTTGTTTGTTTTATGTGAATGAAAATGAGTGAAACACAAGACACAGAGTTAGCTGAATTCAACAATGACATTGACGTGGAAAATATAATTATGCATGTCGAAGAAAGACCACTGCTGTGGGACAAGTCCCTGGAAGAATACAAAGATAGAAATAAGAACAGAGAAGCTTGGAGAGAAATCTGTCAGGCGCAACGAGTTAAATAAAACTGAGAAGGACCCAGATATTTGTCGATCTTGAGCCAGTGGATGAATCCAAAACCTCCTGTTCCTTCTTCTTTTTCGCCGTCTCCACAGCAAGTACATCGCTAACACTTTCTTCTCTCGTGAAGTTAACATTTCGATAGCTGATCCACAACTGGACAGACAAAATACAGGAGCGCCGTGCGGCGCGCGCCGGACCGTGTGTAAACACATCCCATTTACGCCGGACCGTGTGAAAGGGGCCTAAGTATCCCCAAACTAAAACAAAATAAAGTCCTGCCCCCAAAAAACAAAACACTGTACAAAAAATTCTGATGAAAATATTTCCAACAGTACCTTTTTAGCAATAAAGTGAAATTAAACACGTAAAAATATGTTTCATTCATTTTTGTAAAAATTTCCATTTTAGAGTAACGATATATATGACTTTGATAGTCGAACGATCTTTATTTGAACCTACATACGTTGACTGAGTTAAAAAACTATAATAATTCTTCATGACCAAAGGATGACCAGGATTCAGGAAGAGTTACTGGCTGGGTTGCAGAGTGGTTATAGTTAGTTCCCGTCTTTAAAACTGATGATCGCTGGATCGAATCCCGCAAGGGCTGATTCGTCGTTGGACAATTAATAACTTCCGAGTACTGAAACAAGTCGAATTTAGGGAGTAACCGACGTTTTGAAAATCCCATCAAATCGTTAAAAATGTCAAAAGGCGTAGAAAGACACAAAACAAAACAAAAATAGGACTAATCTACAAAATACATGGGTCTATTGACATTTCGCGCAGAAACACAGAAAATTGATGTTTTCAAAATCACGGAACGTCGATTTCAAACCGTATCAATTTTTGACTTAATCTTTAACCACACGGCCGCAACGCCCCGACCTCGCCATTATGCATTCCGCCAAGACATGCGAACCCGACACGGACCGTGGTAATTCCTCATTCACGACCTTCAAAATTGAATCCGCGCCCATCTCTGTTACCGGGGCAGGAATCATTTGGAAGATTACAAGACAAAGGGGCACCTTCGCAGAAGTGGGCCATAGGAAATGGCTTGCAGGCCACGTGACTTAGGCACCTCGGAGAGCCGACTAATATGCTCAGTGAACTAGTCAACTTACAGAGAGGTGCTTCTAACGCTCTTGATGCACACACATAAGCTACTGACACAGTAAAAATAACGTATACTCGTGTATTGTGTCTGCTAAATATGAAATCTGAAGGCGCCCAGCTACAATTATGTTCATAAATAAACTGTATTAAGATATAAGAGCATATAACATATAAGAGCGCACGTTTGGGAAAATATATCCAAAGATATTCGTACTCTGATGATAATATGAGAGAAATCGATTGAAAATATAGACTTATAGGCGTAAAATATTTTAAAATACTCTCTATAGTTTATCTCAATAAAAAATTTATGATATATAATCTGATTGAAGTAATAATGGGCTTTAAAAACAAATGTACGACCTATACGTATTTGATTATTACTAAGTAAATCAATATTACATTATGAGAGCAACTGTGGTTCATTATCAGATTTGCATGCAATAAACACAAAGTGAAAAAACAGCTGATCAACAATGTGATATATTTTTTAAAACTTAACAGCCCTTTTCTTCATCGTAATTTGTCGTTGTGTGCATATTTGTTGTAATCGTATTCACTACTATTTTACTTGTTGTGCTATTTTACTTATAGTATACTTTACTATTTTGATAGTGTGCAAAAAACCGCAGGTGTCTCACACCTGGGGTGTTTCTAGGTATCTATGTATTTTTGCAAGTACAGTATTATTAATTTTTTTCGTGGATTTCAATGAAAAAGCAGGAAAATATGTTGCATTGTTTATCAGCTGATGATCAACTATATGTTTATTGCATGCAAATCTGTTAATCAGTTATCAAGATGGATTATTAAATGTGAGAGGTGAGGATTGAACTGATGCACTATACTGACCCCAAAGTAATTGAGAATTTATCTGTTTTTTCTAAAACACCTTAAGATATAAGGTGTTCCATAAGAAATTTTCAAGTTGTCGGCCATATTGGAAAATGGCGGCCGTGTTTTTGGAATTCTAAATTAATTTTAAAATCCTATAAAAAATAAAGTTGAGTCCCACATAAGCAGTTTGTTGTCATATGGATAGTATAAAAGTTAGCTATTGGTTCACTTTAGGTGAGGCCCTCTGTATAAAGATGATAGTTTCAAATACAGACTAAAGTATGAAGAACAAACTGATTGTGATATCTTGCTAATTGCTAATCGGCTGGCAATGATGTTGAGGACCTGTATGTTTATGGTAAATTCTCCATGTTTCATATGGTATGAGCACACATAATTTTACTCGTAATTTGGAACACACGGGTACGAGAGAAACAATTCTCAAGGACTATTATATAAGTTTCCCACACTGTGCGGGGAAGGTCCTTGAGGAGACAGACGGGACGAGACGAGAGTCCTGTGGGATGAATGGGGCTATCCGCCACGGTAGGACCACTGATCCAAATATCCCTGGAATGTTCAGCCTTCATCCTTCGCCTTCACCTGCAGCCGCTCCTTTGTTTCGCTCGCTCACGCGGATTAAACTGTTTCTGTTTGGAGATTACATGCCAGTTTTTGTTATGAGATTTCATAACTGTTTTTGTTTGCTTTGGCATTTTGTAATCAGCGAAAACGGTTTAACATGTCCTCAGCTCTCAGCGAAATCACGAACTCTGCGACAAATATATCGAACTTTTCGTAAATTTGATTTTTAATATACAGAAAGTAATTTACGCACTTCTATGAGAACATTACCTTTACAGTTAATTATTATTTGAATAGAGGTTGATACAATTCAGCACTGAACGTGTTCATGACCTGATTTGGTCCAAAATCAATAGAAATCTATTTAGGATATATTTCAATGCGATCTTGTTACTTACACCGTAGAGTCATAACATAAACATAAAGCCCATACGACATTGGTCTGGGAGTGGAAGATTTCTTCCACAATATTTTCTCTTCGCGAGCTACGTAATCACAAACAAGAGCAAGAAGATGCACGTTCCATAACATCCCATCAATCGAAATCGAAGGAAAGCGTCCAAATCATTCCCCTGAACCAAATACACAAAACAAATCGAGGGTTACCCAACAAGCCATCGATTTGCAAAATCGGCGTGGTAGTCCTACTAAATAAGTCTATTCGGAGGGATTTCGCTGAAAATTAATTAAGTTTACACAACTGGTTGGTTATTTTTGGAAACGGCCGTTCATCAGGCAATGGCGCACGGCGCCCAGTATACATCACCGGCGGGTCGTGCGTTACGAAATAAACCGAATTAACAATCACAGCCACAGCTGCACCCACCGCGTGACGCAAGGGCCCACGGCGCCTGGATGTGCTGTGAATCACCCTGCTGCAACACATCAGTGTTTTGGTAGACTACTGCAGTAGTTAATGTACATGCTGTGCTGACACATGCTGTAAGTCGACTGTGATAATCAGACCCTCAACTACACCCACCGTGTGACGCAAGGGCCCACGGCGCCTGGATGTGCTGTGAATCACCCCGCTGCAACACATCAGTGTTTTGGTAGACTACTGCAGTAGTTAATGTACATGCTGACACATGCTGTAAGTCGACTGTGATAATCAGAACCTCAACTACACCCACCGTGTGACGCAAGGGCCCACGGCGCCTGGATGTGCTGTGAATCACCCCGCTGCAACACATCAGTGTTTTGGTGGACTAGTGTAGTAGTTAATGTACATGCTGACACATGCTGTAAGTCGACAGTGATAATCAGAACCTCAACTACACCCACCGTGTGACGCAAGGGCCCACGGCGATGTATGATGCTGTGAATCACAAGCAGTGGTGGACAATGCAGTGTAGTAGTTAATACTGCTGACACATGCTGTAAGTGTTGACTGTGAATAAGTACACAGAAACAATTACAACACCCCCTGTATGTCTAGAGAATGGCATCACCCCACCCTCTACACCACCCAAGTGTGACAAGATCTTAAGCCCACGGCGATACGGAACAGCTCAGCTGGTAACCACACACACCCAGAGCTGTCAACACAAAGCGTGAATCACCCGCTGCAACAATCAGTTTAATATACATGCTGACACATAGTTAATATACATGCTAATCACACATTCAGCAACTGTGATAATCAGACACCAACTACACCCACTGCAAGGGACGCAGGGCCCACGGCTGGATGTAGCTGTGAATCACCCCGCCTGCAACACATCATCAGTGTTTTGGACACATACGGTCAGTATAGTAATGCTGACAAGCTGTAAGGGTCGACTGTGATACTCAGACGCTACAACTACACCGTGTGACCAAGGGCCCCACGGCACTGATGTGCTGGAATCACCCCCACGCTGCAACACCATCAGTGGGGACTGTGTAGTAGTTAGTGTGCATGCTGACACATGCTGTAAAGTGCGTACTGTGATATCAGAACCCCTCAACTACACCCACCGTGTGACGCAAGGGCCCACGGCGCCTGGATGTGCTGTGAATCACCCCGCTGCAACACATCAGTGTTTTGGTAGACTACTGTAGTAGCAGTGTGGGTGACGGACAGCAGTGGATTGTAGATAGACAATGGCTATTGGACAGGGGACAGGCCAAACCGAGATGATATTAATCTGCCACAACATTGTTGCAGTGACAGTGTAGTGTCCGCTCCTGGTCGCCGGCTGCCGTATCGTGACTCAGGCCCAGGAATGCGGTGTAAACATCTCGCTTTTGTTCCACAGGCCGCGTCTGTCTGTGCTGTGACGGTGCCGCATTGGCCGTCTACCGCCTAACGCCGTGCTGTGTTTTAGTGTAACAATAACATTTCATTCGGTCACGGAGAATCCGTTCGGTAGAATAACTGAATATCAAGCACATGAAATGTAATAGAGAATGCTCTTAAACATTGTTTTTGAAGGAACTAAATTATTATATAGCAGTAATGAAGACTATGTATACATTTTGAATAACGTAGGCTAAGTGAAGACAGGCCCACAAGAAACAATTATTGTGAAAAACTGAATAAGTTGAAAACCTTTTTAAGGAAGAAATGTGTAAAATAAATTTCGGCTAAATGCTGTCAGGTAAGTTTAATCTGGATGAGAACTAGGATGAGGCTATTGTTACTTGTCCTTGTGACTAGCTTGGTATCTCGGCTAAGTGCTGCCAGGTACGTTTAATCTGGATGAGAACTAGGATGAGGCTATCGTTACTTGTCCTTGTGACTAGCTTGGTATTTCGGCTAAGTGCTGCCAGGTAAGTTTAATCTGGATGAGAACTAGGATGAGGCTATCGTAACTTGTTCTTGTGACTAGCTTGGTATTTCGGCTAGGTGCTGCCAGGTAAGTTTAATCTGGATGAGAACTAGGATGAGGCTATCGTTACTTGTCCTTTGGGCTAGCTTGGTATTTCGGCTAGGTGATGCCAGGTTAGTTTAATCTGGATGAGAACTAGGATGAGGCTATCGTTACTTGTCCTTGTGACTAGCTTGGTATTTCGGCTAAGTGCTGCCAGGTAAGTTTAATCTGGATGAGAACTAGGATGAGGCTATCGTTAATTGTCCTGGTGACTAGCTTGGTATTTCGGCTAAGTGCTGCCAGGTAAGTTTAATCTGGATGAGAACTAGGATGAGGCTATCGTTACTTGTCCTTGTGACTAGCTTGGTATTTCGGCTAGGTGCTGCCAGGTAAGTTTAATCTGGATGAGAACTAGGATGAGGCTATCGTTACTTGTCCTTGTGACTAGCTTAGTATTTCGGCTAGGTGATGCCAGGTAAGTTTAATCTGGATGAGAACTAGGATGAGGCTATCGTTACTTGTCCTTGTGACTAGCTTGGTATTTCGGCTAAATGCTGCCAGGTAAGTTTAACCTGGATGAGAACTAGGATGAGGCTATCGTTACTTGTCCTTGGGGCTAGCTTGGTATTTCGGCTAGGTGATGCCAGGTAAGTTTAATCTGGATGAGAACTAGGATGAGGCTATCGTTACTTGTCCTTGTGACTAGCTTGGTATTTCGGCTAAGTGCTGCCAGGTAAGTTTAATCTGGATGAGAACTAGGATGAGGCTATCGTTAATTGTCCTTGTGACTAGCTTGGTATTTCGGCTAAGTGATACCAGGTAAGTTTAATCTGGATGAGAACTAGGATGAGGCTATCGTTACTTGTCCTTGTGACTAGCTTGGTATTTCGGCTAAGTGCTGCCAGGTAAGTTTAATCTGGATGAGAACTAGGATGAGGCTATCGTTACTTGTCCTTGTGACTAGCTTGGTATTTCGGCTAAGTGCTGCCAGGTAAGTTTAATCTGGATGAGAACTAGGATGAGGCTATCGTTACTTGTCCTTGTGACTAGCTTGGTATTTCGGCTAGGTGATGCCAGGTAAGTTTAATCTGGATGAGAACTAGGATGAGGCTATCGTTACTTGTCCTTGTGACTAGCTTGGTATTTCGGCTAAGTGATGCCAGGTAAGTTTAATCTGGATGAGAACTAGGATGAGGCTATCGTTACTTGTCCTTGTGACTAGCTTGGTATTTCGGCTAAGTGCTGCCAGGTAAGTTTAATCTGGATGAGAACTAGGATGAGGCTATCGTTACTTGTCCTTGTGACTAGCTTGGTATTTCGGCTAGGTGATGCCAGGTAAGTTTAATCTGGATGAGAACTAGGATGAGGCTATCGTTACTTGTCCTTGTGACTAGCTTGGTATTTCGGCTAAGTGCTGCCAGGTAAGTTTAATCTGGATGAGAACTAGGATGAGGCTATCGTTACTTGTCCTTGTGACTAGCTTGGTATTTCGGCTAAGTGCTGCCAGGTAAGTTTAATCTGGATGAGAACTAGGATGAGGCTATCGTAACTTGTCCTTGTGACTAGCTTGGTATTTCGGCTAAGTGCTGCCAGGTACGTTTAATCTGGATGAGAACTAGGATGAGGCTATCGTTACTTGTCCTTGTCCTGAGCCTAGCTTGGTATTTCGGCTAAGGTGATGCCGTAAGGTAAGTTTAATCTGGATGAGGACTAGGATGAGGCTATAGTTACTTGTCCTTGTGACTAGCTTGGTATTTCGGCTAAGTGCTCGCCAGGTAAGTTTAATGCTTGATGAGAACTAGGATGAGGCTATCGTTACTTGTCCTTGGGGACTAGCCTATTTCGGCTAAGTGCTCTGCCAGGTAAGTTTAATCTGGATGAGACACTAGGATGAGGCTATCGTTACTTGTCCTTTGGATGAGAACTAGGGATGAGGGTAATCGTTACTTGTCCTTGGGGCTATGGCTTGGTATTTCGGCTAGGCTAGTGATGGCAGGTAAGTATAATCTGGATGAGAACTAGGACGAGGCTATCGTTACTTGTCCTTGTGACTAGCTAGGTATTTTGGGCTAAATGCTGCCAGGTGAAGTTTAACCAAGGATGAGAAACTAGGACGAGGCTATCGTTACTTGTCCTTGTGACTAGCTTAGGTTATATTTTCCACGCTCCGAGCCTCAGACGAAACGATCATCTGTAGCAAATACACTAACAAGATGCTTCCGGTAGGGGGAGGAGCTTCCGGTGGACGTCTAGACTTCCGCCAGCTGGAGAAGACTCGCACCTGCGCGAGAACGCGACACCTTCACAATCCTCGGTCGGACATGTACGGCATGGGGAACATAATATTAAAAAATTAAATCTCTCTAATTAAAAATTATCTCAAATAACAATATACAGTTGATATCTTATTAAATCCTGTAATGATACGTATTTAATATATTAGAGTAATTGTAGAACGTTATGTAAATAGATAAAATACGTGGGTAGAAATTTAAAGAGGCTGTTGATACTGCTACTGTTTTTTTCATAAAAAAATAATTAAAATGGTAAAATAAACTCTACTAGATAAAAATATAAATTGTATAAACAAAAACTTTCATAAAATACTACGATCATTCTGCATAGGTCCTTGGACTACAGTTGGAGGGGGATGCTATAACTGCGCCTCGCGGCCAAAAAGATCCCGCGCCTTGCGTTATACTACGATCATTCTGCATAGGTCCTTGGACTACAGTTGAATGCTATAACTGCGCCTCGCGGCCAAAAAGATCCCGCGCCTTGCGTTATACTACGATCATTCTGCATAGGTCCTTGGACTACAGTTGGAGGGGGATGCTATAACTGCGCCTCGCGGCCAAAAAGATCCCGCGCCTTGCGTTATACTACGATCATTCTGCATAGGTCCTTGGACTACAGTTGGAGGGGGATGCTATAACTGCGCCTCGCGGCCAAAAAGATCCCGCGCCTTGCGTTACCTTTTTCACGAGCCACCTATAAGTAATGGTAACAAAACTACTTTATCATGAATATTAAAAGTTCAAATCAACCCTATATCAGGCTGGTATTGGGTTTCTATGGAGTCAGGGAATATATATATATATATATATATATATATATATATATATATATATATATATATATGTACATATTCTGCTTCAGCAAGAAAAGTAGAATAAAATAAATTGAGTATAAATATTATGCAAAGATACCAATCCAAAATTTTAAGAAAAATTGTCCATGCCCCCGGGTTTGTTTCAAACAAACCCCTCCTCCACAAACACCTTAAAATCCCAACTATTGAAGAAGAAAGAGCCAAAATTAGCAAGACGTACATTGAAAATTAGAAAATCATCCAAATTATCTTGCTGTTAACTTGCTAATTTCACTAACTTCATTAACTTCATTTTCATTAACTTGTTAATGCTAATTTCACTCATATATTGAAAAGACGTTCGATCTTGCCGCTTGGACTTCCGACATCAAGCCTATTCACATCAAATTAATTGTTCTGCTATAAATAGACTAACGTTTTTTACTGCCAGCAAGTGGCAGGCACTAAAAAAGAAAATTCACGATAATGTCCCTTTTGTTCTTTTATAATATTTACTTTTATTTTATATTTAAAAACAGATTGTAAATAAAATATTCAGTTAAAAAATCGCACAAAAACCGATTTTTCTGTTGGTCGATAAAACAGCTGTTTTTGTGAGTTTTATCTTCTTGAACATTAGTTCAAATCACGTATTTTTACTATAGTTTTAGTGACATAATAATAGTCACTCCATAATGTTTTATATAATCCCCAAAATCTCATATTTTCAGTGGTATAAGTATTATAGCTTTAAACCCGTTTTTGAAACAGAATTTGTCGATGATACACAACATGTCACAGTGGTCCATTTTTGGGATTTTTGCTAGATAGACGGTTGACTCAAGTTACAAAGTTATATAATTATATAATATATATAATTAGTAATATAGGGTAAATGCATAATATAAAACGTAGGGTAGCCAAATAACCCAGTTTCCCACAAGATAAAAACTGTTGTGAGGCCTTCCATTCCACATTAGAAGGCAACTGTAAACACAAGTTTGTGTTTGGTCGCCTCATCCAAACATAATTATTCTTCTGGATGCGTTGAAGAGCATTCTGGTATCGAATTTAATTGGAATGAATACAAAAAAGTATCAGAAAACCAAGAAACGATTCAGGCCGTTGACTCGCTGTAACGCTCCGGTTAGGGGGATGCAGAGTAGAAACACACTCACAGCGTTTACTCGACATAGATAAAGAGTGAATATTTAAGAGAGACGATACTTTGAGTAATCTATTTTTGGGAAACACGAAATTCAATCAAAACCAAGAGAAACCTTAAAAATAACAATATCTAGCAATGTTGCGTTTCCTTGGCTGCAATAGATGTACAGTATAGGCTTTTAGCTAAAGAGCCCGTGACCCGTCAGTTGGCTGGGGTATCAAGGTCGGGCCTGATAAGGCAAGGTCACCCGCCTCCCCCGATATGTGCACAGGTCACTCCGTAACGGCTTTTGAATGTCGACATTGCAGCCTGTCGTCTCGTTAGGTACGGTATCAGAACAAGTTCATTGAGGTCGCGTTTTTATTGAGGTTCTCATGTGTAGCCAACAGATTACGTTTCATTAAGGCTCAGTAATGAATTATTTATTGTTACTGCCCAAACGCAACCAAACTCTGGAACAACTTCACAAAACTTTATGATTGTTCTTCACCGATTTCGATTAACTACATATGTTAAAAGGAATTCTGAAACAGGAGGATTATACTGGTGGTTTTACAAAAATTACAAAACAATTTATCACTACAACACAAATAGATTTGTATGTTGTAAGAGATAAGTATTATCTCTCCGATTGTCTACCGATCGAACTCATCATCGAAGATTTAAGACTGTTAGGTGTAATTGTACTCGTATTTCGCTGTGGCACATCACTTGTCCGTGCCTACCGATATTCATCACCCCAACACGGTGGATCGTTTGTGGGTCTGGGTGTAAGGATGTACTCGTATTTCGCTGTGCGCACATCACTTGTCACGTGCCTACCGATATTCATCACCCCAACACGGTGGACATCGTTTGTGGGTGTAAGGATGTACTCGTAGTTCGCTGTGCGCACATCGCTTGTCACGTGCCTATCGATATTCATCACCCCAACACGGTGGACATCGTTTGTGGGTGGGTGTGGGTGTAAGGATGTACTCGTAGTTCGCTGTGCGCACATCACTTGTCACGTGCCTATCGATATTCATCACCCCCAACACGGTGGACATCGCTTGTTGGTAAGTGTAGGTGTAAGGATGTACTCGTAGTTCGCTGTGCGCACATCACTTGTCACGTGCCTATCGATATTCATCACAACACGGTGGACATCGTTTTTGGGTGTGGTGGTGTAAGGATGTACTCGTAGTTCGCTGTGCGCACATCACTTGTCACGTGCCTACCGAATTCATCACCCCCAACACGGTGGACATCGCTTGTTGGGTGTGGGGTGTAAGGATGTACTCGTAGTTCGCTGTGCGCACATCATTGTCACGTGCCTACGATTCATCAAACACGGTGGACATCGTTTTTGGTGTAGGTGTAAGGATGTACTCGTAGTTCGCTGTGCGCAATCACTTGTCACGTGCCTATCGATATTCATCACCCCAACACGAACGGTGGACAGTTTGTGGGTGGGTGTGGGTGTAAGGATGTACTCGTAGTTCGCTGTGCGCACATCACTTGTCACGTGCCTACGATATTCATCACAACACGGTGGACATCGTTTGTGGGTGTAGGTGTAAGGATGTACTCGTAGTTCGCTGTGCGCACATCACTTGTCACGTGCCTATCGATATTCATCACCCCAACACGGTGGACATCGTTTGGGTGTAGGTGTAAGGATGTACTCGTAGTTCGCTGTGCGCACATCACTTGTCACGTGCCTACCGATTTCATCACCCCAACACGTCATCGTTTGTGGTGTGTAGGGTAAGGATGTACTCGTAGTTCGCTGTGCGCACATCACTTGTCACGTGCCTATCGATATTCATCACCCCAACACGGTGGACATCGTTTGTGGGTGGGTGGGTGTAAGGATGTACTCGTAGTTCGCTGTGCGCACATCACTTGTCACGTGCCTAGATATTCACCCCCACACGGTGGACATCGTTTGTGGGTGTGTGGTGTAAGGATGTACTCGTAGTTCGCTGTGCGCACACTTGTCACGTGCCTATCGATATTCATCACCCCAACACGGTGGACATCGTTTGTGGGTGGGTGTAGGTGTAAGGATGTACTCGTAGTTCGCTGTGCGCACATCACTTGTCACGTGCCTACCGATATTCATCACCCCCAACACGGTGGACATCGCTTGTTGGTAAGTGTAGGTGTAAGGATGTACTCGTAGTTCGCTGTGCGCACATCACTTGTCACGTGCCTATCGATATTCATCACCCCAACACGGTGGACATCGTTTGTGGTGGGTGTGGGTGTAAGGATGTACTCGTAGTTCGCTGTGCGCACATCACTTGTCACGTGCCTACGATATTCATCACAACACGTGACATCGTTTGTGGGTGGGTGTAGGTGTAAGGATGTACTCGTAGTTCGCTGTGCGCACATCACTTGTCACGTGCCTACCGATATTCATCACCCCCAACACGGTGGACATCGTTTGTGGGTGGGTGTGGGTGTAAGGATGTACTCGTAGTTCGCTGTGCGCACATCACTTGTCACGTGCCTATCGATATTCATCACCCCAACACGGTGGACATCGTTTGTGTTGTGGTGTTGTAAGGATGTACTCGTAGTTCGCTGTGCGCACATCACTTGTCACGTGCCTATCGATATTCATCACCCCAACACGGTGGACATCGTTTGTTGGTACGTGTAGGTGTAAGGATGTACTCGTAGTTCGCTGTGCGCACATCACTTGTCACGTGCCTACCGATATTCATCACCCCAACACGGTGGACATCGTTTGTGGGTGGGTGTGGGTGTAAGGATGTACTCGTAGTTCGCTGTGCGCACATCACTTGTCACGTGCCTACCGATATTCATCACCCCCAACACGGTGGACATCGTTTGTGGGTGGGTGTGGGTGTAAGGATGTACTCGTAGTTCGCTGTGCGCACATCACTTGTCACGTGCCTACCGATATTCATCACCCCCAACACGGTGGACATCGTTTGTTGGTACGTGTAGGTGTAAGGATGTACTCGTAGTTCGCTGTGCGCACATCACTTGTCACGTGCCTACCGATATTCATCACCCCCAACACGGTGGACATCGTTTGTGGGTGGGTGTGGGTGTAAGGATGTACTCGTAGTTCGCTGTGCGCACATCACTTGTCACGTGCCTACCGATATTCATCACCCCCAACACGGTGGACATCGTTTGTGGGTGGGTGTGGGTGTAAGGATGTACTCGTAGTTCGCTGTGCGCACATCACTTGTCACGTGCCTATCGATATTCATCACCCCCAACACGGTGGACATCGTTTGTGGGTGGGTGGGTGTAAGGATGTACTCGTAGTTCGCTGTGCGCACATCACTTGTCACGTGCCTATCGATATTCATCACCCCCAACACGGTGGACATCGTTTGTGGGTGGGTGTGGGTGTAAGGATGTACTCGTAGTTCGCTGTGCGCACATCACTTGTCACGTGCCTATCGATATTCATCACCCCCAACACGGTGGACATCGTTTGTGGGTGGGTGTAGGTGTAAGGATGTACTCGTAGTTCGCTGTGCGCACATCACTTGTCACGTGCCTACCGATATTCATCACCCCCAACACGGTGGACATCGTTTGTGGGTGGGTGTGGGTGTAAGGATGTACTCGTAGTTCGCTGTGCGCACATCACTTGTCACGTGCCTACCGATATTCATCACCCCCAACACGGTGGACATCGTTTGTGGGTGGGTGTGGGTGTAAGGATGTACTCGTAGTTCGCTGTGCGCACATCACTTGTCACGTGCCTATCGATATTCATCACCCCCAACACGGTGGACATCGTTTGTGGGTGGGTGTGGGTGTAAGGATGTACTCGTAGTTCGCTGTGCGCACATCACTTGTCACGTGCCTATCGATATTCATCACCCCCAACACGGTGGACATCGTTTGTGGGTGGGTGTGGGTGTAAGGATGTACTCGTAGTTCGCTGTGCGCACATCACTTGTCACGTGCCTATCGATATTCATCACCCCCAACACGGTGGACATCGTTTGTGGGTGGGTGTGGGTGTAAGGATGTACTCGTAGTTCGCTGTGCGCACATCACTTGTCACGTGCCTATCGATATTCATCACCCCCAACACGGTGGACATCGTTTGTGGGTGGGTGTGGGTGTAAGGATGTACTCGTAGTTCGCTGTGCGCACATCACTTGTCACGTGCCTATCGATATTCATCACCCCCAACACGGTGGACATCGTTTGTGGGTGGGTGTAGGTGTAAGGATGTACTCGTAGTTCGCTGTGCGCACATCGCTTGTCACGTGCCTATCGATATTCATCACCCCCAACACGGTGGACATCGCTTGACAAGATGATCTATAATAAACAGGAAACGACATTTCATTTAGATTCATGATTCGGATATTTGGTATATGTGTAATTAAATTATCCTTATTTTCCTTATATTTACTGAACGTTTGATATGGGAATAAACTGTTATGTCAATTGGTTATTTCAACTTTCATGTAATTTAGGCTACGTTTAGTTAAAATTCAGTAATACAGTTTGTAAATTGAACAAACGGAGTGATTTCGATTAATATAACGCATGCACAGATAACACCACAGATAGTTTAGATTATAACGTGGATTTAAAGGAGTGTGTGGTTTTGAGCATGTTTCATTCGAGGGGATATTGAAAAATTACATTAGTCAATCAAGTTTCTGATTCAACCCAAATCCCCCGGGCTACACCACGACAACCCAGTCAACTAGGCAATTTGCGGCCCAAAATCACGCGAAATGTCCAAAAACCACCACCGGCCGCCCGCGTGCGGAGAAGCGATAAATGTACCGAAATCGATAAAAATGTAAAGAGGGCCCGATTAAAGAGGAAATATTTGACAAGACACGAGAATACTTATGGGAGGAAATCGCTACCACTTATCCACTTTGGCGTTATACGCCACGATAAAGCGGACGGACTATAAAAATGTTTTGTATAAATAGCTGAAATATGTACGAAGACTGGATGGACGGGTTCCTCTGGCGAAAATCAATTTTTGCATCATTAGAAGCCCGGACCCGTCCGACGAGTGTTCTGCACAACTAACTGAGTCTCTGATGCTGCTCCGGCGGTGTTCGCTTGGCAGACAACGTCGCAATCTAAGCTGCTCTGCACAACTAACTTCGTCTCTGATGCTGCTCCAGCTGTGTTCGCTTGGCAGAAAACGTCGCAATCTAAGCTGCTCTGCACAACTATCTTCGTCTCTGATGCTGCTCCGGCTGTGTTCGCTTGGCAGACAGCGTCGCAATCTAAGCTGCTCTGCACAACTATCTTCGTCTCTGATGCTGCTCCGGCTGTGTTCGCTTGGCAGACAGCGTCGCAATCTAAGCTGCTCTGCACAACTATCTTCGTCTCTGATGCTGCTCCAACTGTGTTCGCTTGGCAGACAGCGTCACAATCTAAGCTGCTCTGCACAACTATCTTCGTCTCTGATGCTACTCCGGCTGTGTTCGCTTGGCAGACAGCGTCGCAATCTAAGCTGCTCTGCACAACTATCTTCGTCTCTGATGCTGCTCCGGCTGTGTTCGCTTGGCAGACAGCGTCACAATCTAAGCTGCTCTGCACAACTATCTTCGTCTCTGATGCTGCTCCGGCTGTGTTCGCTTGGCAGAAAACGTCGCAATCTAAGCTGCTCTGCACAACTAACTTCGTCTCTGATGCTGCTCCGGCTGTGTTCGCTTGGCAGAAAACGTCGCAATCTAAGCTGCTCTGCACAACTATCTTCGTCTCTGATGCTGCTCCGGCTGTGTTCGCTTGGCAGACAGCGTCACAATCTAAGCTGCTCTGCACAACTATCTTCTACTCTGATGCTGCTCCGGCTGTGTTCGCTTGGCAGACAACGTCGCAATCTAAGCTGCTCTGCACAACTATCTTCGTCTCTGATGCTGCTCCGGCTGTGTTCGCTTGGCAGACAACGTCGCAATCTAAGCTGCTCTGCACAACTATCTTCGTCTATGATGCTGCTTCGGCTGTGTTCGCTTGGCAGATAGCGTCGCAATCTAAGCTGTTCTGCACAACTATCTTCTTCTCTGATGCTGCTCCGGCTGTGTTCGCTTGGCAGACAGCGTCGCAATCTAAGCTGCTCTGCACAACTATCTTCGTCTCTGATGCTGCTCCGGTTGTGTTAGCTTGTCAGACAACGACACAGATTATGCCATTAGGCAAACACCGACATTGACTGGCTGCATTGATCAACTAACGACTATTGATAATGATAAAATTAGGATTGCATCTTCCCTTGTTAGAATATGAACAATGTCTAGGGAATACAACATAATAAACAATAACCAGTTCTATGCGTAAGAGTACGAGTTAATACGAATGAATTAACTCCATAAAAACGTTAAAAAATGTCACTAGCGTATAAAACAAAAATATACGTCAGATAATACCTAATAAAAAATTAATTGCTCACTATAGGGGAGTGATTAACTTAATCTCCACGACGAGACGGAAGTTACGACGTTATAACCAAGTGAAGCAGAGGTGACTAAACCGCGCAACCGAGATTCAATTGGCCGTGAACGGAAGCAGAAATGTCACACCGGATGTCGCGATTGCTTCAACTCAACGGCGGGTAATACCTTTTTAAACCAACACTATCGTTTCACTTGATATTTTTGACTTCTATTTCGTTAGATGAATGCGAGTTTGAGTAAGTGCTAGTGGTGTCTGGTACTCCGTACGACTAATAAAACATTATATATTATATCGTTAATATTACTAAGAAATACAAAAAAATTAAACTCATTTAGTACTACATTAAACACTTATTCTAAATAACATATCCATACAAGTTTTATTCATTAATTTTAGAGTAGGAACTTTGCTAGACAGTCGACACGGCACGAACTCTTTCGTAGAATTAATAATAATTTAATATCAATCCCAATCTGTAAAATAAATAAATAATTAGATAAACCTTATTACTATATCTGTAAATTAACGTTATTGAAGAAATTGCGTTTCCACTCATATAAATAGAAGGGTAAAAACGTATGTGAATTGACACATAGCTATAAACCTTGATGAATTTAGTGAACGTGGATTTTTATTTAAAATATACCGTATAGTGAATATACAAAGTGTAATTTAAAGTGTGCAATTTTGATGTTGAGATTACTTGTAAAGTGGATTTTATGCTTCTGGGGGTTTTCATTTCATACAGTAGGTACAGTGGAACCTCAATTCAACGAATTTCGAGGGACTAATAAAGATGTACGTTATATAGGGGTTTTCGTAAAAACGAAGTTCGTTAAATCGAGGTTGAATTTTGACAAAATTCGTAAAATAGGGGTTAGTCATAACCTCCAAATAAAGAATATTGAACGCGTCCAACCTTTATTTAAAGTATATTTTTAGGCATGTGTTATTTTTCGTATACTGTATGTTTTACAGCTAAATAATGACAACCAGTCATTGCCTGCTCGAAACATCATGACCTAATCGCACGACCAATTGTTGAGCTTTTTCCTGAAGTACAGGTCCCGAAACTAAAACATTTTTGTCACGGTATTGTTTCATCCATAACACAACAGCACTTTCAACGCCCTGTAATTTGGGCCGTAGCTTTTTTACTCTGACCAGAAAGTCCACCTTCGTCTGTACATTTCTATTTATATTTGACTATTGTTCACTTTCTTCATATGTGGGGTTTCTTATATGGTTTTTATTACTTCACTTTTGAACTCCAGACTAAGAGCCACCAACGTGTTAATCACAATCACAAACGAAACACTGCTACCATACGCGATACCATCTTAACACTGCAATAGATGTGCACCTTCTATGATTATGAAATATGAATATGGAACAACACAAAATATTCGTTATATTGGGGTACGAGCGATTCAAGGGGTTTGAACAATAATACGTTATACCGAGAAATACGTTACATTGAGGTTCGTCATAGAGAGGTTCCACTGTATACAACTTCACTATCCTCATAAGAAAAGACAAACCCAAAGAAGATTACTGGAGATTCTGTCAGGAGCGAGAAGAAACACAGACACATCTGCTCATTTAGGTTGTGGTGTAGTTGGGTTCTCTAGTCCTCTAGTCTTTGGGAGACACTGCCGAATAGACATTGAGGATGTGCCTCATTTGGAACTCCGTCGGCTGATCAACTTGGTGAAGGATGTGGTACTGAAGGGTGAGCTCTATAACACAGCTATGGAGCCAATACCGAGTATTCATCAGATGTGTTGTGCCAAACGCCAACCTCTTGACGCAAAACAAGCTAATGCTTCTCCAACAAAGCGACGAGAAAAGAAATTTAGGATGTTTACAGATTTAAATATTAAAATTAATTAGAGTAACAATGAAGTTCCGACTGATGAAAACGAATTGTTTAAAAGCACCTTCGCGTGCAACAATTGCGATACAGAAAATTCACAAAATAAACAGGTATCGAGCAAAAAGTGGTTATGGACCAGGGAGCCCGGGGTGGTAAAGGAGGGGGGAACCGGTCGCGTCGCCAACGGCCGGCCTTGACTGTGCCGGCCTGACATAAAACAACATTGCACACTGCACACTGGACATTGCACACTGCACACTGCACACTGCACACTGCACATACACTCTGCATCCTTCGTGACAGCCACAGCCTACCACTCCCATCACAGTTACTCTACTCTAATTGAAATGTTGCTATTTTAGTGTCTTTCAGAGAACATTTTGGATATTTTAAACCTTTGATCACACTAGATAAAGAAAAGTTGATAGAAGAAGGATATGAAGTAAAGTTATAACATGATTTTAAACTATAAATGATTTAAAATGTTTGTTAAGAACTCAAAAATTATATCTGACCAATTATTTCTGGACAACATCTAGAATCTACACGACAATCAACGTTTCTAAAGCTCTGAACCAAAAGAAACATAGGTACCTTATGAAAGACTTGATTCAAAAAAATAATAAATTGGAAACACACTTACGAATGTGATAATTTGCTGTTCTAATTTGAATACATCAGAAAGAAAAGGTTACCTGAAACAAAGAAAAAAACTATTAAAAACTATAATAAAGTGCACAGTTGTAAACCAATAGCCTGGATAAGACAATTATGTTATAACAGCCTATTAAGACTTTGATTATTCTATGCAATTTTGACCATATTAAAAATTTTAAAATAAAATAAGTGCATATATACGCATTTATGTTAACGTTTGGAAAGGTTTGTCACTTCTGTGCCCTTTGAATAAAATTCTGTAGTAATAAAACTATTATAAACCAATTTGAATAACACACTGAAAAGATTCAAAATATGCTATTAAAATAATTTTAGAATATAGTTAACATGAAACACGAATTGCCTTTTCACAGATGTGATGTTCAGCATTAATTCAATATTATGTTTTAATATCGTAACAGTAATAGAAATATCGACCTATCAATCTTATCTTGATGACCTTTAAAGTGTAAATTTGGAGAATAGTAATTCTAAATAAGATAGGATTAAAACAAATACTCGATGTAAGCTTAGGTTAAAAGAACTTTCACCTAGTTGCCATTGCCTTAAGTCTTGGATCCAATCTTTCAATGTATTTTAACCTGAATGTCAATGAAGAATATTTTGTGCATAAGTATAGTGATTTTTTATTTTTTATTTAACCTAGAAAAATTAATGAAGGTTAATGAGCATTTAAGAGTTTTTTTTATCAAGAATCAATCTTTAATTTATTACAATCACCAATTAATCATCAAACAATCGCCGTAGCACATTCTTTGTCGTTTTTGCGGAAGAGAATGCTTAAAGATAAGTCAAGTTAATTATTTCGGCAGGAATTTTTTTGGAAATATTGCAGATGCATATCATTCATGTGTGTAATATTGCAGTTTAAAATTCACTATTACATTACACCGGCATTCTCCAGTAGGACTGAACAATGTAATCCACAAAAACCTCCTCTCGGTTAACCTAAATGGTTTAAACTTGTTCATGTACCTTGTTTCTGTGACAGTGTAACCTCGCATTAAACTATCTGTAAATGTAATATACCACCACCAGCTACCCTACCGGAGGACTGAGGAGGTATGCTCCGGTGTGGTAGGGTAGAAGTAGGCTCGCAGGGCGCACAGATGGACGTCTCTACGGTGTCGCGCGTGCGCCGTTACCGCGTATGCGCGGTTCCTCACAAGGACGTATCTTCTTGGAACCATTAGGTCACGCTCGCTGCCCTATCGGTATGATTTAATGGGCTACCGTGCACTTCTGCCGAGCTATTGATGAACGACCCTCCATATCGGACCGACATAATGAGCTATTCAGTCAATTTATATATGGAGATACGTGTTTATGTGAAGTATAATGCTGGGAGAAAATTGCAAATATCTGAAATTGGTATAGCACTATACAATGCCGACCAACGACAAGATAATCAAGCAAGGGAACATTTTTGGTAAACATATGTTTGCGATTAAAGTTTTACTCACGTAACAGTAGATATTGTCCATCATTGACCAAATTAATTATAATAAGTTAATATTATGAACAAGAGTAGTTGTGATAGTAGTTTACATCGACCATGAATAAATACGATGTGCTGGGAAAGAACAATGCATACAGTAACAGTCATATAGCATATTTTTAAAGATCACTAAAATAAAAATGAAAAAAAGTTTTTAGTTAAACTTCCCTACTTTTAACTAAAATGGCAACCTACCCAGGTAGGTATTTTAAGGTATTTTTTATATAAATGAGTAATGAGTATATTAAAACAAACTTAAACACTGAGTGAGCACAAATATGCATATGGCCATTCGGGACATGTATTACGGATGAAAATAGGTGATAGATAATCTCATCTGAAAGTTAAAAATTAAAATCTGTTAATTTCCTGTCAGATACACATCTGTATCTCTTATTACTTTTCGGTACCTATGAATTGAACTCATAAGCTTTATCGCTATCTGATCTGTATTCCACTCGAAACTAGTTGCTGCTCACTAAAACTTTGTAAAATAGTAATAATAGCCCTTGCAACAAGGGCGGTCGGTCACAAGAGTGCAACTAACAGCAATCGGCCAACACTGACGCGTGTCGCCGCAACCGTGGAAGGATTAGCCCCGTCCCACCATCGCCCCACCGTCGTCCCACCATCGCCCCACCGTCGCCCCACCACGACGCCCTTGGCTTTCAACTGCGATATCGAGTTATGTTTATGACTTCTGTCTCGAGTGTGTACGGTTTAATAAATTTAGTTTTATGGGTTCAATCTTTTGTTCGCAAAAGTACTTTTGTTTTTGTTTTGGTTCCTGAAGACAAAGGGGGATACTAACAAGTGATAGATAAATTCAATTTCATAGTGTTATTTCTAGTAACAAAAGTTTTACCCATTAGGGCGCAGTTAGGGATTGTTATGTCAAGTTGGGAAAGACTATAAGCAATAATCATTTCCATATTACACTGGGCTCCAAAAGGCAATGTACTTTGTTTACCGATGTACGCATCTCAGTAACCGATTGACATAGACCGAATACTCAAAAACACTATTTTTTAGTTTATAGTTAATAGTTTGGTATAGTTGGGATGTAGTATAGTTGATTGTTGTATTGATGTTATCAATTTAGTTTTATTATTACATAGTATGTTGTAACGGTCTTATGGAAGCACCAAAAGCAGAAGCGAAGACGTAGACAATAGCCGACACCCGCGCATGTCTGTGTCACTTCTCATCACCGCGAAATGCAAATGGCCCAAATAAATTAATTGATTTTCCTAGAATTTTCTAGGATTACTAGGAATATTTTCTAGGAATTTTCCATGTCACACGTTTGTGCGACATAGAACTAGCAACATTTTTGCAGTTCGCTTTTCCGTCGTCATGAAAAGCCGGAGCTTCTACAGTTTCTTACAGCCCCAGGAGCAACGTTCACCGACGAGGCCGGGGTGATCACTGTCCCAGTGTCCTAGCCAGCGTAGTTAGTGAGTCACGTGACGCAGGGGACGTATGTACTGCGGCAAGTTAGCAAGTTGTAGAGGGTATGGATAGATAATAACCTGATATTGCTGGAAGAAAAAGCTAAAGAAGAAGAACTATTGTTGGCCTTGTTTAAGAGATTACCATATAATCTTCAACCTGAAGAAGGACTCCTACTAATCCAATCATCAGAAGAAACTAAATAAAGGGAGTACTTTAGGGAATGACTCTTAAAAGAATTATTCTATGACGTTTTGAATGATATAAAATACCCTCTTATCAACATACTCGCATACTAAGTGAATTTCCATTCAGTTAGGAATTAATTGCGATGATTCAAATCAAGCTTAGTAGATAACCGTATATAAATAACTTATGTAGATTTACTTATTCTTTATGTTTTTCACAAAATTCGTCTTCATCAGTTTTGGTAGATCGTGTAGGGATCTCTTCTTGGAGCCAGAACCTTTGAATGGGGACGGACAGACGGACCTACCGACAGATGGACCGACCGTCCGACGGACCGACCGACCGACGGACCGACCGACCGACGGACCGACCGACCGACGGACAGACGGACCTACCGACAGATGGACCGACCGTCCGACGGACCGACAACCAACGGATAGACGGACCTACCGACAGATGGACCGACCGTCCGACGGACCGACCGACCGACGGACCGACCGACCGACGGACCGACCGACCGACGGACAGACGGACCTACCGACAGATGGACCGACCGACCGACGGACCGAAACCAACGGACAGACGGACCTACCGACAGATGGACCGACCGTCCGACGGACCGACCGACCGACGGACCGACCGACCGACCGACCGACCGACCGACGGACAGACGGACCGACCGACCGACAACCGACGGACAGACGGGCCGACGGACAGACGCACTCACTCACTCTTTCACTCACACACACACACACACACACACACATAAATATAAGTTTTATCACAATATTTTTAATAATAATGAAAATACCAATATTTATCTTTTACACATAACATTAACATTGGAGCTTCATGAGATAACAACTATGTTTACCATTTTCTATATCTCAGCAACCGTTTGATATAGAAAAAATATTCAATGAACCTTATTTTTTTGGCTTTTTAGTTAATTTCAATAATAATAATAATAATAATAATAATTCTTTATTCTGTTTAACAATGTAACATTGCATAGAACGCGTCAATATACAAAAAAAGTTTACAAAGTGAAAATAATGGTAACAGATAGGGGAAAAAATAACAATGAAAAACAATGAAAAAATCCGTCCCAGCAATGCCAATAATAACTGTATATAGGGGGGCTGCATTTTATAGCCTAGCGATGTCCCAGATCTAGTCCCATCTGTGGCTTCAGACACCAGAAGGCGCTTCAGTCTTGTTTTGAGCAAGTTTGGATTTGCAGCCTTGTCAAAGTTTCGCGGCAAATTGTTTACAAAGTGAACACCTGCCTGTGAAGGCAATCGTTCGTGCACTACCGTCCGGTGTCTCCCAGCAATGATAATAATAAAAATTCCTTTGCTAATAAATCATATGTAAAAGCCTCGTAACCAATAAAACCGCACCAGAATCTAGCTAGAGCGTTGCACAAGACAGTCTAATCCCGCGTTACCATTTACTTTCATTGCTAATATTTAGATTCTGGCGCAATGACGTCACGCTCCCGACACGCAAGCAGACGCGTCGCCACTGCCCCGTGCACTGCGCCGTGCCGCCACCCTTGATCCCGGGCCAGTGAAAGGTGCTTTCTCCTAATTGCCGTTTTGGAATTAATCGGGGCCGCTCGTGCCGACAACCGGGCAGTTAACAGCCCCTAATCAGCAAATGATTTTGTTTAACATAAGCCCATTGTGATTACCACAAACCCTGTTGTTTGTGAATTTGGATGTCCCGTTGTTCGTTATCTGGAGCCTAACCCGGTAGTCATCGTGATGAATGGGGGCTCCACCTCCTCGAATCTGATCCGCGGTTTTGATGGATTGCGCACTGTGTTTTACCGGTGGGTGAGGTCCGGCGGTCGGCGTAGGCGGTGGTTAGGGCGGTTGTGAGACCGATCCGTTATGTAAAACTGCAGTGATGGGAGATGTGAAATAATAGGTGTAAACTCGGTAGGGAATCTACCGTCATAAACTACCATTAACAATTTTCTGTAATATAAATGCTACCACGTGGATTTTTAATGTTACTGTATGCTTGTCAAACATTTCTTGTTATTAGGGTTTGGACAGGTTTCCCGCGTGAGTTTAGTTCCCCCCTGATTAGTTCCTCCTACCAGTTGGGCGAAGACCTTGGTGCATCGACCCATGAGAAACAACTAACCTCTATGAAACACTCGTTAACGTTTTTCTATTCCCCGAGCAGGATAAAGCGTAGGCAGTCATAACATGTCATCGACGTTGTTTATAGCCCAAGCCCGTAGCTAACAGCTCCGTACTGGGATTACATCTGCTGGACTTATTAACGGTAATTTACTTCATTGACAAGCCGGTGTTTTAAACAGAGTTGTTAAATCTGATTGATAGGAGTATTTGCGATCTCCGGTGACATAGGTTGACGATCTGGGAATGGTTTCTTGGAAAGGTGTTGTCACAAAACTCAACTAACTCAATAATTATAGTAATTACGTTCTCACAGTTTAAATAAAAAATTTTCTCACTAAATGCCTAAATGGTATTTTCAAGTGTCGATGCAGGGAAACGTAAAGTCATCATTTGAAAAATAAAGTTCGAATACACACATTCACACAAAAAACGAACATAGTTAAAGAAGAAGATTATATATATGTATATCATGTATATATAATTAATTGGGATTAATTTTTGGACATTTCGCTTTAATCCATAAAAACCGACCCTAATACATATAAAATCAACTGAATGATATTATAAAGCATAATTTTTATGAAAATAAAACCAAATTTCAAAGCATGAACCTTATAGGATTCGAGAAACCTTGCGCGTACCAAGTCCTGAGACCCTACGTTGTTGCTCATAACACCGATGCAAGACTCACACCAACATCAACATCTGCAACTAGCATGATTAATTTTTACTATAGTGCCCATCTATCTCACTATTATTATTAGCATTAATCCATGGATTAATGCTAAAGTTGGTCATGACCTACTTGGAAATCCTTAACACACAACTCGCTTTTCTGTTTAATCAATTTCTCCAGTAACCGTCTATCACGTGTCCGACGACTCCAAGTCGCCGAACGAATGACACGGCTACATTCCAGTTGTGAACCGACTCACGTGTCCGACGACTCCAAGTCGCCGAACGAATGACACGGCTACATTCCAGTTGTGAACCGACTATCACGTGTCCGACGACTCCAAGTCGCCGAATGAATGACACGGCTACATTCCAGTTGTGAACCGACTATCACGTGTCCGACGACTCCAAGTCGCCGAACGAATGACACGGCTACATTCCAGTTGTGAACCGACTATCACGTGTCCGACGACTCCAAGTCGCCGAATGAATGACACGGCTACATTCCAGTTGTGAACCGTCTATCACGTGTCCGACGACTCCAAGTCGCCGAATGAATGACACGGCTACATTCCAGTTGTGAACCGACTATCACGTGTCCGACGACTCCAAGTCGCCGAATGAATGACACGGCTACATTCCAGTTGTGAACCGACTATCACGTGTCCGACGACTCCAAGTCGCCGAATGAATGACACGGCTACATTCCAGTTGTGAACCGACTATCACGTGTCCGACGACTCCAAGTCGCCGAATGAATGACACGGCTACATTCCAGTTGTGAACCGACTATCACGTGTCCGACGACTCCAAGTCGCCGAATGAATGACACGGCTACATTCCAGTTGTGAACCGTCTATCACGTGTCCGACGACTCCAAGTCGCCGAATGAATGACACGGCTACATTCCAGTTGTGAACCGACTATCACGTGTCCGACGACTCGAAGTCGCCGAATGAATGACACGGCTACATTCCAGTTGTGAACCGACTATCACGTGTCCGACGACTCCAAGTCGCCGAATGAATGACACGGCTACATTCCAGTTGTGAACCGACTATCACGTGTCCGACGACTCCAAGTCGCCGAATGAATGACACGGCTACATTCCAGTTGTGAACCGACTATCACGTGTCCGACGACTCCAAGTCGCCGAATGAATGACACGGCTACATTCCAGTTGTGAACCGTCTATCACGTGTCCAACGATTTCAAGTCGCCGAATGAATGACACGGCTACATTCCATGTGTGAACCGTCTATCACGTGTCCGACGATTTCAAGTCGCCGAATGAATGACACGGCTACATTCCAGTTGTGAACCGTCTATCACGTAACCGACGACTCGGAAGTCGCCGAATGAATGACACGGCTACATTCCAGTTGTGAACCGTCTATCACGTGTCCGACGACTCCAAGTCGCCGAATGAATGACACGGCTACATTCCAGGTGTGAACCGTCTATCACGTGTCCAACGATTTCAAGTCGCCGAATGAATGACACGGCTACATTCCAGTTGTGAACCGACTATCACGTGTCCGACGATTTCAAGTTGCCGAATTAAAGACACGGCTACATTCCAGGTGTTAACCGACTATCACGTGTCCGACGATTTCAAGTCGCCGAATGAATGACACGGCTACATTCCAGTTGTGAACCGTCTATCACGTGTCCGACGATTTCAAGTCGCCGAATGAATGACACGGCTACATTCCAGTTGTGAACCGTCTATCACGTGTCCGACGACTCCAAGTCGCCGAATGAATGACACGGCTACATTCCATGTGTGAACCGTCTATCACGTGTCCGACGATTTCAAGTCGCCGAATGAATGACACGGCTACATTCCAGTTGTGAACCGTCTATCACGTGTCCGACGATTTCAAGTCACCGAATGAATGACACGGCTACATTCCAGTTGTGAACCGTCTATCACGTGTCCGACGACTCCAAGTCACCGAATGAATGACACGGCTACATTCCAGGTGTATACTGGCGGCGTCACTTGCATGCTTTCTACCCAATTTTACGGAGGCTGCACTTGTGAAAGTGCTGTTGTCAAAGCAAAACCGCACAGTAAATAAATAAAAATTTTACCACATCGTGTTTACCAAGAAGTTATACGGGGTGATGGAATGGATTAAGTCACCACAAAACCTCAGAAAATGTGCATATAAAAATTCGCATTTTCAATTGCAATTTTGGGAATTACTAAATACCCCCGTCGCAGCAGACCTGCGTACTCAGCGAATTTCCAAATCAATAATATAATAATATATGACAAGTTTGGTCAAAATCTGTCAATAAACATGAGAATCATTTGTCTATTCTATATAAGATCAACCTGGGAGAGTGAGCAGGTTTGCTGCTATGAGAACACTGAGAGTAGGCATTTATACCATCAAAAATTTTTATTTTTAACATTTATACCAACTTTCATCAACATCTGTCCATAAATAGAGGAGTTTGCTTATTCTCCATATGACTAACATGGGAAAAGAGTATGCAGGTTTTCTGCCATGATAAACATATAATCTATGATTTTTAGCATAAACTTATGGGTCCCAACCACATAAAGCTAAATATCAAGTTTTATCCAAAAAAATTGGTTAATAAGTGAAATATTAATTTTTCCTTATCCTCCATAAGATTAACATTGGAGCCTTAAAATACAACGTACTGTGTTTAGATTTTTTATATCTCGGTAACCGTTGGAGATAGAGAAAAATTTTAAGGAACTAAATTGTGTAGTTTTTTAAGCTGATTCTAATGGTGAAATATAAAATTAGAAATATTTAAAAAATTCCATTTTGGGGTACAAAACCCCCTCAAACTACCCGTTCCCATTGACCGATATGTCTGGTTTACGAAGTCGTCCGAGCATTTGTAGGAATACACTTTTCTACCAAATTTGGTCTCGATCGGACCATTTTTACGAGAGTTATCGTGTTCACAGACACACACACACACACACACACACACACACACACACACACACACACACATATATATATATATATATATATATATATATAAATTTTAACGACTATTGTTTTTGGACTCTGGGTACCTAAAGAAGAAAAAATAACATAGTCCCGTGCTTAAGTCTTACCATGAGACCTACGGTAATAGCTTCTTCCCTATGGGAAATTCGCTAAAAGCATTAATGAGATGCTAGGTAATTAGAGATTGAAACTGTATGTAAAGTGAAGTGTCAATGAGAATTATTATGAAGCACAGGAGCGAATATCTTACACTGTTGCCAGTCGAATGGTTAGGTTTTTGAATAGCCAGTAAACAATAAATTATGACAAATATTTCTCCGTTGTGAAAAGTGACAGCTGAAGTTTTGTGGCCAATCTAACCACACTCAGTTCCAAAGCCTATAAAATAAGACAGGATTGCCACTTGATATATTGACCAAATAAAAAAGCAGCGGGTTGCCAATTTCATGAAGATGGTTACCATAAATTGACTTCATATTGTGTTTTACAAACATGACCAATGTAGTGCGAAAAGCTATTATATTCATAAATATTGTTATAATCTGAGCAGAGCAAATGTTTCAGATAGTTACAGATGAAATGTTGCATAGTCAAACTAATAGTATTAATAATTATTAAATATGAATGAAAAATAAAACATGTAATTTGTATATTTAAGTTGTATCATGAAAGGTCCATGTACTATCCGCGACTTTACGGGGTTCGTTAAAACAGTGATAGGGTTTATGTCATATACTTGGTATACTAGTATACCAAGTACTACTGGGTACTTGGTATACTAGAAGTTTTATATAACATATATCTCTCTCTGTGTGTGTGCATGTATGTATTCTACTCTTTAAAAGTGATATCTTTTCTCCCGCACGGTGTTATTTATCCCAGGACCATAATAGAAGTTTATAACCCAACCCCCCTGAACACGTTTTCAGGGTTCATTCAAAATTGTATACATACCTTTATAGGAATACTAGTGTTACCCGACGAACTTCGTACCGCCTAACACAAATCTGTACAAATTTATAGAACCTTGTTGTTGGACCAATGCTGGTTTAACTCCTGGTACATTCTTACAGCTGGCCGTTGTTTCCTTGCTGTAATCACCGATAAAATACAGTTGTAAAATACTGATGGTCGTCATTGTTGGATGAAGGCAATAAGCTACGAATTAAATGGTATATTTGGCCTTGTACTTTAATTGTTACATAAAGCCACTTTCAACGATTTTCTTAGCTACAAAAGATGTCATTTGGAAAGCACTGTTGTATTTTCTGGAGTTGTTTCGGAAATGCTCACTTTCGGGATGGTCACCAACAATGAGGCTATGAAGTGGTTCAGGTCGCTTTTCAAGATGGCTTACGCAAACTCTCCCACTGCTGCAACACAACCCCTTTGACGTGTTTCCATTTTAATGCCTTACAATAAATGCATACATTATTCTGGGCTCCAATCGCAATGGTCTTATATGATTCATAACACATGTCATGGTCATATTTTAGTCCAGAGTTGGTGTTTACAGTCCATAGTTTATTTTTACGATAATTATACGATAATACAATCCGTTTTTCGTTATTTCTGTCATATTGTGAAACTGCAACCATGTTTACTACTGGATTTTTGGGTGTGTATCTTTTAACAGCCACTCAATTTACCCTAGGGTTTCCTTGCTTCTACTTCCTAACTGCAGCTCGGTTGACTTCTGAATGTGTCTTTTTGTACTTACCCGAAGACTCACGAAGTTGTTTTAAACATGGCAAATTCGAGAATCGCCCTCTCCGCTTGGTTCTTTTCTTGTTTACATCTACATTGTCTTCCTTATGTTGTTTCATAGGGAGATTCTTCAGGTTTGTCAAGAAAGTTTTCATTTTAATCCCTCAGGTGTTAGTTGCACTGTTTGTTCGGTGCCGTGTACATCACAGTTTACCATCTCACTTCCATTACTTCTGATCTTCCAGTCATTTTGGCAGGTGTTGCCTCGAGAACGTCAAAGTGCCCACTACTAAGACTTCCACTAAACAGTATATGGTAATATGGTACTCTGAAGCTGAACCTTCTCTTCCAAAGCTCTGGAGTAAAATACCATAGTGGTGCACTTCGAATACGCAGTGGTAAATGTCAGAATCTGCAATTAACTCGCATGCTGAACAATATGTGGTTGGTTTTAGCATCTCAATCCGATAGTGTTCAGGTGAGGTATAATTTTCTCCTTTTGAATCATGATTTAAAATTTTAAATTTATGCCAATTAGCCTAAACATAGGTTACAATTTTTCCCCTGTCTTCATTTGTGAACAGATTATTTCCATGAAGTAGATAGCATATTGCGTGAAAAAGACATGACCCATCTGGGGCATTCGAACAACACTAAACAGAAAATCGTTTTCTCTGTAAAATACTAACTGTCCAATTTAAAAGATTTTTATAAAATGTTCTAAAAAATATTATTTTCAAAATAATGTATAAAAAATAAGAGAAGAAAACTACGAAAATCACTAAAATGATTTAAGATCAAAGATCACAATTTAAACTGAAACCGTATCACAGTAAATAAAAAAACATAAACAAACCAACAAAACCAGCTATATGTTGAAGTTTGACAGTAATAAATAGAATAGATTATCTTCACACAATTTTTTTATATGAATGCCTTTTTATACCTAGTCCATTATAACATGATTTTTTTAAATTTTTTTAAACACTTTGGGTTAGTGTTTTCTGTGTGTTTTGCTTGCTTCTTTGGCTTGACTCAATGGTAAAGTTCAAACACTTGCTTTTTAATAAGGTAACTTTAAAGACGTTTAGGGTGGAGATTTATGGAAAATCGTCACAAAAACTATTAGACTTTCCTATTTTAGGTCTAAAGAATGTATACAGGTATATCCAAAGTTTCACCTCTCTAGCTAGTCGGGATGTGAGAGAATTATTAGTGATGAGTGAGTGAGAGCTTTGACGTATACACACGCGCGCACACACACACACACACACACACAAAAATCAAATATTCTATAATAATACAAAATAAGGTATCAACCTTTTAGAAATATCAGATAGCAAAAGGAAAATATAAAAATATACAACAGCTGATTATTATTATAATAAACGTAATTTGTATAAACATTGTCATTATTTTTAATTTGGCCAAAAAATAAACATTTTATTTTGAATCATAAAAATAATCACAAAAATTCAATCAAAGAAATATTATATTTATAGAGTAATTAGATACCATTGAGTGCATACTGCATTTTATGCTTGCTTCTTTGGCTTGCTCAATGGTTCAAATAAAAACAGCTGCTGTTTATATTTTAAAAGGTAAGATACATATGTTGGAATCAAAATCAAACAAAATTATTTCCCCATAAGATTAACATGGGTACTTTGAAGGTGTATAGGGTAGAGATTTATGGGAAAATCGTCACAAAAACTATCAGACTTTCCTATTTTAGGCCTAAAGAACCAGTATACCGAATTTCAGCCTCCTAGGTAATCGGGAAGTGGGAGAATTAGTGATGAGTGAGTGAGTGAGGGCTTTGAATTTTATATATTAAGATAAGCATATATATTATGTTTCACCACGATAACGGATGTAATTATTGTCTGATTATTATAACTGTCTGATTATTATAGATGTTGAAAGCAGGGAGTATAACCACTCAGGCACACAGCCAGTTGTCTATATAAAATATACAATACAGAGCTGACATATCCATCTTAAAATACATGTTAGGTGATAACGATTAGCATAACTGCTGCCGGTTATAGTGAATATGTATCTCACTATGTTGATGCGATGGCGAATGTTTGAATGTTTCGTTATGTTTTAGTAAAAGTAAAAGTTAACTTCTAGAATACACCTGCACATCAGCTGCATATACATCAGCTTCTACAGTATACGATTATTTAGCAGATATCCCTGTAACGGTCAATGGTGTGACTGGGAGTGGAACAAACATTCCGAAACTGGTAGCGCCCTCGCCATTCAGAACCATCAACTAAATATTCACAATAACCAAACTGACCAATACCTCTGATCAATGTTAATTACTTAACTTTTTGTCTGAGTCCTGTCAGTGGTCGCCTCTTTATTGGCTTCTTATTATTCATATCTGAAACAAAATTATCGTACTTCGACCTCTCGCCTCTGTCTCTCTCCCACTCCCTCGTCCAATCGACTTCTTCTTCATCATTCATTTTTCGCTGTAATGAAAACTAACGAGCCACGTTATGCATATTGTTTTTGCACTCGGGGTGTTTGGATTTATGCGGTTTGTCAGGAAAGGCGCGGTGGGCGTATCGCGGTCGTCTCTCGCGCTCCCTGTGAGATTTACGGAGCTTCCTTCCAACATATACACTCTCCGTCAATATGGGGTAATTTACCTAAAGAGAACAATTTGAGGGTCTAAACAGATTTTATTATAAAAATGCGACATATTTGTTCTTATCACTTTTGTGGCACAAGGTCTCAATCAGTCAATGATATCAATGAAAAAAATTATTTCCCAAAAGATTTACTGAATTGTGAATAGGTCTAGTATGTAACCATTATATGAGTCGAAAATATTAGAAATGAATTTAAACATAGCTTTAACATAAATAAGAACTACATTCCGTACATTTAAACACAGTACATGGTCCGCCGTCCCATTTACAAAATAGAACAACACATTCACGTTATGTGCATGACGTGCAGTATGATGTTCTATCCGGCATATGGAATGTCGGACCATGTGTAAGACGTGCAACGTGATGTTCTATCCGGCATTTGGGACGTGGGACTATGTGTAAGACGTGCAATATTATGTTATATCCGGAATATGGGATGGCTAACCATGTGCATGACGTGCAGCATGTTGTTTTATTCGGCATATCCCATATACTGGATAGAACATAATGTTGCACGTCTTACATATGGTCCGACGTCCCATATGCCGAATAGAACATCATGCTGCACGTATTAGACATGGTCCGACGTCCCAAATGCCGGATAGAACATCACGTTGCACGTCTTACACATGGTCCGACGTCCCATATGCCGAATAGAACATCATGCTGCACGTATTAGACATGGTCCGACGTCCCATATGCCGGATAGAACATCACGTTGCACGTCGTACACATAGTCCGACGTCCCATATGCCGGATAGAACATCATGCTGCACGTCGTACACATAGTCTGACGTCCCATATGCCGGATAGAACATCATGCTGCACGTCGTACACATAGTCCGACGTCCCATATGCCGGATAGAACATCATGCTGCACGTCGTACACATAGTCCGACGTCCCATATGCCGGATAGAACATAATGCTGCACGTCGTACACATAGTCCGACGTCCCATATGCCGGATATAACATCATGCTGCACGTCATGCACATAGTCCGACGTCCCATATGCCGGATAGAACATCACGTTACACGTCTTACACATGGTCCGACGTCCCATATGCCGAATAGAACATCATGCTGCACGTCATGCACATGGTTTGCCATCCCATATGCCGGATATAACATCATGCTGCACGTCATGCACATGGTTTGCCATCCCATATGCCGGATATAACATCATGCTGCACGTCGAACACATAGTCCGACGTCCCATATGCCGGATAGAACATCATGTTGCACGTCTTACACATGGTCCGACGACCCATATGCCGGATAGAACATCACGTTGCATGTTGCGAGTGGGCGAGTCATCAAGCGCCCTCAATCAAGGATAGATTGAGACATGAACCTCGGTTTTATGTACTATTGTTCAAGCATCGCATTATAGATCCGTTACATTGCTGATAAGACGCGCCGTGGGCAATAGTTGGCCTAGGTCCAGTCCATAACTTGGCCGTGCTGCTAATCTGCAATAAATCTAGTTCTATCCATCGTTCACCCGTGTAGTTCTAAGATCTTGAGTTGAGAAAAAAGTTTGCAAGAAAATCAGGCGAAAATTGGGAAATAACGGTGATTATTATACAACTTAAAGTAATTGCTTATAAAACAACGGAGAAACTCCACTTACTGTAACACCAACAGGTGATGTCCACCTCTTCGTCCCAAGGGATGCCCTCCACTAATGACCATTTCCACGAAATATTTAATCCCCAAGAACACCTGTGATAACAGCTTGGTTTGCATTGTCGGCCATTACACTATTAACAGTTTATCAGTCAATTCAGTGATTGTACATCACTTTGCATCTATGTCCGTGACGAACTAGTGATTTCTGGCCGCTAATTCTCTCCTAAAATGTTCAATAGAAATACTCGGTAGTAAAATAGTTCTCTTGGAAAATAGGCGTTCAGCAAAAGCCATAAAGACAATTGGACCAATCTAGAACGTAATCAGACTTAGAAAGGCTTTTCTACAGTTTGGGTCTTTAGTTTAGAAAATAAAATAAACGGTACCAGTGAACTGACACATACTTTCTCCCTTAAGTAAGTTCAAGGAAGATAATATGTAATAAAACTATCATGTTCTTCAAAGTCCATCAAAATAAATACCATTTAATAATTTATTGTAAAAAAAATAATCATCCCATTTCTGAAAATAAAAACAAGAGGGACAAAGTTAAATTAATTGTTCGAATTGTATGGGGGAAACAACCCCCCCCCCCCGGTAATACCAAGCTTTTTTGAGTTGGTTCTGTTGGGACCTTACACTTCATACCAAGTTTCATGGAAAACGGTTAAAAAATAAGGAAGAAATTGATATTTTAATATTCTCCATAAGAATAACATTGGACGCTTTCAGACAACGTACTGCGTTTATCAAGGACAGTAAATTTAACTTTTCTCTGGAACCGTTAGTCGTAGACAAATAATTAAAAATACTAATTTTTTTTAGTTTTTTTAAGCAGGTTTCAATGGTACCAGTCAAATTATACTTTACTTTTATTGTTTTCGCTGAAAATTTAAAAATTTGATTTTTCTGAAACTTAAAAGCCCATAACTTTTGAACCGTAATTTTTACAGACATGCGAGTGGTGTCAAATTGTTTAGGACTCTCTGCATTATAAACTATCAAATTTTGATCAAAATTGTTAGAGCCGATTTGAGAAATTTGGATTTTTCACGTTTTTAAAGGTTTTTAGGGGTGAACTACCCTTAAAAATCAAAAATTCAAAAAAATGAAAAAAACGCCTGGAGATACCGTGAATATATACATACATGCAAAATTTCATCTAAATCGGACCAACGGGGTAGGCTGTGGCACTGTACACATCCAGACACACGCGCGCGCGCGCGCACACACACACACACACACACACACACACACACACAGACACACGGACAGACAGACATCACGTCCAAACCCACTTTTATGGATTCAGGGGACCCTAAAACGGATATATCCACCCTCAACTCGAATTCGAAAATTTTGACGAAAACAATACTTTCGCCATCTACGTAGGTATAAGGGGAGAAAGTAAAAAATGTATTCCACGAATATTTTGGTTTGAGCTTTCATATTTCCTGATCCGTGGAAGTTCCTTTCTGTTTTCGTAGATTCTGAGCTGTACACAACCATGAAAAATATTAAATGAGATAATTTGAGACGTAACCAATGGGTACTACGGCTCTGTCAAGTACATACAATACATTTAAAGTCTATTTTATCACAAAAAAATTCTATGGAAAACTTTATAAGGTTGTAAAACGGACTTGACTTTGCGTCACTGGTTCAGAAATGCAGTGGTGTATATCAGCCGTGGGAACCGCGCCTCCGCTCGGCGACCAATTAACTACCGACTTGATTACGAGGCGATTAGCGATCTTCCTGCGGTATACATAACGTACCGCGCCAACAACCAGACTTGCCCAATAATTGAAAAATCATATCATATTTAACGTTTCGGTTACATTCTAGTATAATTATATTTCCTCTAATCCAATACTATAATACGAGCAAGGTTTGTATATATATACTTGCACACGGATCTCGAAAACGGCACCGAGGATTTTCTTTAAATTTTGGAAATAACTAATTTCCGAGTAGAAAATAAGTTATAGATAGGTCTAATGTCCAGGAAAATTCGTGTTTTCTTGTAATATTAAGTTTAAAATCTAAAAATTTAACATTACGCTTATGGAGAATAAAATGTAAACAATACAAACCAAAACAGCTGTTTATAACCATTTGACAGTTCTTGATTGAAGACGGCAAAGAACAGTGTGAATAGAGGTTTTTCAGAGATATTTATTTTATGTATGTTATAAATGTAAAATTATCAGGTTACTAAACAATTTGTAAAAACTTAAGGGTAACATAACTGTGCGAAATAAAAGCAGGAATGAGTATTTCCAAAATCTTCCGTGTTTTTATAGAAAACGTATTTGTTGTATTGCTTGAAGCCACCCACTGTAACAAACCAATTAATATGTGTAAATTAAATTTCTCTTTTGCTTTTCAATCCTCATTCCGTTTATATCAAAATCAGTTGGTCACAGGCTAATAATAACTGTATGGAAAATTAAACAGTAAATGATCGGCTAAAACAATTCAGGTTGGCTAAAACACCTTAACCGGCGTTGCCCATTTGGCAGACGCCGTGGTCCAGCGGTAGTGTGTTAGCCTCGTAATATGTAGGTCGCGTGTTCTAACCCCATCAGGGACAATCCTTTTTGTTCGGTGCTATATTAATTATGGTGTATTAAATCGGTTTTATTTAAACCACATAAATGTTTTCATTGAGCAATAAATTTGTTTTAATTTTGCTAATTAACTTGTAAAATACATGTCTTATTCTATCCGAGCAAAGCTCGGTCACCAGGTACTAAATATCTAAGGAGAAGAGAGAAGGAAATCTTTTAAAGAGTATATATCTCTTAACGAGCATTTATACCAATCCCACATTGTGTTTTAGCCCCTTCTTTTATATACGAAGGACATATTAAAAGTCACCATAATAGTTAGTTACTTCGACATTAACGCTTACCTTCTAATACGATCGCAAGTGTAACTAACTGACCCACTCACTTACTAAGGATATTAATTCTAAGGTACTTCTAGAAATGCTGGGGACTTGAAATTTGACACGGACCTTCCTTTATGTCCTTAACCGACAGGAAAATTGCAGAATATTACAATTTTTCATTACGAACCGAGAAAAAATGTTAACATTTTCCCATATGAAATGCATTGGTCTTATTTCGTGAAATGCAGGGTTTCACTTTTTCGCTCAAAACATGACTTCCTCTTAAGTTAGAGACTTGAGATTGTTTATGAACGTTTCTAAGAGGTTACTCTGAATGATTGTGTCATTGTATTTCGTAGTTTTTAATTTTTACTACCGGTATCGCCAAAAATCTTAAACTTAAAAAATCATTTTTCGGCTATATAACTTTAAGGAAGGGTCCTATCGGAAAACGGAGGGCACTTTGACGAATAAATAGCGTTTTTCTGAAAGTTAACTTTTTCTTGCACATTTTGCTACTGTCATACATTATTTTATTTATAAAGGTTTGAAATTTCACATTCACATACTCTACACGATCAATATTGATTAACACACATAAAATTCCTTGTGGGAATCAGGTTAGATCATGGATATGTCTAAAGGGAATGTTTTCAGTTCATCTATACAGCTATCTATCTATACAGCTGTTCTTATGTTTCAAATTTTCATCTTAGAGTTTGCTAACACCACTCAAGAGCTATGATATTTGCTTGTCAAATATTATTATTTAACAAAATAAAGTTATAATATAAATCTATTTCTAATAACAGGGTTTTAACAGTAGGTTTTTTTAGTTTGAATTTTAAAAATAATGGCGATGTTAAAAGTTTTACTAACAATCTGTTTACAGTTTGGCTATCCCCTAAACAAGTGCCTGGACATGAAGTGAGCCCCGAGGGTGTAAGCCAAATTTAGGCCTAGCCTGTTTTAATGTGACAAACGGTTCCAGGTTAGATTCCTAAAGCGTAGAGGAGGTTTTTTTGTGGGCAACCCCGATTCTTATGGGAGTCCCACACTACAAGCTGGCCACCTGTGTGCTTCAAGCATTTCTTCCGCCTCTCCCTAAAGAAACTACAACTAGAACGGGGGCCTGGTGGCGGAACCCCCAGCAAGCAAAGCGAGTCATTACATACGAGTAGAACTACTAATAAAATATCCCGTATGCCTATAAGGCACACGGTTTTCCTTCAACCGTTCTAAGTCAAATCAAAGGACCCGCACACTGATATTTTCAGTGTGCTGGTACAGGGTAGTCAAGGGATACACTGGACCACCATAATGGTGCGAGCGAGCGGCACACTTGACCGGCATACTTGAGCTGTACACTGAACTAGTGTACTTGACCGGTATTCTGGAGTTGTTACTTCTTTTTTGAATACTATGAAAGCATTCGAGTATTAAAAGAAATAAATCTAAAATAATGTGTTGTTTCACAACAAATTAAATAATCATTTTATTTTATTTTTATTAATTCAACCAACTAGAGTCTAAACATGAACAAAAACAAATCTATATAAAACATAACAGCTGATTTAAAATAAATTTGAAGTCATATGGAATAGTCTGCCATATTTTAACATCCTCCCACCTTGAGGAACGGATGTTTTTAGCAGTCAAGTCTTTGTGGTCTTTAAGAGTCCGGCCGCTTATAGACACAACTTTTCTTTCAGTTTCCTTGTCATCTTCTTTTGTTTCTTCGTTAATTTCTTTCTTGATTTTTGTTTAATAAATTTTATATCATCACAACCTTGAACCTCAAGTGAATAAAGTTTCTGGACAGGTCTTGCCTTGGTGGTACTGTTTTCTTTGTAGACTGTTCGATGAGGCGAGTAAAGGCCCCCCTTACCAAAATCTGGTGTGAAAGGGACTTTTTCAATGATCCCCTCTTGTTCCCATTCCTTGAACATGGCATCATGAACATCATATGTTTTCTTTTTCTAAGCTTTTTAACCGTTGATTCAAGTCTTTTAACAGCTATATTTACATTAGTTGGCAAAGGTGGATGTCTTTCTTTCCAAAGTAAAAGCACCTCAAAACATCCGTCGCCATTAATCTGAACAGACTTGTTCAAAAAGGTCTGTAGTTTCAGATTCTTCTTCTAACTTGTTCTCTTGTAAATTTGGATCTTCCATTCCGATTACATCTAATTCCCAAAACTGCAAGATAGATTTGTCTTTAAACAACATTGAATGGGTAGTCATGATGATAGGGGAGTCTATTCTTACCACTGACTTTGGTGGAGTCTTTCCTAACAAGGTCCATCCAAGTAAGGTTCTTACAGCAACTAGTCTTGAACTTAAAATTATTCTTTCATCCATCAACAGTTTACCCGCGATATCTGCTCCGATAAGGATGATAGGCCCTGCAGAAGTATCCGAAGTGCTAACTCATAATTCCCTCAACTCAACCATCCAAACTTCAATGCCCGAAACTGGAATAACATTACATATTTTGTTTTGTCCAAAACTTCAAAATTGCAAGCGTAATTAGTGTCCAAATTGCTAAGCCTGGCTCGATAACAAGAGTGTTCTTCAATGTTACCACTCACCTCATCAAAAAGTGAATGTTGCAGCTTTTCTTGTCTGATGGGTTTGTACTACATTTTCTGGCTAGACTTTTGGTAATATAAGATCTCTGTGATCCGGTGTCAATAAGTGCCCGAACGTTCTTAATCTTTTCATCGTTCAGAACACAGGCGTTAAAGGTTTGCAACAAAACCTCTGATCTCGTATTTGCCAATAAAGAAATTTTCTACCCACACATCTGAGGCTTTTTAGCAATTGTCTACTTGTTTGACTCCTCCGTCACACATTAAAGATACATGTCGCCTACTACACATGTTGCATTGTACTTTCACTTTACAATGTTTGGCCACATTTTTAGGTTTTAAACACAAATAATATAATCTCTTTTTCTTAATATCTACCTTTTCATTATAAGGGAGTTATCAAGCGCCAAAACAATTCTCACTACCATCACAAAACACACACTTTAGAATTGAATTGAGTGGTAAATCAACTAACTCTGAACCAGATGGAACTTTATAATCTTTGATTCTGTTGGGAGAATTTTCATAAGGCCTTATTACCGCTTTACCATTGCTTTGCTTTGTGTTGGATTAGATTTATTCTTAATAGACTCACCCCTATTCTGACTTACAGATCTGTAAGAATCAACCCCATTAATAGCCAGTTTGTTCCGTTCCTCTGATTCAACTTCACTTTTTAGGAAAGATACTAAAGATTCTAATTTAGTCTTAAGATCTACATGTTTATCTCCAGCACTTCCTAGTGATCGTTGTCAAGCTCTAAGGAATTCCTCAGACAGACATGACTCAACTAAGGGGTACAGTAAAGCAGCATACTTGTCAGTGGTTACTCCCAAAGTATCTAATGACCTAAGTTAAGTTTCTATCTTATCATATAAACGCGAAATGGGGATCATCTCCCTGAAGTTTTGAAAAGTAATTTTCAACAGTTCCCTGACATTAATTTCAGCCTGTAAATCCTTCCTAACAAATCTAGATTTGAGACATTCAATTGCTTTTGGCTATTTGTCTCCTATTGGTGGAAAGCTGGTTACAATTTCCCTAGCCCTAGATTTGGGCTCGGTTACTTGTATAAGAAACTGAAATTTATCCTCGTTAGTCAAGTCAAGAGATCTAGGTGAATTTTTTGGAATTGGCTCCAAAAGTGTAACCAATTCTTAAGATTCTCATCAAATTTCACGAATTCAATTGTAGGAAGTCTAACTTTTGCTTTTGTTTCACTTAGGATACTAGAATTGGAGGCATTACAACCATTGGAAACTACCTTTCATTAGTTTTAAACAAACTGTCAAATTTGGCTTAAATAGTATAAAACGTATTTAAATACTCATCCCTTCCCGAGAGTTCATCTTAAAATTGGTCCTTTTGACAGTCTGGTTCTAATAGTTTTTCCATGAACGATTCGTTCAGTTCTTGTAGCTGGTCATTCTTCTTTTCTAAAAGTTTTAGATTTCCTTCTACTTCAATAAAATCCTGGCTGTAATGCTTGTTTATTTTATCTATGACTGTTTGTCATAGATTTGTAAAAGATCTCCTAAATGCCGTTCTCTGTTTCTTCAATTTATTTTACTCAAGGTTTCCAGATCCTTTTACAGTCACCATATTTTACTTCTTTTTTGGAGATTAGGAAAACACTTGAGCATTAAATTAAAAGAAATAAATCTAAACTAATGTGTTCTTTCACAACAAATTAAATACTTAAATCTTTTTATCTCGTATTTTAATTAATTAAACCAACTAGAGTCAAAACATAGACAAAATCAAATCTATATAAAACATATCAGCTGATTTAAATCAATTTAAATTCATATGGAACAGTCTGTCATATTTTAACGGGAGTGATAGCCTTATCCGATACTCTGGGTGAGCAAACTCAGAGTGATTCACTTGACCAGTATACTTTTGCTATACACTGGATTAACATATTTGAGTAGTACACAGGACCAGCACACGTGATCAGCACCTTTGGGTGGTACACTGGACCAGCACACGTGACCATTACTTGAGTGGTACATTGGACCAGCACACTTGGGTGGTACACTGGACCATCACACTTGAGTGGTACACTGGACCAGCACACGTGACCATTACTTGAGTGGTACACTGGGCCAGCACACCGGAAGAGGTACTGGGTCCACGCATATTTTATCTATATCCGTGCCCCAGATACACGGGTCGTCGTATCCTCAGTAACCTATCTGGGCCGCGGATGTACCCGGTGACACAGCCATACCTTTACCAACTAATTGCCTCAGCTCCATTCCCTGCGCGTCGATCGGGTTACGAGGCGTGATGGTCTGCCAATTACCCTCGTCGGGTCAACTACAAACGGATGTTAGTACGTCTTTCAATCTAAATTAGCGTTGTTTCATGGAAATTCAAGTTACGTTGATTTTACATCTTTATTAGTTGTGAAACGTAGCTTAAAAATAATAATCGTGGAGTTTAGTTAATATTTTACGTACGAACTAATAATTTTTTTTCGGTTCAAGAAAATAATTGTTGATGGTAATGTTATTACATTATTATTTGCAAGATTTAATGTCAATTTATCATTATACCTTATGTTTACGTTGGCATTATGACAATTTTAAAAATAAAATAGAAATTTTTCTCATTTTCTGCCATCATTTTAGAGGTATTGTCAGAATTATGTTTAAAGCGCAAAGGATAGCGAGTACCTACTGTACCTACGTTTTTCTGGTTTAAAAAGTAGTAACGTTTATGTTTGTATGTAGCAAATAAAAAGAAAGACTAATAGTTAATATGATGTAAATTATTAAAAACATCTTCTGACATAAATATCACAAACCGCAGTAATTTTTTCACGAACGTTGTCTTTTATGAATGAGATACATCTATATCACTGACAAATTGATAATGGTATCATGTTCATGGTATGGATTGATGTTATTACGAACATAGTAAGGTAAACCCACACTAAATACCGAACAGTTAAGGTTAGGTTAATAACACCCCATGCAAAACATCAATGTTTTATAATAGTTATGAAGACCAGTTTGATGATAATGTGAGAAGTAACGCTAGAACATTAGCCACATGCACCAGTCAACGCATCGACAGCTGCTTCGCCTCTCGCGTGTATGAAGCGATTATATTCCGCATTTACACTCCATTTGGCAACATAAACTTGCGAATGTTATTACCCGCAATCTGTCAGGGACCGAGGCAAACAAAAACAGCGTAACGCGGGCGTCGATGGGAAATGACGATCCACGATCGCAGAAAATAACAATAATCTGTCGCACTTAGGTTAAAAGCACCAAGCGGGATTAAAATAGAGCCGGGAAAATAACTAGCAGATAAGCTAGGATGCAACGCAATTATTGGTGGCGGTAATGACTTGGTCCACGGGCCGCCTCGACGAATAACTCATCCGCTTTTATTATAAGAGAGTAAATAACGCGAGCGACGACAGCGCCGCGCCGCGGCAGCAAGGGGAAACAAATGGGTATTAATCACTCGGTCGCGGCGCTGTTGACTGTTAGCCTGAGCCTTGACCGCCGCGCCGCGCCGCGCCGCGCCGCACACGGAAACACTGGTATCCATCCGATCGGTCTATGGTTCTATTGATCTATGGCGTTTTTCTCTTTATTCCGCCAAGCTTTCTTTCTGAAAATAGGTGCCACCCAAAATATAGATGCTAACCGATAGATATGGAGTAGGTGGAGTGAATAATTAAAATGAAGCTCTATTTTAGATAATTTTTGACCATGGCCATCGATTAACCTTGTCTTGGCGGGAGAAAGCGATAGAGTGAGGGGAAACGTAGCTTAAGTCCTAGCTTACATTAGGACTTAAGGACTTTGGGACTTTTTTGCTAGTTTGGTCTTAGCAGACCAAATAGAGCTATTAGTTAGACAGTAGCACAAACATAATGCCAAGTATGCTTAACTTTAACAAAAAGTAAAAAATTAAACGAACATCTTGTGGATAACTGAAAGAATGAGAGATCATTCACTAATAGATCATCATAAGCTTACCGGCTTACTGAATGTAGTAGCCATATAGAATTTGAACTCCAAGGAAGAAAGCGGCTCTAATTTCATTCAAGTAGAGATTTGACGACATTATCCTAATTTAAGATTCCTAGCGAGTGCTCAGGAGTGGTTAAATAATCGGGACTTTCTCTCTAATACACACAAACGAAAGTAGAAGTTACAGGTCCATCCAGGGCCAGGCGGCTAGACAAAGGAGCGGCGCGCCTCGTCGCGACACCGCACATCTGTATATACGAGTACCATGGTATACTCTCTACCATGTGTATATCCTTTATATGGCCCCTCTTTTATAATAATGATTTTTATACTTATTCCTTAGAAATCGAAATTGGGTATGTTAAAAACAAGCTGTTCAATTACTGGCAAGTTGTTCGGTTTTCCATTGAGACGAGTTTCAGGCTGAGCCTGAACACCTAATCTGACCAGCATTATTAGTGAGGGGTATACTTCCTTACTGTCCACCTGAGCAGGATGTCCTAGAGGAGAAGTGTTTACGGGGAGAGCTCTCGAGGTTAGTCTGGTGGGGGATCTACCATCGTAGGGCGTGTACACCCAAATAAATAGTTGAGGGTAGACCCTTTCCTTGACTGGGAATATGAACCCTTTTAGGGTGATGCATGGCCAGAACCCAAAAAATAGTGTGCTTCCGAGGGAGAAATTACCTTGGTACATAACATAATCTAGTTTCTGTAGGTTGCATAAAAGTACAGTTCGACAGGTTTTATCTGAGTCCTGAGATGCGCGAGAGGCGAGGTAAAGTAACCGTGGTGGGGTTCCGCGGCGGATGAGGGGCAGCTCCTGTAGAAAACAATAAAGTGTCAAACCAACAGTATGTTATTGTTTACTGTTTAGATTTGCTTCATAGTCTACTGCGCATCCAAAACTCAGGGTTCAGATGATTTCTGACGAACTTTCGAATTCATTCAATTCAGACGAATTCATGTATGTGGCCTCATATATCTGTAAAAACATTCGGTTCGTAAATTTTTTTTCATCCGTGAAAAGGTTTGATCCTCATAAATGCCTCATTTATTTAATCATATATATATATGATTAAATAAATACATCATTTACTTGTGGAACGAAGTGGCAAAATTAATCATACGGTTATAATCTTAAATTAAAAAACCCCTTATTAATATTTATCAATCATTATGTTGTAGCAAACCAACTAAGTTCGTTATACTAACTAATAAATGATTTGGACTGATTGTTATGGTATAGTCTATTTATTCATATCGCTTGTCAGATCGTTGCATGTTAACCGGGACGGGCCTCCCCAATCTAATCCAATCAGACCGTTTGTTATTAACAACGTGACGTGACGTGACGGTAACTCTCGATGGCATTTCGTTCTCACACCTCGAGCCACTCTTCATCAACAGCTCTAATTTCACGTTACGAACGACGCTTTAGAGCACGATCCAATTCCGGAACACCTTGAACCATCAATCGCGAAAGATCAGGGAAAGGTCGTCCCGAGGGAGAGGCAGGGAGTGAACGCCAAACGGAACCTGCCCGGAGTGATTTCACAGGATCCGCGCCACACTGACCTTCTTCGACACGATCGGCCGCGATGGTGTATAGGCAGCCAATAAACGTCGTCCCCGAGATCAGATGCACGACCGCGATACCGACTAATGTTATGGTCAGAGATGGAACTGGGTCGGAGCTTCACAATTGCAAATATTCCGTGGCCCGAGGACGCTAATAATTAGAGTCGGCCGGGCACCGTTACATCTGATAGACCCTTCTGTCAACTGACCTTTGCCGTCCAAACCAATCAGTCAAATCATCTCGTGCCGTCGACGAACCGGCCAACATTTCTATTGTGAAAGTCGGCGTTGGGGACAAAAGCTGAGAAGAATCAGAACCCTACCAAAATATTTATAAAACGAGACATTCCCGCTTCGATTCTATCCCCACTGCAACATTCTTGATTATAATTTACAACTAAATTTTGTTTATTATATATTAGCTCGTATACAAACAGATAAGACACGTAATAGTTTCTTTGTTTATACGATATCTATTCACAATCTGAGTAATATTAACCTCGAATTTGTGTTCAATTTATTTATTAGCTGGTACCGACCGATGTCAACACAAATAAAGTTAATATTTATCACTATGATTATGATATTGTTCTATAACTGTTACAAATGGTTACTCTGGGTGCCTTTACACGTGCCTGATATAATCGCCTCGTATGATTCACATTCACGACACAAGCGAGAGAATCTCTTTCCCACACGTCGCGACGCAGTGGTAATCTCCCACCAATCTCTAGCCTCGGACATAGCGGCTGTCTTCACCCCGCGACAGCGGCGGCGGCGGCGGCGGCGGTGCTTCACATGTTCTAATTGGACGAGGATCAGCCGCACAAAGAGGTCTGATATATCAATCAGCTATCATTCATCACAAAATGAGCAAAGAGCAGCATGATGTTGGCAACCGCTTTCAAGTGTCCAGCATGGCAGCTTCCACAGATACTTTGCTACTACCGTACATCGTTTAAGGTGCTATTCTTTCTATGTGTATGTAATAAACTATAGGTAGCTATATAGTCGTTGAAGTATACTAAAAGTTCATGAACAAATGTGGAAACACATTTCGGTTTGGATGGACCCAGATCCTAGACAGTGCCGACCGTTACTCGCACATTAGCATGCGTCGTGTGGCCGCCCTTGCCACAAATTGGCCTCCGATAACAAGCCGTTCCGCTTACAATGCCTTCTCGAACATCACGCAACAACTGGCCCACGCTGAATAATACAGACATGCAACCGCTACATACAACCTTTGGGACAACAGACTCTAGCAAAAAAATGTATAAAAATAGGGAAAACACAACGGAAAATGTGCACGAAATATGGGTATTCATACTATAGCTAAAATGGCCCATCCAAAGCATTAACATATAGGGCATATTATATCTTACGTCATTTTGAAATCGTATTGAATACGTAATACTGTAAAATATAGATAAATAATATGTATAATTTTTCTAGTTATGTTCTATAGCTTTAGCTTAAGTACAGCTTAATAAATACAGCTTAATATTCACAATGAGGCTCTCATTTATTTTGATATTAATACTGACAAAATTAAATGTTGCATTTAAGGATGCGATATTTATTTATGATAAAATTGATTTTGTTCATTGATTTTATGTAGCAGAAGCTACATAAATTCGACACGATATAATAAATCAATACTAAAATAGAAATAATGAAATCGGCTACATAATATGATTGTATTATTCCTTAAAGCCACTCGTGAAATATTTAGAACATACACTCGTGGCTTCATAATACAGTACGGCATTCATAATACAATCGTTGCATAAACTACTATAAACACTCACACACTATATATACCCGCGTCGCAGGAGACCTGCGTACTCAGCGAATTTCCAAATCAAACTGTTAAGTAATTTGATAATTTTTCATTTATACATAAAATAAATATTTATGCAAAACCTCTATTCACATATTGTTCACCACCATCTTCAATCAACAGCCAAACGGTTATAAACAGATGTTTTGATTTGTATTGTTTACATTTTGATTCTCCATAAACGTAATATTAATTTTTTAGATTTTAAACTTAATATTACAAGAAAACACGAATTTTCCTAGAAATTAGACCTATCTAGAACTTATTTTCTACTCAGAAATGAGTTATTTCCAAAATTTAAAGAAAATCGTTAGAGTCGTATTCGAAATCCGGGTATATATATATATATATATATAGTACCTGGTGACCGAGCTTTGCTCGTTTAGAATAATACATCTATTATAAAAATTAATTAGGAAAATTAAAACACATTTATTACTCAATGAAAACATTTATGTGGTTTAAATAAAACCGATTTAATACACCATAATTAATATAGCACTGAACAAAAAGTATTACCCCTGATGGGGTTAGAACACGCGACCTTCATATTACGAGGCCAACACATTACCGCTGGACCACGGCGTCTGCCAAATGAGCAACGCCGGTTAAGGTCTTTTAGCCAAACTCAATTGTTTTAGCCGATCATTTACTGTTTAACTATCCATACAGTTATTATTAGCCTGTGACCAACCGATTCTGATACAAACGGAACGAGGATTGAAAAGGAAAAGAGAAATTTAATTTACACAATATTAATTGGTTTGTTACAGTGGCTTCAAGCAATACAACAAATACGTTTTCTATCAAAACACGGAAGATTTTGGAAATACTCTTTCCTGCTTTTATTTCGCACAGTTATGTTACCCTTAAGTTTTTACAAATTGTTTAGTAACCTGATAATTTTACATTTATTACATACATAAAATAAATATTTATGAAAAACCTCTATTCACATATTGTTCTTTGCCGTCTTCAATCAAGAACTGTTAAACGGTTATAAACAGCTGTTTTGGTTTGTATTGTTTACATTTTATTCTCCATAAGCGTAATGTTAAATTTTTAGATTTTAAACTTAATATTACAAGAAAACACGAATTTTCCTGGACATTACTATTACATATCCAGAACTTATTTTCTACTCGGAAATTAGATATTTCCAAAATTTAAAGAAATTCCTTAGTGCCGTTTTCGAGATCCGTGTGCAAATATATATATACAAATTTTAACGACTAATGTTTTTGGCCTCTGGGCACGTAAAGGCGTTAAAATAACACGGTCCCGGGCTTAAGCCTTACCATGAGACCTACGGTAATAGCTTCTTCCCTATGGGAAATTCGGTAATAAGCCTTACCATCAGTAGCTCAATTTCTTTTAGGAAATTCGTTAACAATACCATACACCGATAACTACATATAATAAACTACGATGGAAGATTTGTTGTGTAAATTCCTTGACAATTTATTTAGTTCATGAAATACTGTATAAACAGCAATTAAGGGACTGTTGAATTCCTATTACAGTTAAATACGTAATATAATTAATGACTTTCAACTCAACTGACTACAATAAACCAATATCAAATCCAACGGTGAATCAGTGGACCACAAAACTACTGACCGTCCATCTTGGGTTTGTTGAACTTGAACTTGAGTCAAGACAGCACCAAGCGCGGTGTCAGAGGCGCATTATTTGTAAATGGCATCCGATAAATATTAATGGTCAGAGGATGGTGGCAAGTAAAGGGCGGATGTGGCGAGTGGCTCAGCCCTCCATTCACCTATGACCTGAAAAAATAATGCACCTCTTCAGTTCCACCGCTCTCCATCACCAGGACCAGCTACTGATGGTGATATGCCGAGTGGGTCAGTCCTCCATCCACCTATGACCTGTATAACGTATGCACCTCATTAGCTCTACAGCTCTACATCACCAGAACCAGCCACTGATGGTGATATGCCGAGTGGGTCAGTCCTCCATCCACCTATGACCTGTATAACGTATGCACCTCATTAGCTCCACTGCTCTCCATCACCAGTACCAGCCACTGATGGTGATATGCCGAGTGGGTCAGTCCTCCATCCACCTATGACCCATAACGAATGCACCTCATTAGCTCCACCGCTCACCATCACCAGTACCAGCCACTGATGGTGATATGCCGAGTGGGTCAGTCCTCCATCCACCTATGACCCGTATAACGTATGCACCTCATTAGCTCCACCGCTCTCCATCACCAGTACCAGCCACTGATGGTGATATGCCGAGTGGGTCAGTCCTCCATCCACCTATGACCCGTATAACGTATGCACCTCATTAGCTCCACCGCTCACCATCACCAGTACCAGCCACTGATGGTGATATGCCGAGTGGGTCAGTCCTCCATCCACCTATGACCCGTATAACGTATGCACCTCATTAGCTCCACCGCTCTCCATCACCAGTACCAGCCACTGATGGTGATATGCCGAGTGGGTCAGTCCTCCATCCACCTATGACCCGTATAACGTATGCACCTCATTAGCTCCACCGCTCTCCATCACCAGTACCAGCCACTGATGGTGATATGCCGAGTGGGTCAGTCCTCCATCCACCTATGACCCGTATAACGTATGCACCTCATTAGCTCCACCGCTCACCATCACCAGTACCAGCCACTGATGGTGATATGCCGAGTGGGTCAGTCCTCCATCCACCTATGACCCGTATAACGTATGCACCTCATTAGCTCCACCGCTCACCATCACCAGTACCAGCCACTGATGGTGATATGCCGAGTGGGTCAGTCCTCCATCCACCTATGACCCGTATAACGTATGCACCTCATTAGCTCCACCGCTCACCATCACCAGGACCAGCCACTGATGGTGATATGCCGAGTGGGTCAGTCCTCCATCCACCTATGACCCGTATAACGTATGCACCTCATTAGCTCCACCGCTCTCCATCACCAGTACCAGCTACTGGCGATACGCGCTTCTTCCTTTGCTTTTTGCAGTTCGATTATCTCGGCCGCGTGCGGTAAATCTTGTTGTTTTATATGTTTTGCGCCAGCTGCTGAGCTGCTTGTAACTCCTGTTTTTTGTCTTTTTAGTCGTTGGAGTTTCCTGCGTACAGTCTTGTGTTCGATCGGCGCAGCTGTAACCATGTGGCTGCATCTATGCCTTGCACTCTTGAGATCAATTAATTTTATATTGATGATAAATTGTTTATTCATTAATTTACACAGAACGTAAAGACATGTTTAAAACGATATATTGACATGGATATGTCTTAACTCTGGGGGGGTGTTGGTGATTTTTAAGATGGAACACACGTAACAGGTTTCCATAGAAACTACCAGAACTATTGTAATGAATTTTTAATATAAAAGAATAAGAACAGCTGTTTAGATGAACTTAAAACATTCCCTTTAGACATATCCATGATCTAACTTATTTTCCACAGGGAAGTAAATACAAACATTTTTTGTTAAGTAACTAACGAATGATTTGTTATTAGTATCCTAAAATTATCTACTTATTTTACGAGAACTTTTTACCTTTTTCTGGAGATTTATCTGGAGTCTTAGACACTTGCTGTGCGTCCTGTAGCCGGTCATGTGCACCTGGAACTGGTTCTGCAACAAATTACAAATTAACAATAATGTTATATTCGAAGCTAGCCAGGAAACCCAAATATTAAACTGTACATTGATTACAAAACATGTATGCCCTAGAAGTTAAACAAACCTCAGCAAACAATTTCATCTAGCATTTAAATTTTCTTCATTTCAGACGCCGCGACATTCTGTTTTAAATTTTCTTCATAGAAAGTTTTGGCATTTTGATTTCCCATTTATAATTACAATAATGAATGATCTACAAATAATTTTTGACTTCCAGTTTATAAAACCGATGACCCAGGATTATCACTATCCTTGTATGCGTTACTTGTGGTATGTGTTGCTATGTGTGTAGGTATGTGTTACTTGTGTGTGCGACATGTTACTCGTATATTCGTCCAGACGGGTTCTACTTTTTCATAATAACCGCAACACCCAGGATCTATTGCAGGTTACTTTTGAAATACCATATACAAACCAGATAGTCATTTATTAGACTATATTTGGCTGTGTTGGTTGAGCTATGAGACAGTATTCAACCCAAGGTCCTGTAGCTAGACAAAGTGCGAGGAAAATAAATTGTTAAATCTATCTCCAAACTAACCTTTCACATGCCTACCTTAGGTTTTCTATCCTGATTCAAAATTAAACAGACTGGAGTCCTTGAACCAAACACTGCTATTTTGTGAATTATGTGATATGATTTAAATCTCCGTTCCGTATAAACTACATACATTGTTACTGAATATCCTATTTACGAGTAGACAAAGAAAGGTTGTAGGTGTATTGTAATAGCAGATTGCCAAAACACACAAGACAAATAAATATCATACTATTTTATGTTGTATATAAAATATCAATGTTACTGTTTTCACCTATCATAAAAATATGACACAGACAACGTCTCACAAACAATTACAAACGTAATACGTGAAGTTCAATGAACCGTTTTAGAAAACGGACATTTGATTGGCACGTTAACTGGCGCTTTGGCTGTTGCAAAATAGTATCCATAAACTTAGCGTCTGCGGGTTATCTTGCATCTGACCAGGTAATTTACCTAGTTAAACCCAACTCTGAGGAAAGACGCAACAAACTTCCACGGAACCAGTATAAAATGGCGCCGTCACCGTGCACAGGGGCAGCGCGTGTTGGAGCCATTCAGCTATTTAATGAAATATTATGCCTACTGCTCGAATATTCGAATCAATAATCAAATTAATACACACCGTTATTTCAAACAATATTTTCAAAGTATATCGATTCACATACAAAACGAAATTGAAGGTTAGAAGGCAGTTTTGTTAAATAAAATGTATATTTAGCATATTTAACAATTTTTTTATTTAAAATAACTGTTGACACTTTTTTAATGACGAGATAGAATGAACCATGGTCAACAAATTTAGGTAGTAGTAACTGGTTTTCTCCCAAGATTAACTCTGAATTGCCAGCTATATGTGCACGGGAACATAACAGCTATTTGCGTCTATTACATCACACATATCAATTTCGATGAGCAATTACTTCAGCTAACGGTAGTTCAATTCGATAACATTTCACTTATTAGATTTAAATTGAAAGTTATAGACTTACAACTTGAGTTACGAGATTACGCAAGGTTTTACAATACTTTAACCAATAAGAGGGCTTACTTTAGAGGCGAGAGCACGCGAGGTATCAGAGTAAATCTTCTAGACTAAATAAGTAGTTTAATTAATTAAGAATCCTTACGAAAAATATTTAATGTTTCAATTTATCAAAAGCCAGTTATATCTTACAATATATTTCAACAATATAGTAGATAAGCGATACAATTGATTGGAGTTTTGCATTGAGCAGCTCACAAGAATTTAATAGTATTTAATATTTAATTAATTTAATAGTATTTTTAAAAGGATGACCTGAAACTGTAGGCTACATTATAAATCGAATAAATTAGTTTGCCATAACCCTGTGATTGTACAGTAACTCCCTGAGGAAGGGGAAAGAAAAATTTGCACATCGGTGTTCTTGTTCAGCTCGTCTCCTCTATCCTGGTGGCAATTGTTTGGACGTTAAAAATATATTTTAATAAAATAAGGTTATTAGACTAAAAACCATTTTGATGACTAGAACGTAGCTTTTGAACTAATTAAAATTTATAAATTTGTTACTTTAAAATTCAAACATAAACATCTGGATAATCTTTCAATTTTTGGGTTTAAACATGCAACCTCAGCCAATCACTAATATATAAAACTGCTTAAAAATAAAACCACTCGTATTTTATTATATAACAAAAGATATTTTAAAATAATCTGGTTCAGGGAAGTGACACATACCTTCTTCCATTAAACGTTAACTAAATAATATTCATACATTAAACTATCATATAATTAAATTATTATTAAAATTACGTTTAAAAATCTACCGACACAAAAATTGCCATCAAATTTCTTTTAGGCTTATTATCTTTTTACATATTTTGGTAGTTTTGAGTTTAACAAGTATAAAAAGTTGAATTTGGCCATATTATTGTGTTTAGAGGAAATACTTCGTACGCCCTCGTAACAAATACTTTATTTAAACCAATAATTTGTTATATAATAAATTTTAAATACAAATGTAACAATGATATGAAATAAGTAAAAAAGCATAAATTATAATATACATATTGCATTACACAATATGAGACTGGCTTATGAATGTACCGTATACGGTTTCACCTCTTTACCGAAAGTTGTTGGGGGAGGGACTACTAAAAATCACATTGAACCATTATTCATTATCCAAAAGTTAATTATTAAAGCCGCCTTTAAAAGACACACACAATACTCAACTAAACTGCTTTTTCAGGAGACTAAGTTTTGTCCATAAGACAGTTGTACATTAAAACCGTAGTAATTTATACTTTAATTAATAGACATCTGATTATCACGCCAGTTGTACATCAATACAACACAAGAAGTGCGGCAAATATTGGTGCACAGGTTCCCAGAGTTATTAGATCCGCTAATTTGCATAATGTCCTCTACACTGCTATTTTTTTTGTACCACAATTTACCTTCCAACATAAGGAACCTTATTGCATCAAAAACATCTACAAGCGGGTCGTCACCGACTGGCTATGGGAACTGGGCCTCGACTGCGTGGAATCCCTTATCAGCTCTGAGTACTTACTGTAATCACTCACTTCAACAAACTCCACTATCATTTTTGTTTTATTTTTCACTTTCGCTAAAACTTAACAAACTTTTACTAACTCTAACTTACATAGTCAATATTTTACTTTACAAATTGAAATTCCACATCATGGCCCTAATGTTTTAAAATTGCAGTGGATTATTATACTTGTTTTTTAATGCAGTATGTCTACACTACCGGTACTTCTACTTTTTTAATTTTACAAATATTTTTTAATAAATTGTAGCTGTCCTAGATTAATTTAGGTCTTAATTTGTTTTGTATGACATTTAATTATTATTATTATTAACATTTTTATTTCTGTTTAACTTGTAGTGTACGAAGCTACCAAACGTAAGAACTCATCACGCGCACAGGTCATTAATGACCTATGCGGGCCTTTGTAGTGTACGAAGCTACCAAACGTAAGAACTCATCACGCGCACAGGTCATTAATGACCTATGCGGGCCTTTGTAGTGTACGAAGCTACCAAACGTAAGAACTCATCCCGCGCACAGGTCATTAATGACCTATGCGGGCCTATTTCGGAGAAATTTACATTGCTTCATGTAAAAATTGTAATATTTAAAGGTAATAAATGATTTTTGATTTGATTTTTTGATTTTGTAATTAAGAGTGCATTTGAAGTTTGTACTCATATCCCATTTCTATTTACACAGTAACGGAAAGATATATATAATAACTATCCATTGTAAAACATTCTATGATATACCGTACTTTAAAATCCCGTTGCGTAATAATTTACGTAATCGTTATAGGATGTGCTTCTCATCATACCAAAAGTAGTGTCAGAAAATATAATCATTTTAAATGTGAGAACTTAGTTGTAGACGACCACGACACCATGCCATTCAAAGTAAAAGACGTTTCTGCAATAATTAACACTGTATAGAATTAGAAAAAACAGAAGGGTTACATCATAAACAACGTTCACAATACCTAAAAAACAATTTCCTTAACAACAATTCTAGGTAGTCTTTGCTGGGAGGTTTATATGAGTTATTCACTGTAATTTAGAGGTAAAAAAGCCATAAACACATAAATCCACCCCCGTGTTGACAAAGGTTTTTTCTGTCGTTTCCGTCATAAAACCGGCAAAAAAGGAATACTACAAAAAAATGAAATAGTGAAACCCGAAGAAAGAAGAAGATACTATTTTTGTAGACTACAGTATTTGTTAAATAAGAAAACCATGCAGGATGTATTTACAAATTCGCTAAACGTCGTTCAGTGTATTCTTTTTCCGTAAGAAAATAGATTCTCACGAAACATCCTAAATAAGCTTAAGGGCTCGATCGTGATTTTTGAAAAATAGCGATGTTACAAAGATTTAACCTAAATTTGGATACCACCTAACTTGTCTCCATTTAATTATAAAGGGTGGGGAGCGCGCTGGTCTAGGGGTTAGAGCGCGGGGCTTTGGTGCCCAAGGTCCCGGGTTCAAATCCCGCCAATCACCAATGGCTTTTCGCTATGTGATAATGCCGCAACCCACACAGGGGTGCGCAAAAAGCCGCTACGGCTGATGTGCCTTGGGAGAAATCCGCCCCTTTCAGTAAAAAAAATAAAAAGTAAAAAATTATAAAGGGCTTGGGTAACGTCTATTTTGTTTAGCAACCTGGTTGTTCATTACATTCCAAAGATAGATGATTAAATATGATTGAATTTTGAAGTTTTTCTAAGGATTCTGCATAAACTAAAACTGAGATCGGGGGCTGTGTTACACAACCTATAAACCAAAGTATCTAAAATAATGAGAGGTTTATGGGTCATGAAATTCCCGCACAACATATGATAGTTAGACAAAAATTACGATTTTGTTTATCTATAATATTATAAAGAAGAGGTGGTTTCTGTATGTTTGTTTGTGGGTTTGTTGTGGTAAGTAAATGCGAAGAATACTGAACCGACCTGTTTGAAATTTTACAGAAAGGAAGATCTTAAACTCATGCAACACATAGGCATTTTAGTTTCCTTAAAATCCCCTCGGGCTACGCCCCATGAACGTCCTAAATTTCAATGTTTACATTTTCAAAGAATGAAAACATAAAATAACTTGAATGTCAACAGCTGTGAACACCAAAATTTGACAGTTCGGGAAGAAGAAAAACAAGAAAGAGCTGCCGTGACCGTCCTAGGTTTTAATGTTTACATTTTCTAATGACAACATCCGTTTGCACTATATTTTGACATTTCGGGAAGAAGAAGAAATAAAGTTGATTTTTCAGATAAACTGCTGTATCGAAATTAGTGAATTATTTGAAACTAGCCAAAGTACCCTTTCTTCGCACGGGCTAAAAAGGCTGAAAGGTGTAGGCTCTACTCATACATTTAAGTTATTGTTAATTAATTCTTCATCGTTTACACAATGACAAAACACGAGTGTCTACAACATTTCAAAGTAACATATGTCAAATATTGGGAGAGGATAAGGATTAATGTTATAGAGACAGCCGTCGGAAAAACTTAAAATCTACCATTCCGCTATTTCAAATAATTCACTAATTTCGATCCAGCAGTGTATCTTCGTATTGTAGATTAGATTAGATAATTGAAATTGCAACCATACACAATGTAGGTATTTTAAGCCAAGTATGAATAAGGATTGAGTGTAAGACGATTGTGGCGCGATCTTGTAGTCTTGCTATTGACTAAGGCTGACATGTTCCTTAGTAGTGTACAATGTACATGTTCAATAGTGTAGAACACGACGCCGCATGTCTGTTAGCTTATTGGAAGGGGATCGTGAAAAATAGTGATACGAATGCCGTCACTAGTTAAACTGAACGAGAGAGGATGAGAAAGTGTTGTGTTGAGGGATTGAGAGGATGAGGATGACGCCGAGCAGCAACGTCAGCAGGGTCAGCGACGCGAGTTGCAGTTGTCCTTGATACGGGTGGGCACGGAATGTGCAGTTGAAGGAGCGGGCGCTGGCCGCCCACGTGTGACGGGGTAGAGCACACGTCAACGCTCAATCCATACCACCAACAAATTGTATGCAATTGTTTTGGAGGTGAAACATACTTATCCCTATTACTTGATCGAATTCGATGTTGTAAGCAAAACGGTTATCCGGGCTGTAAAAATATGCAACAATAGCTTCTTCGTGTTATCTGTCAAGCATATCGGACTGTGCATGACCGAATAGAGAAAAAAATGAGAGAAAACGTGCTAAGTGCGTCATAAAAAGGAAATAACGTGTTAAGTCAGTGAGCTAACTAACCCCTTATTTGCTTGACTTAACACGTTTTTTTTTGCTGCTGAAAGAATAAGTATGTTTTTCCCGGATAAAAAGTGTACTCAAGCCAATAAAATATTTTTAGCTTAAAAAATCGTTGTTGTTTTGTATTATTAATATTTTTTAACTTTTACAAAGTGTTTTCTCCATACTTTCAATTTTGTACTGCTTTGAATTATTTAACCACACAAGACGCATACCTTTAAACCCCATCCTTTAAAATTCTTAAAAGATGAATTAACACGTTTCTCCCGTTGACTCTTCATATGTCATTGCTATTAGAAACTAAGACTCCAGGTAACATATTATGTTATGGTATGCTTATCTGGTGGCATGACACCTTCTTAGATAAATACAAAACCTTATGGGTTTCCCATATTTATTAAATCTTCAATAGGTATTGAATTTATGTCATGCTAAAGTTGCAACCCGTTATTCAAAACTTATGTACACCTTAAAGATTTGTGAAACAACTGCTTCGCACCAGCAATGGCAAGATACACAATTTTCACGTCGGCGGTTTCCGGGCACTTTACAACTTACTCGGTAATGACATAATTAAGGTCCAGGAAGCAAGGATTTCGGCAAGTTTATGCGCGCCGGGCGACGTCGGCCGTGGGCCGTGGGCCGCGACAAGGCCCCGGGTGTAATGGTCCTCTTACAACCATTAAACCCTACCACTCGCGCCCACTCTGCTGCCGCTACAGTTCAATCCTCGGATGGAATGACAACGGGCAAAGTTAGTTCTTATAAATTCTGTCCCAATTCCGTGTCCTTAAAAATTACGAAAAACTTTAAGAAATTTTCAGTTAACTACGTAATTGATTATTAATAACATGGCTACTTCTCGTGATATAAGCATAAAATTTAATCACGTGAAAATGTATACATATTATACATTAGGGATTTCATCCAATATCAATAATTAATTCATTCATGATTCTTGTTAAAACAAATCTTGTTTCGGCGTATGAAAAACAACCATTTAAGGCCGTGTGAACGTGTTATGATAAGGGATGTAGCCTCATAATATGAGATGTATGGCAATTACCAACATTATTTCAACCAAAAATAATACTTAAACTGTAATCTTACAATTCGAAAAATTTATGTACGAACAACTAATTTGCCACGAGAAGGTTGTCTATATAACGTTTTATTAATAATTTGTGGATTGCCATTTTAGTGGAAATTTTAACCAAGGTAATGACTAAATAAAAATGGTCTGTTAATTTTTACTGATTATGAAATGATATACAGTGTCAGTACAGAAACTGGACTTACGCAGTTAAAAATGGGGCTAGCCTCATACTGCAATAATAAGACTGGCTTCACGCTGTTAGAAAAAAATACAGCAACACGGGAAAGTAAAACTGGAGCCGTTCGGTTGCCAAAAGCTTGTAGAAGATGAGAAATGACCAGTGGTCCGCATAAACAAGAGCCACAAATCCACGGGGAAAGCTCGCGAACCTTACCGAACCGAAGCAGCGACATTTAGGCCGGAGAAACCGACACGAAAACGAATGGATTTACGACTAAGCGTAAATAACGACTGAACAGTTCGCACGTTGTGGGCGACCCTGGAGAATGATTCGCACGGTGAGGTGCGAGGGATGCTGCTCACAGTACTTGGCACGTTGTGGGCGACCCTGGACAATGATTCGCACGGTGAGGTGCGAGGGATGCTGCTCACAATAAGCTCCCTACATTCAAACAATGACTGAGTACTTGGCACGTTGTGGGCGACCCTGGAGAATGATTCGCACGGTGAGGTGCGAGGGATGCTGCTCACAATAAGCTCCCTACATTCAAACAATGACTGAGTACTTGGCACGTTGTGGGCGACCCTGGAGAATGATTCGCACGGTGAGGTGCGAGGGATGCTGCTCACAGTACTTGGCACGTTGTGGGCGACCATGGAGAATGATTCGCACGGTGAGGTGCGAGGGATGCTGCTCACAATAAGCTCCCTACATTCAAACAATGACTGAGTACTTGGCACGTTGTGGGCAACCCTGGAGAATGATTCGCACGGTGAGGTGCGAGGGATGCTGCTCACAATAGGCTCCCTACATTCAAACAATGATTGAGTACTTGGCACGTTGTGGGCGACCCTGGAGAATGATTCGCACGGTGAGGTGCGAGGGATGCTCCTCACAATAAGCTACCTACATTCAAACAATGACTGAGTACTTGGCACGTTGTGGGCGACCCTGGAGAATGATTCGCACGGTGAGGTGCGAGGGATGCTGCTCACAATAAGCTCCCTACATTCAAACAATGACTGAGTACTTGGCACGTTGTGGGCGACCCTGGAGAATGATTCGCACGGTGAGGTGCGAGGGATGCTGCTCACAATAAGCTCTCTACATTCAAACAATGACTGAGTACTTGGCACGTTGTGGGCGACCCTGGAGAATGATTCGCACGGTGAGGTGCGAGGGATGCTGCTCACAATAAGCTCCCTACATTCAAACAATGACTGAGTACTTGGCACGTTGTGGGCGACCCTGGAGAATGATTCGCACGGTGAGGTGCGAGGGATGCTGCTCACAATAATTCCTACATTCAAACAATGACTGAGTTAAAACGGGCAACTTCGGACAAAGCTTTTAATAATGAACTGGTAAGTTTACCAACAATACAGTTTACAGTACTTATAAATATATTAGATTTAAAAAAAAACAACAATGTAAAAATACGATTTGAATGTTACATATACTGTATCAGGGCATAGATAGGTAAGGAATTAATACTAATTCCGTACCATACGGTTAAAAGTCAATTTATTGTTTCAGTTTTAATTATAAAAATGTTACCTAATGGCAATTATGTTATAATGTAGTTTGTTCCCAGCTTGATGCCTATCCTACGCTTTAGATGACAGCTATGACGTCAACCTCTGACCTCTCAGCTAAATTTCCTCATTCCAACTCTCATTTACATAGATGTTGCCATGTACTGTAGAAATAAGACAGATGAATTTGAAATGTGGTCAACATTTTATACCTTCTGTTATGCAATATTTTTAGCGAGCTGTTTAATATTATCACAATTAAACTATTGTTAACAGTTTTTAAAGAGTAATTTATATTTTTAAAATATGTTTTAAATTCCCAAAGAGGTGTGTTCTCCTTTCGTCACTACATGCACAGCGATGACAAGGCTCTCCAAGCTGATACAGGCGTATTCTCGAGACCAGGCCTTTGGCTAAATAGAACCGAACACAAATAAACTTTATCTACAGAATAGATTCAGAGGCATTGCTTGGAAAAGAAAACAAAGCCTTACATGGTACATGGCTCGGTGTGCTATGCATGTAGAGGATGCAAATGCTTCATCGTGGCAGGGGCTTTGGAAAGGTCAGAAGAGTGTAGTTAGAGCAGCGGTCACGCGGGAATGAGACTACGCCCAAGCCAAATGTCGCACATGCGCGTGGGCCAGCGACTGGGATATCTTATCTGTCGTCGCGAAGGTGTGACAATTGTTCTCTCAGCCTATAATGACCTCCCGGGGAGAGTGAGTTGGGAAAGGTCACAGGTGACGGTGTAAACGGGACGTTTCAATGGTTAGATTATTCGGGTGTAGGCCTCTGGTTGTAAATAACGGTTTCTAGTAATATGGTTTAAAATCGTAGAAAAAACTTAACAAACATTATTTACTAAAGTGAAAGTCCGATATATAGTATTAGATATTAATTAGGTTGGTAGGCAATGAACTCCAACATCACACAAAAGCAACAAAGTCGTCATTGTTTCTGCCTCGCCTAAGATAACCACTGAATGAATGTACATACAACTGTTTTGTAGGCAATGAACTCCAACATCACACAAAAGCAACAAAGTCGTCATTGTTTCTGCCTCGCCTAAGATAACCACTGAATGAATGTACATACAACTGTTTTGTAGGCAATGAACTCCAACATCACACAAAAGCAACAAAGTCGTCATTGTTTCTGCCTCGTCTAAGATAACGACTGAATGAATGTACATACAACTGTTTTGTAGGCAATGAACTCCAACATCACACAAAAGCAACAAAGTCGTCATTGTTTCTGCCTCGCCTAAGATAACCACTGAATGAATGTACATACAACTGTTTTGTAGGCAATGAACTCCAACATCACACAAAAGCAACAAAGTCGTCATTGTTTCTGCCTCGTCTAAGATAACCACTGAATGAATGTACATACAACTGATTTGACACTTAATTAGACACATATTTCAATCTCGACTGTAGTTTTAAACCAGTTAAACTGTTTGGTAACACTATTTGAAAACATGTGTATTATTTATTTATTTTATTGATTTATTTCTGTCGTTTTATAGACTTGGAGCATCTTAATAAATAATTGTTAGTTACTGTATTTAATTTTCTAATTCACATATCACACACAGTTTTCTCTTGGTGAAGAAAATTTCCTGCATTGACTTCTAGTCAAGACTTTAGATATTACTGTACTATATTTAGAATCCCCTAAATCTGGACTCTTCCTCTGCGTACAGATCATTGGTCTATGCAGAGGAAAATTTATATATATATATATATATATTCTTTTTGGAAATAAATAAGTAAAAAAAGTTTACATTCTTTTGAATATATCCGCTTCGAAGCGTTGAATGGATCTGTCTGCTTTGTTGCCAGAATCTATAAATCAAAAGCGTTGAAAGGTCCTCTTTATAGGATCCCTGCGTTTGTGAAGGTGTCAAATATTGACCAATTTACAACGGCTGCTCATTCGAGAGCTGCCTCTCCAAAATCGCCGAGTAATGGGTCCAAATTTGCCTGTTCATCGCCCCCCCCCGCAACCGGTGAGTTATCGGTCGGCCGCAGCCCCGGAGGCGGGAGCCGACCCTGGAATACAGGACTGCGTGTGAGTGATTAATTGTGCGTAGTTCACCAGGCTTCCGCCGCGCTCTTATCTTCTCACTCCCTGGGTGTCATTTGATTTAAACAAAAACAATTTTATTCTAATAAATAACAACTGAATTATAAATAGAAAGTATTTAATAGAAATGTAAATTGTCTTTGATTTAACTTTCACATTTATTTCAAAATTTCACGAGAGTAAAATGAAAGTGTAACGAAATCAAGGACCAGGCTCATGTGACGCGAGCACAGAGGATTTACAAATGGATCTCCTATATGATATATTACTCAAACGAAAAACTGGAAAGTCTAATAAACAACTAAACGAACGCGGCGAGATAAATCTTACGGATATCATCAGGAAAGCTGTTATAAATCTCTGAGTAGCGAGAATCTGAAAACTAATAAAGAAGAACCCGTTTTGAGTGGACAAGCCAATATCATTTACAAGAGTCCCATCAGGCTTCATCAGGGATTCGGAATTTAAATAACATATTAATAAATGCAGGAAAGGGTTAACACATGAACGAACGAAGGCATTAGCATGGTAGACTGAGGATGTACAGTATACCATACATACTCATATAATAATATGTACGGAATATAGATTATGTACGTAATATAGGAAATGGAGTTATTGCCATGGTCCTCATGACCAACACCTAGACTCGGGATGTACAGTTTTTAAAGTTTATACATACATAAAAATGTATGTGTATATATACGAGTATATATATATATATATACACATACATTTTCATATATATGATATATATATACCAAAATATATCATACATAAATATACAATTCCTTAAGCGTTTACGCTCACGTTTAATTTATAACTAACTAGCTGACCCGGCGAACTTCGTAACGCCTCATAGTAAACACATGTTAACTTTAAGATTGGCCATGTTCTGAAGTCGAATAGCAATACGGCTTCATTGTGAAAGGTTATATATTCTGGGTCGCTGCATAGTGAATAACAATACTGAAACGATAAAACATATTAATATCATTCCCATAAAACAAATAAATCTGAGTGGATTAATTCACAATTTTCAAATCCAATCCAAACCCTAACGAAACCTAACTGTAATACGGCTTTTATAGGAAAGATATACAACAGCTGATTATTATAATAAACGTAATAATATAAACATTGTAATTATCATATAAACACGTGACTTTAATCAGACATAAAATAAAAATATAAATATATAATCCCCCAAAACCGTTAACTATTAACGTGGTGAATAAAGCTGTTCATTTTTTACAGTACACATTTACTTCATAGTTTAACATTAATGAATGATTCAGATAGCATTGGATAGTAAAGCATACGGTATTGCTAATGGAAAGTAAACCAATCAGCTGTATCTAAGAAATCAAATGTTTTCATTGTAGACAATTTGTAAACAAACTTACTCTCCATAAGGTTAACATTAGAAATTTAAAACGCCATAAAATGGAAACTTATGGGGTTTTCGAAAATACTTTTTCACTAAAACCTTCCCGGACACATATAGAGCAACTTCCTAAAATGTCATGGCGATCGGATGAGTAGTTTGGCAACGCATATAGGACATACATACATACAGACAGACATACATTCAATTTTATATATAGAGATTATTTATCTGATATTATTTTATCTGGCACCTTCCACCTGATTAAAAATGTCAATAACTGCTTTACTGAAGTAGAGGTCGAGTCTTGAAAGTGGCGGTTTTAAAGTAATAACCATTACACGTCAACGGTATAATGAAGACGTTTTTAACGTTTTGCATTTGGTTTAAACGTTTGTAAAACATAAATTAAGCTCACGCAAAAACCTTATGTTATAAGTTAATTATTAAAATTTATGAAGTAAAAGTTCTTCAGAAATGTTCGCCCCAGTAATTTACCCGGCAACAAGTGTCAGGTACTCAGTAGGCTACTGTACAATGTTCTTAGCTCGCTACACTTCCCTCAAAAGCAGTTGCGACACCACTAGCTAACACATAAAAAGATCACCCAGTTCATTCACAAAAACAAATCTTAATGAAAGACCATAGAGAAATTAAACATAGGTATATAATGGATGAAAAAATAAATTTATTAAAAATATTATTTAATAATTTATATAATAAATAAGTACCTGGTGACCGAGCTTTGCTCGTATAGAATAAGACATGTATTAACAAGTTAATTAGAAAAATTAAAACACATTCATAACTCAATGAAAACATTTATGTGGTTTAAATAAAACCGGTTTAATACACCATAATTAATACAGCTGTGAAGAACTAGAACTCGCGACCTTCGGTTCATGAGGCCAACACGCTACCACTGGGCTGTGGCGTCTGCCCAAAGAATGACGTCGTTTAAGGTCTTTTAGCCAACCTCAATCGTTTTCGCCGTTCATTTACTGTTATCCATACAGTTATTAATAGCCTGTTGATCAACTGATTTTGTTAGAAACGGAATGAGGATTGAAAAGCACAAGAGAAATTTAATTTACACCAATTATTTGGTTTGTTACAGTGGCTTCAAGCAATACAACGAATACGTTTTCTATCAAAAAACGGGATATTGGAAATACTCTTTCCTGCTTTTATTTCGCACAGTTATGTTACCCTTAAGTTTTTACAAATTGTTTAGTAACCTGATAATTTTACATTTATTACATACAAAAAATAAATATTTATGAAAAACCTCTTTTCACATATTGTTCCCCGCCGTCTTCAATCAAGAACTGTCAAACGGCTATAAACAGCTGTTTTGGTTTGTATTGTTTACATTTTATTCTCCATAAGTGTAATGTTAAATTTTTAGATTTTAAACTTAATATTACAAAAAAACACGAATTTTCCTGGACATTAGACCTATCTATAACTTATTTTCTACTCGGAAATTAGTTATTTCCAAAATTTAAAGAAATTCCTTAGTGCCTTAGTGTTTTCGAGATCCGTGTGCAAATATATATACAAACCTTGCTCGTATTATAGTATTGGATAACCCAAATCTGACTCACTCACTGACTGACCGATCACAGTTTTTCAAAACTACAAGGATTTGGAACTTCAAATTTGGTACACTCTTTCTATTTAAGGTTTAGATACGTACTAAGAAATGATTTTTCGAAACTCCCAAAGAGAGTTTCGCTCTACAGGGACTTCCCTATAGGGACTTTGGCCCTACAAAGGGCAGAAGTCCCCATTAATATTATCGGGAGTAAATTTGTTTACACATTTTCTAGAATCAAAACATTTGATTGTAGAAAATTTGACAGCTGCAGCTGTTGCTTTACTTTCCATCAACAATGTGAATTGCTATTCAATGCCTTCTGTATCAATTGTCAATTTAAAACTATCAAGTAAATAAATACTGTACAAAATGAACAGTTTTACTTGCCACGTTGATATTTCACACTTTTGTGGGTTTGTGTGCCCATTTTTTATTTCGCGTCTAATTAAATGTCACACGTTAATAAATGCCACAGTATTGTATATTAATTGATCTATTTTTATTATCTATCTAAATAATAATACAAAGTCGTGTTAGTTACACCATTCATAGCTTGAGAACGGCTCATAACTATACCGCGACCCAGAATATCTAAATCTCTCACGACGAAACCGTAGGCCCTATTGCTATTTGACTTCGGAACATGGCCAATCTTAAAATTAAAACATATTTGCCGTAGGGCGTTACGAAGTTCGCCGGGTCAGCAAGTGTTTTTATAAAAATCACTCATACTCTGGGGGTATTATCTCTCTATACCGCTAAAAAGGTCATGTTTAAATCTTATTCATTTACCTTTTACTTTGCACTGCTAAAATACAAAGTAAATCCTGAAAAATACTGAAACAAAAACTGGTCTATATATACCACAACCGTATTTTGTAAAATAAATTTGACTAAACTACTACTAAAAGGAATCAATCTAATTAATCTTCCTCTTGAATTTAATTTAATCACTGAAGTTTCTATCATATTGTGGCCACAACCCACAGTTATTATCAAAGCCGTGTTGAATCTATCCAGCTTAAAAATAACTCATTTCAATGAATAATAAATAGATAAGTAACTCAATAAATGCCTTCAGCTACTGATTTATTATTTTGTTCTTTCATCATTCTGTACTACGCTCAAATTTCTTTAACAATGATGTCTTGTGTCTAAGCGCTAAGTGTTAGTATTCGTGGGGCAGTGTTAGGCAATGGTACTGTATATATGACTTAAAAATGTACAATTCATAGTTCAGAGTATTTAGATACCAAGTCAAGTAAAATTAAGCTAAAATATCTCCAGTTTCTAACCGCTCTTCAAACCCGTTATTTTTATTTTCTATAATATTAGACAAACCAATTCCGTCACATTCTCTTTCTTTACTTCTTGTTTTGTCTAAAACAAGATTTAGATATGTCTATATCTAAATCATATCAACCCACCACTTCTAAACAATGTACACTTCACTTCTGTCACCAAATATTTTATTGTCTTCTTATTTCTAAAGTACTTCCATCACCAGTTAATTTTCTATTTCTTTGGTTGAAACAAACTGCACTTATTTTCAGTCTCAATCTTCCCAAACCTTCACCACTTCTTTCCAATTCACCTATGTACGCGTATACCACCACATTAAGTTTTATTTCTTTCACTATTAAATATCAGACAACATTTTCTTTAACATTCAATTAATTACAAATCTCATTATTTTTTAACTATTATTTTATTAAAGCTCTGATTGGCCGGAGAGGAGGCCGTTTAGAGGGTATCTATAATATCTATAAGTTCGAAATCTAGCCAAATCGTTCTATCCTAGGGGGGTGTAGGGAGATTTTTTACCCCAAAATGGGAATTTTTGTTTATAAATATATATATTATTTTGTAAATGAATACCATAGTACCCATGCATTATTTCATTTTATTAGTCACAACATGTTTCGAGGATTATCCCATTTTCAAATGTGTACAAAAATGTAACCTAATATATATATATATAATATTATATTATATTATTGGAAACTCAATTTTTGTTAGCACCACTGGAATGAGCTTATATAAAACAATTTTGTATTTTGAATCTTCGCTTTATACCAATCGGTTTCGGAAATACAGAAACTGGAAAACACAGTGCGTTGGCGTTGTCTTACGGATCCCAATATTAACCTTGTGGGGAAATGGTACTAATTTATATGTTGCTTACTATGTGAAATATTGTTATAAAATATGGTATACGACTACACATAGTTAAGATCTAATATTGTATAACGAAAATCCAAATTTGTCTAAATGACTACCTTTAAAGAAGATCGTCCCTTGAAACGCGAAGGAATCAAAAGGAGAAAAAAGGGCGAGGTAGGACAATGGATCAAAGAAAGAAATAAAATACAGAAAATTCATATACCTATGCATATGGGAAAAAGATTCAACATAGACTTGAGATTACCATGGAATGATACTTTGATAAGTATCTTTTAGAATCTTCAGTTTTATGACACAAACTAGCATATACATGACTTCACATTATGTTATTTAGTAGATTTGGAGTATTGAAGGCTTCACAGTTCACACGCGGTTATCGCATGTGGGCGTTCTGGGCGATATTCAATGAAACAACATAATTAGTGTTAATTACAAATGAATGATCGGCAACACCACAGGCAAGTGCGGCGATCCACTCTGACTTTGTATCGTTATCTTTTAGTAGGTAATCGGGCTGCCTTACATTGTTTATAACACCATTAAGCGAACGACAGGGACGGGGATGCAGTTACGTTTTACTGCCGGCATTTTGCAGTTGTAAAGCGGTAACACAGTCATTTGGCTATCTGACCCTCAAGTAGTGGGAATCCGGAAAATTCTTTGGTAGCGCAGGCAGTTATTAGATAGGGAGAAAGTTATCATGAATATACATATACATGGGCAATCCGGTATGGTGTGGGGATAATACAATCATATCCGGTTGGAATAGATTCGAACCAGCCGTCTAGGGTAATAATGTCTTATTCACGCTCTTGCAGACACTCTACACACTGACGTTGTGCGCGATATTTCGCTCTTACAGACACTGACTGTACTGAAGTTGTGCGCGAACCCCCGCTCTTGCAGACATTCTGCAATGACACTGTGCGTGATCTTGTTTTGTATTGAGACCCCAACACTGTTTAAGACATATAGTACCGGTACTGTATTATGAAAAAGCCATCCCATGAATGATATTTCCATCACCCTCAGCTATTTTGAAATTAAGCATAGATTATCTTTCTTATAATCCCATAAATTTTGATTATTTTTAATTTGCCATTTAAGAAATATTATAAGTATATATATATATACACCCGCTCACTGTGCTCACAGGTACTGCACAGATTACTATTATGTTTCAAAAATAAAAGAGAAGAATTTCTAGCATGAACAAACCCTTCTCAACCCATTCACACCCTTTTTGTGAATTTTAAAATAATGGAAATAAAGACAAATCTTAAATCAAACACTGTTGAAATCAAATCTCCATCATAGGAATGTCATTAACATGAGGTAGATTAATTGTTTCCATGTCAATAATAATTATACCGGACCGAGGAGCTAATCAATGGTTATAGAAATGAGAATTTTTTCTAAAACTAATAGAATTAATAAACCATTCACACCAACTTCCTGCTTTAAAAAAATACAAAAAAACAAATTTAACTGTAAAAAGGCAATCTTTAAAATAGAGTTTTTTAGTGTAAGTAAAAGAGCCAGCCTCTATTGTAAAGCGTTCAGTACAGAAAAAGAGAGAAAATAAGTTAATGGTAAATACTATTATGTGATGTATTGGTTTAAAACGTACAAACAAGAGGGTTCTTCATGTCAACCACCCAGATCAGAAATGGTTGAAAATAATTTTGTAATCTTTGTTAATTGTGTCGGATAGGTAGACCTCTAATTTGATTAGTTATTTTTATTTTCGTACGCCATTAAAATTTGACTTAAGACACGTTAAACACCAAAGCCCACATTGTAAAACCCAATTTCTTTGTAAGTATTTTCCTCCTGGCGAATCTGCTTAGAACATAAAGCTCAAACGAAAAATCGGCCCGTTGTATAATCTGTGAACGTACTAAAGCACCCATCGATACGACTTAAGAGTATAAAATATCTTGGGCTGGTTAACACGATGATCACATAATGAGAGTAAAATATTTTTATAAACGTAAAAACACTAGGACCGATTATTGCGAATAAAATATTCACCGTGGAAAATATCGTAATCACATGAAAACTTAGCTCCGAGACAGGCATTAGCCGAGGAATGTGTAATGAAAAATATATGCGACATGTATAGAGCGCGGATCGGGCTAATTATAAACATTACCGGAGGCATTGCCGAAGATAGCGCATTATGTTGTAATGACGGAAGATTAGCAGCTAACCGATGCCGAGGTATGGGCGCCCGTTTTATAACAATTTGCCAAATTGCAGGCCGACCTAGGCCTACCACACAGAATTCGTGCCCGGCATTCCTTCGCCCAGTCGGGATATAGGCTACCCTTAGCAGTTAGCACCCCCCCCTGTACATGTACACTCGGTGGGAGCGGTCGAAAACACTTCACTGTAATCTCCGAATTATGTTCAAAGTAACAAGCTGTAAATCTTCAGACCTGAAATTTTATCTGATTTTCGTACAAATTTCCAACTTAAATTATTGTGAACTATGAACGAACGTGATACGTACTTCCTCAGTAAAAAAGTAAAGTAAAAATACATTTAAATCAAACTATTGCATTCTTATGTTTTTTTGTATTCCTTATTTAAACATTATTCAGAAATTTTACAATTTCATATTAGTAATAAAGTTTTTTCACGCACCCTCAGAAACATTTGATGGAGCAAAGTTTTAAGCAGGGTTTATTGAGAGATAAACCTTTTAGCTAAAAAAATCCCTAAAGCTTTATAATAATTTTCATGAAGATCGTTAAAACGTTGTTGTTGAAATGACGTGTTTTATATTAATTTTCTTATTCTAAACATAACATTGCACGCAAGGACAAAGTACGCGTGTTTACAGCATCTTTAACTTTTCTCCGAAACTGTTAGTGGTTAAGAAATGAGTCTATATACTAGGCCTAATAGGTTTAGCTGGTTTTTATGGTGTTATCAAAATTGTTTTATAAGTGTATTTAATTAATTTTCCAACAACATCCAAAAGGTTTTTTGTATTTAGAATCCCATACGTTAAAACCGAACCATTACTTTTTCACAGATGTAAGCGGTGTTTTAATATAATTTGTGATAATTATCACTACAAAACTATGAAATTAATCGAAATCGTTATATATGTTAAATAATTAATCGAGAAGGAAATTTTTATTTTTGGATTAATCACGTTTTGAAGCCAATTGTAATACTTTCTCAATATTTTATGTGTAGGGGGAGAACACACAATATAATACCTCAAACATACTATAGTTTTTATTTGAACACAACATATATTTATACCTCGTTTAATCTTTATGACGTTGGTATTAAAATAATTTAGTCATCCCAGTATTACGTAATTTACTTCAAATATTCGCTTGTAGGAAATAACTTCTAACTTCACGGATGTATTGTTTCTTGTTAGTGACAACTTGTATCATTACAGTGTTCTGACGTTCTGTATATGGCAAGGCTGCCACCACCAAGACGTACCAACGAGATGCGAGAGACGGTGGGCGGCGCGGGGCTGCTGTAAGCCGGACAAGACTCCAGCCTTCACGCACAGTTTGTCATAGGTGCCGTTTGAATAAATTTATGTTCCGGTACTGACACTCCACTCACGTTTACTAATTCTGAAACTGACATTTACACAACAAATGGTTTAAATAAATATTAGACTATGACTATCTTCGAATAATCTTATATTTAAGAAAACTATAGACAATATACCTCAAATAGTGTTGTCCCAATATCTATTTATTTATTTAATAGACCATTTAATAGACCACTGATAGACCATTTCATTTACAGATTTATGTATTTCAGAAACGATATATTTTGATTTATGTATCTGTCAACATGGTATTAACGAAATTCTAAACCCATCGTTAAAACAATTTAAAGCATTCCGTTTAGTAACTTATTGTATGTAAATAGACTTTATACTTTTTAATTTTTAATTTTTTAACTGAAATGGCGTCCTATACAGGTAGATAACTTAAGCCAAGTATGAATGAGAAATGAATGTAGGATGATTGTGGCGCGATCTTGTAGTCTTGTTACTGACTAAGGCTGACATGTTCCTTAGACAGGTCTGTTAATTAATAGCCCAACAGCCGATGGCAACTAATGGACCTAACGTGGAATCCGAACCACGGCCTCTGTATTAGGAATTGGTCTAATTATGAGGATGGTTTTTGCGGATTAACGAAGTATTCAATAGTGCGAACGTTAGTTTGTTTTTAAACCAACAGTTAGTTATGACAGACTGTTAATGTGCTAAATCCATCGATATGGTCAGTATCAGGTTGCACCTGCGCCCTTTAGGTGTGTCTATAACCAACGCCGCTTTACGTCGTCGTAATTTAATAAGATCCGGGCCCTAAATGGCTATTCCGGCTGTCTGGGCGCCGCGGGGGCTCGCACCTGTCCTAGTGTATTACAGTAAAGTTTAATTAGTCTTTTTCAATTAGAGTAAAAGTTAGATTAGTTATTGGTTTGATTCATACGGGTACAAATGTCTAAATTGAATTAATAAAGCGTAAAAGTATCGTATGTATTGTTTTTTCGAACAAAACTATATTTTTATAGAAATATAAAACCAATTTTTGTGATATCAAATGCCGATTGCCATGAAATGAGCTGATTGTCAGCTCATAACGAGGGAAAAACTTTGTGTAAATCAAAGGAATAGGATAAAATATGTTTTAATTTTATTTTACTTTTGTTTCACAGAAAAATAGTAATATTTAATTTTTGTTGCCGATAGATTAGGTATTTTTATCTCAGGTACTTTTATCTTTTATATTTTGCACCAATGTGAAAATGATCACTCTGAGTCGACAAGTTTACATCAACATAAGTTACAGTAAACCTTCCATAGCTGATGGTAAGATGGTCGAACTACTGATGTATGAATTAGATCAGATTATTGAAATGGCAACCTACCCAGGTAGGTATTTTAAGCCAAGTATGAATGAGTGTATGTGTAGTGAAGGATGATTGTAGCGCGATCATGTAGTCTTGTTACCGTCTAAGGCTGACATGTTCCTTAGACAGGACTGTTAATTTACAGTCCAACAACCTATGACAACTATGGGACCTACAGTTTAATCCGAACCATGACATCTAAATCACGAATTGGTCTAATTATGAGAATGTATAATGACTAAATCAATAAATATAATCAATTGACAAATTGGTTTGAAACGATATTTTGCGGCGAGATTTTTGAGCTATGTTACACCGAGGAGCATTGAGAGATGAGAGATTCCCGTGCCCGGATTCCTTGGTTTGGACATCTTCAGCTCCCGAACGTGATAATATAGACGTGGGCTTTTACGTGAATGCAACTGCATTTTTAAAGACTGATCTAGCAACTCCTACACAATACTTTATCTTCCTGTTTTGTTAAGTTTTGGGCAAGTTTTGTTGGAATTGGGAATTCAAAACAATATAATTTGATTTGATAAAAAACTTAGTATTACTGTAAACAACGCAAGAGCGAGGGCTGGGTGACGCATCCAATTACCATCCACATACATTTTGCCACAACAAACACTTATTATTTGAAAACAAACGCGAGGGCTGCCAAGTGCCGCGGACAGCCATCCGCCATCCACGGGATTAGCCACATACATTACCGGCATGCCACAAAACTTAGTATTACTGTGAAAACAACGCAAGAGCGAGGGCTGCCAAGTGCCGCGGACAGCCATCCGCCATCCACGGGATTAGCCACATACATTACCGGCATGCCACAAAACTTAGTATTACTGTGAAAACAACGCAAGAGCGAGGGCTGCCAAGTGCCGCGGACAGCCATCCGCCATCCACGGGATTAGCCACACGCATTACCAACCGGACGTAATTGGTCGAGCGTGAAATCGTTTAATATCCTTTGTGGGCAGAACCGCTCCGGTAAAACTAATTTCTTTGTGATCTCGAAAATAAATGCTCAACGATACGGTTTGACCAAAACTCTAATTAAAACCTTGACCATTACCTGCCTTAATCTGTCAGATTCGATACGACTATAACTCTTAACCAGAGATAATTCAAATATAATCATGTCTACTTAAGTATAAGTAATACTGTGTGATTAAAAAGGCTCGAAATTTCGGTTGTCAAATTATTGATACTTATCACTCTGTCGCAGGTTTCACTGAACCCCATCAATGTGTTGCATATTATTTAAAAGCGATTTAAACAATCACTACAGCAAAATTAATCTAAATTATTCATACATTTTTATAGGCGATATAAACATAGACACACTCGGGTGTAACAATGACGATGACAAAGACCAATACTTGAACATTTTGTACAGCGCAGGTTTCACTAAATATATTTTATCTTAACATTTAAACCAACTTTCATCAACATATGTCCATAAATAAAGGAGTTAGTCTATTCCCTATATGATTAACTAGCTGTCCCGGCGAACTTCGTAACACCTAACAGTAAATACGTGTTAACTTCCAGATTGGCCATGTTCTGAAGTCGAATAGCATTACGACTTCGTTGTGAAAAATGAGATATTCTTGGTCGCGGCATAGTTAATAACAATACTGAAACGATAAGACATATTAATAACATTCCCACAAAACAAATAAATCTGAGTGGATTGATTCACAATATTTCTAATCCAACCTAAACCCAAACAAAACCTAACTGTAATATGACTTTTATAGGAAAGATATACAACAGCTGGTTATTATAACAAACGTAACATGTATAAACACCGTAATTATTTTTTATTTGGCTGACTTAATTATACAGTAAACACGTGAGAGTACAACTATAACTGTGGTTTTAACAGCCATTTAATTTCATATTATTATTATAAATTATTGTTAAATTTTGTTAAAATATCATATATTTTTTTCAAGAGGTAAATTTTATTTTTATAGTTATATATACACGTCTTCAGAGCGTCAGGTTTATCATTTTAGTATTGATTTGTTGGGATTGTTATTTTATGTTCTATTTTTATTATTGTTATCATTTTTGTCGGTTGGCTTCAGTGGACGTAGTATGCTAGTTTTGTATTTTATACTCATTTTGTATTTGTAATTATATTAATGCTGCAATGTAATTGAACTTATGTCTGTATTGTTGCATTTGAAAATAAATAAATAAATAAATAAATAAACTCAACAACGCCTGGACCAATTTGGCCAATTCTTTTTTAAGATGTTCGTCGAAGTCCAAGGATGGTTCTTACGGCGAGAAAAATCGAATAATTGCCGGGAAAACCCTAAAAAACGCATCAAAGTTCCCATGTTAATCTTATGGCGAAATAATTTTGTTTTGGATTCCAACATTTGTATCTTACCTTTTAACACATAAACAGCAGCTGTTTTTATTTGAACCATTGAGCAAGCCAAAGAAGCAAGCATAAAATATTAAGTACTCAATGGTATCTAATTACTGTATAGATATAATATTTCTCAGAACGAATTTTTGTGATTATGTTTTATCATTAAAAATCAAATGTTTATTTGTTGGCCAAATTATGAATAATGGCAATGTTTATACAAATTACGTTTATTATAATAATAATCAGCTGTTGTATATTTTTTATATTTTCCTTTTACTATCTCAAATGTCTAAAAGGTTAATACCTCATTTTGTATTATTATAGAATATTTAATTTTGTATGTGTGTGTGTGTGTGTGTGTGTGTGTGTGTGTGTGTGTGTGTGTGTGTGTGTGTGTGTGTGTGTGTGTGTGTGTGTGTGTGTGTGTGTGTGCGTGCGTGTGTGTGTGTGTGTGTGTGTGCGTGTGTGTGTGTGTGTGTGTGTGTGTGTGTGTGTGTGTGTGTGTGTGTGTGTGCGTCAAAGCTCTCACTCACTCATCACTAATAATTCTCCCACATCCCGACTAGCTAGAGAGGTGAAACTTTGGATACACCTGTGTATATTCTTTAGATTGAAAATAGGAAAGTCTAATAATTTTTGTTACGATTTTCCTATAAATCTCTACCCTACACGTATTTAAAGTTATCATATTAAAAAGCAAGTGTTTGAACTTTATCATTGAGTCAACCCAAAGAAACAAGCAAAACATACAGCAAACACCAACTCTATGGATTCAAATATGACCATGACATCTGAAATGAATCAGATAAGACCATTGCGATTGGAAACCTGAATAATGTATGAATTATTTTAAGGCATTAAAATGGAAAAACAAGTCAAAGGGGTTGTGTTGCAGAAGTGGGAGAGTATGCGTAAACCAGATTGAAAAGTGACCTGAACCACTTCATAGCCTCAAAACCATCCCGAAATTGAGCATTTCCGTAACAACTCCATAAAATACAACAGTGCTTTTCAAATGATATCTTTTGGAGCTAAGCAAATCGTTGAAAGTGGCTTTATGCCAATGATTATGTATTTATATTTTTATTTTCTGTCTGATTAAAAGTCACGTGTTTACTGTATAATTAAGTCAGCCAAATAAAAAATAATTACGGTGTTTATACATATTACGTTTGTTATAATAACCAGCTGTTGTATATCTTTCCTATAAAAGTCATATAACAGTTAGGTTTTGTTTGGGTTTAGGTTGGATTAGAAATATTGTGAATCAATCCACTCAGATTTATTTGTGAGATTTATTTATTTGCTTTTGTAAATCATAAGCAACCTTCTATAATTTTGTGGCGTAAAGTAAAAAGTCTTGGGCTCGGGAAACAATCTGATCCTCAACAAGTACACGTTGATCTCAATGAGTTAAATGTTTTCTTTTCATCTTGTAGTCAAAATATCAATCAGCACAAGGTCAATAATTATTTGAATGATTTAGTAAATGCCCAAACCCCTAATCTGGGATATCCTGAATTTTATTTTAAACCTGTCATACAGTCTGACGTTTTGATGGCCATTCGCAGAATCCGAAGCAATGCTGTCGGATCTGATGCAATATCAATCCGCCTCATCAAAGATATACTCTTTGCTATTCTACCAATTATAACATTCATTTTTAATGCATCTCTCAGGCGGTGTTCATACCCTTCTCTTTGGAAGTCTGCCCTCATCCGTCCCTTAAACAAGGTCCATATGTACGCTGATGACCTTCAAATATACGACCACTTTACTACAAGCAATGTGAACGATTCTGTCAGAAGAATCAATGAGGACATTACTAGAACTGTTGCATGGGCTGAAAAACATGGACTGAGACTAAATCATGAAAAGACTAAACCAATTGCAATTTGCCGTACTCAAGTTCGCAATTCAATTTTGTTTGACTCCATTGATTCAATTACGGTATGCGGAAATTCTCTGCCATACTACGACAAAGTAAAGGATCTTGGAGTAATACTTAACACAACACTCACTTGGGACGAAGCAATCACTGACATACGCCGAAAGGCTTTCGCATCAATACACTCACTCAAGAAATTACAGAATTTTTTGCCACTACACATTAAACTGCATTTGGTCAAAACACTTGTACTTCCCCACTTTACTTACTGCAACTCACTGATCGATGACATGACTGTAACACAGGCGGGTATGCTCCAGCGTTCTCAAAATTATTGCTTGAGATTTGTTTATTGTCTTAGACGTTATGAGCATATCACGCCGTACTACCTTGAGGCACAAATTTTGAAATTGAAAGATCAAAGAGCAATCAAAATTCTGTCATTACTTTTTTCAATATTAAAAACAGGAGTTCCAAATTATTTTAGAGATGACTTTAAATTCGTATCTCAAGGTAGTTCGCGAAATTCACGTTCTTCATCGATCACATTACGAATACCTCATCATGTGACCACAGCTTATGATAGGGCTTTTGTTGTCACTGCCTGTCGCCTTTGGAATAATCTACCTCTACATATAAGATCCATTGAAAAACGATCACAGTTTGTGGCGGCACTAAAAACTTTGTTTTTTGATCGGATGGTCTCGG